>BMAO01024690.1:284403-640683 GCA_019973975.1 Trichonephila clavata
AGTAATACTCTTACGTGAAGTGATTTTTATGTACCTATATGTTTCTAGTGTAGTGCTTTTTGGCAAAACCTGTTACGTGTTCACAAGTTATGGGTCAATTGCCAGCCGAGAGAATATCTCAGAGTTTTCCTTTTAGCAAAGAGGGAATAGATTTTTGTGGACCCCATTTTTGGATTAAATATCCTAATCAAAGAAAAGGAGTTTTAAATAAAGTCTATGTGTGCATGGTGACAAAGGTGTGTCACCTCGAACTAGTTACAGATTTATCTAGAGAGGCTTTCTCATTGCAGCTTTAAAACGATTATTTAGTAGACGAGAAAAATCGGAACGTATATTTTCAGACAATGCTACCAATTTTGTTGGCACGCAATTAGAGCTAAAAAGAGACTTAGAGAAATTATGAGTACTTGCAACAGTAATTTAAGTAACTTTTTGAGTGAAGAACGTGTTGAGTGGAGTTTTATTCCACAAGAGCACCAAATTACGGAGGCTTGTGGGAGGCCGGAGTGAAATCCGTCAAATATCAACTTAGGCGTGTAATGGTAAATTTAAGAATTACATACGAAGAATTTTTAACTATTCTTAACCAAATTGAGGGAATTCTTAACTCGCGTCCCCTCTATCCTTTGTCGTGTGACCCTGACGGTTTTGACGCTTTGACTCCAGGTCATTTCCTAGTTGGTCGCCATATTACAGCCGTTGCAGAGCCAAGTTTAACTGAAGTGTCTGATAACAGGTTAAAAGTGTGGCAAAAGCTAACAAAAATTTTGCAACAGATTTGGAAACGTTGGTCAAATAATTAGTTAAGTACACTTCAAAATCGAAATAAATGGTATTTTGCAAAGAATAATGTAAAAATAAATGATATGGTAATTCTGAAAGAAGATAATTTACCTGTGTGTAACTGGCCTCTTGGTCGAATTCTTAAAGTGTATTATGGTAAAGATAATAAAATAAGAGAGTAGTGTTAGTGAAAACTAAAAATGGAGTTTTTAAACGTCCTATAACTAAATTTTGTGTTTTACCCTTTTCAAGTGAATAATGTATGTAAAAATTTCAAATCTGTATTTTTTCAATTCAATTTTGTGTATTTGTGTACTTTAGCTTTTTGTGTATTGTTGTTTTAATATTGTGCATTATTGTGTTATTTGTGAATTGTTGAATGTGTCATTCAACCCGGGGGTGGATGTTCAGTGTTGAACACATAATTCTTGTGACGCCCACAATAACAAGTGAATATTTGTCGCGAGAGGGCGCTAGTGTGTATAGAGTCAGTGTATGTGTAAACTTAGAAAGAGAAAGAGCGTAGAGGAAAACGCTCTAATAAAATTCTTGTTACTACGGTTTCGTGCCATTTAATTTGTGGTGTAAACAAATATAGAGATAAACAAAGTGTGCAAACCAGTGTCAGTGCGCGTAGAAGTACATTTGTAATTTACAAATAAAAAAAAATTTGTTTATCTCAATTAAAATGCATTGTTATAGTAATATGTGTACATAGCATTGGAAAATTCTCGAGTCATACATATTGAGTTAATGCACGTCCGTTTGTTTCATTGTCTACGTCAGTTATTCCCTCCTTTTCTTAGAATCTATAAATTCTTTCTTGCTTACCTTTTAGGTTACTTATTTATAATTATCGTGCTTCGTAGATGGGTAAAGAACAAACAAATCTTATGTTTTAAAATTTTACGAGTATCTTCCCCCAAAATTTAGAATGAAATTTATCCTAGGAACAGAAAAATGCATTCCCCTTCCCCCTTATTTATTTTCTAACTAAATCAATGTCATATCATGAAGAACGCGAATACCTTTTCTCAGTTATTCCCAATCCCATCCGTGTTCCATCCCTTGCTGATGAAACGAATTACCTGCGTAGGAAACATTCTCAAAAATGACTGTGGACCATTGAAAAAAAAAAGGAAAAGAAGAAAACTGTATGGGGTGGATATAGATATCCCCCAACGATCCGGTAGGAACTGGCTGGCGTACAAGGCCGCTCGTGAATGAACAGGAGCGACAACTTCTGGCGCGCGGTCGGCAAAAACCAGGTAGTTCCTCCTTGTGTCATCTATTCTGATTTGTTTGTAGAGGCGCTTGACATGACGCACCTTTCCCATTGACGTATCTTCCTCACATTTTCTGACGCAATGGGTTTTTAAGGTTTCCGACGAGGGTTTATTACCTGGCGCACGTGTCAATTAATGCCCTGGGATAGGCGTACGATAGCGCTTATCGTCTATCAAAAGGTGTGTTTTTTAAATTTTACTTCTGCGATGGATTTTAATGGGGCAGTGCGGTTGTAATTGTCATCGGCTTAAGTGGAAGCTAAATTTAAAAAGTGACCCATTCCGTTTACTAATTTCTTCTGGATTGTTTCGCACGTATCGATAATTTTAAAATTGTAATAAATAAAGAAATAAAGGATTATAATTTGGTAGTATTTCTGTGGGTTGCTTAAGTTGTAACGGGAGAGTACTTCATTTTGTAATTCTTTATGTCTGGGTTGTGTATGCTGTGATGGGGGAGAATACTTCATTGAATGCAATTGTGTATTTCTAGTTGCTCATGTTGGGACGAAGGAACACTAATTTTATGCAGCTTTGTATTTCAGGGTTTTTCATATTGTGGCAAGGTAACATTTCATTTTATATGACTTTGTATTTCTGGGTTGCTCATGTTGGCAGGAGGAAATACTTAATTTTATGTAAGTTTGTATTTCAGAGTTGTTCAGGTTGGGACGGGAGAATACTTCCTTTTATGTAACTTTTTATTTCAGGGTTGCTCATGTTGGGACGAGCGAATACTTAATTTTATGGAACTTAGATTTCAGGGTTATTCTTGTTGTGATGGAAGAACATTTCATTTAATAATTTTTTTTATATCTGGGTTGTGTATGCTGTGATGGGAGAATAATTCATTGAATGCAATTGTGTATTTCTGAGTTGTTTACGTATGGCAAAATAGTACTTAATTTTTTTTTTTGTAACTGTGTATTTCTAGTTGCTCATGTTGGGACGAGGGAGCACTTAATTTTATGCAGCTTTGTATTTCAGGGTTTTTCATATTGTGGCAGGGTAACATTTCATTTTATATGATTTTGTATTTCTGGGTTGCTCATGTTGGCAGGAGGAAATACTTAATTTCATGTAACTTTGTATTTCAGAGTTGTTCAGGTTGGGACGGGAGAATACTTCCTTTTATGTAACTTTTTATTTCAGGGTTGCTCATGTTGGGACGAGCGAATACTTAATTTTATGGAACTTATATTTCAGGGTTATTCTTGGGGGGGGGGTGATGAGAGAAGATATCTGGGTTGTGTATGCTGCGATGGGGAGAATAATTCATTGAATGCAATTGTGTATTTCTGAGTTGTTTACGTATGGTAAAATAGTATTTAATTTTTTTGTTATTGTGTATTTCTAGTTGCTCATGTTGGGACGAGGGAGCACTTAATTTTATGCAGCTTTGTATTTCAGGGTTTTTCAGGTTGTGACGGGAGAATACTTAATTTTATGAAACTTTCTATTTCAGGGTTGTTCACAAGTTGTACGGGAGAATATTTTATTTCATAATACTTCTAGGTTGTTCATGTTGTAAAGGGGGAATATTTCATTCCATGTAATTCTGTATTTCTGGTTTGTTCTTGTTGGGACGGCAGAATACTTCACTTTATGTAATATCGTGTTTCTGGGTTGCTCATCTTACGATTGAAGAATACTTCATTCCAACAGAAGAAAGCCCAATCCGCGCTTCGTCAAGAACATTGGTTCGCTCATCATTGGATTGTCGAACCCACCATTTCATCACTCATTATATTTTCACTATGAATCTCTACAAGTTGATGATGAATTTCAATTGGCTTAACATTCCTTCCGTTCAAAATATGGATAACAGAACGTACTTCATATTCGGCGAAATTGGCAATTGTCTTTAACATTTTGAACGCTCTCTAACATGAGTAAAAACAACACAATCTGGCTGTAATTACATCACTGGAATTTAAAATATAAATGCCCACTGTATATTTCCGCCATTTTTAAGTTCACGCCACGCGTTTGATTAAATAATTGATTACTGGCTGCATTTTAAAGCAATACGATGACTATTCACATGAAAGGAAGAGAAAAAATAATCTAAATACAATGGGACCTCTTTTTGACGAAGTCGCTAAATCCCAAAAAAAGTTCGTCATGTAAAAAATTCATCAAACTTTTCAATATACTTTTTAAACCACATAAATTAAATTTTATATTTATAAACTTTTTATTAAAAGTAATTATTTACGCCTTTTAGTATGAATTAATATATATTTATTTTATATATATTACCTATAAAAAAAACAAAGAAAAAACTGCAAGGAAAGTTTTTTGTACGTCTTTATCCTCTTCCTGAAGGATTAAATTTTTTCCTTTGATGCTCAAGCACTTACGTTTTGACATTTTCTAGCTACTAGAAACGAAATTACCAGTACGACAGATCAACACTATGAATGCGCGGAGACTAGTTAAAGGACACAGGAACACGAGACATCTCTACTAATGTTGAAGGGGATATCAAAGATGTTTCTAGCGAACTGGACAATGGGGGATAAAGGTTGCACTTCTTTAATGAAACGCCGAGAATTCTATTGCTCTCGGCGAGTTAGGCGCTTAATAAAGCCAGTTCAAGATGTATGACCACCATAAAATGTGTTAAAAGAAAGGATAATTTGAAATGTAGAGAAATACTTTAAAAATAAGGAGAAAAAAATTGAATCAAGAGAAAAAGTTTGTTATACAGAAAATGCACTTCTCTATTAAGAGGTTATATTATGAAGAAAATCGTGAAATGGTGTTCTTGGTTCCAGGAAGAAGTTCGCTACATAGAAAAATTCACAATATAGAGGTTCGTTATATGGAGGTTCGACTGTATATGAAATGTTTCAAAATTTATAAACCACTTTGATTCGATTTTGAGTCGTTGATGAAAATGTTCTGCATCTGTTTTGCAGCCTCGGGAGTCAACTTTGAAATATGAAAGTTTGATTTATACAGCACATTTGGTTTTTTAATATAGCATATTCTAATTGGTATGCGTTCAGTGACTCCTGAAAATGTTAGCAACAAAATGCACTTTGTCACTAAATCCTGTGGATTAAGCAATATTTACCGATAAAATCTGATTTCCTTTGCTTCTCTAGGAAGTGCGATATGTATTATTAATGATTGGTAAATAGTAAATTCAACTGAACTTTTCCTCGTTATGAACGAGTTTTGTAATAATTTTTAAGTCCGTTAAACAGTCTTGGGACGATGGGAAATAAATACTCCAATTTCTTTTACGAGCGGAAATAGTTTATTTTTGTTAAATTTTATCCTCCCGTTACCATACATAATTATCGTTTTTGCAATCGTATCCTACAGAACCTCCATTATGCATACATATTTTTTTTTTAAATATATTTCTTCCATTCACATTAAAGTTACTGCGTGATTATTAAAGTTGTACAAATAAAACAACTTTTACTTTCGCAAATTGAATCTGAAACACGTTCATTAATTGCTGAAACAAGCGTGCTCTCTGTCTTCATCCTGAAACTAATAACCGACCCGTGTGTGTATGTGTTTTTTTGAAATCTAATACCAAGTCTTCGAGAAAAAGACGATAGCATCAGATAAAACGAACGATTGAGCAGATCTCGATCGAGATAAAGAAATTCTTCTTCTCATTCTGACATTTTTTCTTCTTTTCTTAGTTGTGTCTTGTAGAAAACAAACTTGGAATCCCGTCTGCCGTCTAGATAATCATTCTAAGCAGTTTATTATTTCGCAGAGCACAACAGATGTGTGTTCTATTTTGCGAAATCATCTGTCTTCGGCGTATTAGTACAGATTTTGGTATTGAGGAATTGAAGAAAAATCAAAAAACGCGTTTTCTGCTTCTATTCTTTTGGAATCTTTCTTGTTCGTATTGGTACTGGAGAATGTTATCGAATGTGTATGTGATAGAATTCGTAGTGTTTAATGTATTGTGTAATATATAGGAATGATTTTGAGTCCATTCTATTTTATTGCTTGCAAAAATAGACATTATCGGTTGGCTAGCAACGAAAGATGAGGGGTGTATTTCAACTTATTTTAAGAATTCAGTATAGTGCATAACATTTTTAAAATATTTAAAAACGTCTGATGATTTTAATTGTGTTAGAAAAGCAAAAAACTCTAAAAAAATTTAAAAAAATTTTTTTGTGAAAAATCCAGGAAAGATTTGTAACAGTGCGCTATCTCCGCCAAATTGGCATTTTAAGCTAAAATAGCACCACACCACAAATAAACGTCACCACCGAATAACATAAATTGTCAACGTGGTAGTCGATTATGTATAATTGTAGATGGACTATAGAGCATGGAATTGTGTGTGTGTGGCGTAACGGAAAATATTAGGGCCTCCCTCTTAAGTCAGGTTTGGGACCTCAAGCCGGATCTTACAAAGGGTACACACATGACGTCAGCCAGGCTTTGGGCCCCCAAGTACCGTGGGTCCCTCCGCTATGCGGCAGTGGCATAACGGAGAATAATACCCCTCCCTTGCAAATTTAGATTTGTGGCCCCCAAGCCGAATCTTACAAAGGGGTATGTACTTGGTTTCAGTTAGGCTTTGAGCTCCCTAGAATCCTGGCCCCGCAGTGGGGGGGGGGGGTGTACGTTACGCCACTGGAGAATGGTTGATTCTTGTGGACGATATTGCCACATGAATCCGTGCCAGAATCTTATTGTCGTAGCTACTTACGGTTCAAGATTTAAGGTGGATTTAGACTTTGTCCTGTCCGAGGGGCTGCACCTCGTTCAGATTACAAATTGATTCTGACCCGTGAATTAGACTTACCTGTATCTCGCGTACTCACTTCTAGTGTACTTTTGAAAAGTGAATTAATACAATTTCTTTTTCCTTCTTTAAATCATATCCAGTTTCTTTCAATGGCATCACCACCCACTTTCTTTCGGATCTCCTCGGGAGCCCTATTGACCAGCTAGATCTCCACTTCAAGCAACTTCAGAAGGAAGTACCGCGACAAATTCCATTTTATATATTGAGTGTTAAAATAAATGATCGCTTAAAGATATATTGGAAAGTCCAGAGGCTGAGTGGTTGTGTATTGTGCTTCCTCACCACAGGTCCGAGGTTCAAATTCCGGGCAAGGGAAGGCCGATTCAGCCTTTCATCCCTTCAGTGGGTCGATAAAAAAGTACCAAGCTTGCTTGGGAACTAACCACTGGGGGTTTCGAGTCAGACTGACCACCTGATTGGAACATCTGCACATGCACCTCAGCGTCCAAGGTCATGCAAACTAAGTTGGCTACAGTAGGCCTTGGCCCCATGGGCTGTTGCGTCATTGAGTTAAGTTTAGAGATATACTGTCTTATATGAAAACCTTGAAAGTATTGTATTATAATTATCTTTTATTCATGGAAAGGAATCCTAAAATCTAATATATTTGAAAAGCATTAATTTTCTAAATGCATCGCGTTGAATGTTGAGTTATTTTGTTTCCCTTCTTACCTTACAAGATTTAAGGAAAAGTGTGTTTACATCCTACGAAATGTTCGTGCTAAATATTGTTTGCACGTTTCCATTTCTTTGTTGCAAAATCTCGTATACTGAAACACTGGATTCGGTAAATGCCATACAGAAATATTCTATTCAATTTTCGTTTCCTGGTAACTGAAACGTGCTTCGTATTTCGCATTTCTCGTTTTGTGATAAAAATAAAGTTGAAAATCCTTCGTAATTTCTTTCGTATGTCAAGTTAGTGTTCTGCGTGTTGATATCTTAATTATGGTTTATTTTCAAATCATAATTCATTAATTAAAAAGACGCTAGTGAGATAATTTGCTCACTGAAAGATGATTTTGATGGATGTATTATACGAAAGGAAAACCTTGAAGCTAGGTTATTTTGAATGCGTGTTATATTAATAAGAGTGTAGGTGTAATTTTTAATGATGTTATATTAAATATGTAGATGATAGAGCAAAATATATGTGGAATGCCAAAGATTACGAAATATATTTGATTCTGAAGGATTCATATTCTGGAATTTTAAAAATGATGTATATTCAATGATTAAATATTTCATGTAAATTACAGTGTTATTGAAAATATTTATTTTCAGTTTCTATTATTATTTTTTTAATTGTCCGTTTCAGTAGTTGATAGATTTGAGTGTATTTCTATAGTAATTCGAATCACAGCAGAAAACATTTATAAACAAACATATTTTGATCCAAATTTTGAGGGTTTTTTTGTCTGAGAAAACCCCACTTCAAAAAAATTGTAAGAAATGGTTCATTATTATCTTTTCAAAATTTTTAAAATTTAAGTCCCCGCTGGTTAGTCATCCCTGCTGACCATTTTCTGCGTTCTTATATCATTTTACTCTTTGTAATTATTTTTCTCTTTTAATTTTATTTGATGTCTTCCTTTTTTCAAATTTGATTTGTCTTGATTAAAAACCAAACTTTGAATAGGTATAAAAGATATCAATTCACCTTTATGTGGTATGTTCAACGAATTTTCCCAAGACTTACTTTATATCAAATGGTTTAGACCGAAATAGTTTTAATGCATTAAACATAAAGCGACGAAGGGTCGTTGTAATATATTCTTAAATCTATTTATCACTGTTACTTCCAGACGTGGACGTAATAAGAAACTCCAGGTATTTTTTTTATTAACTCTCGAAACCATTTTCCACACCACTATTGTGCTTTGTATGTCTTTATAATTTTAGATATGTGGCCAAAATGTTCCGAGAATTCTAATTAAAAAAAATCCTACTATGCACTTTACATTATAGGGTTCATTCGCCGGTTTCGTGATGTTTGTCGTTTAAAAATGAAACCCTTGGAGGAAAATCTAATTACCCTCGCTGTGTTATTTCGGAAGTAAAATTGCTTGGATCATATTATTTTTGAACTCTTTTTATTTTGAAAACGCGATTGTGAACGAGTAAATTTTTGAAGGAATTGGACCGGAACGGTGCTTTTATTTTATTTTTTTGCTAAGAACGTGAGAAAAAGTGTAATAATGCTTATTGGAAGAAATAAAAGATTTTTTTCACGTTGTTTTTGAGATTTCTTTTAACATATTACTGCATGGGAGTCTGTGTAAAAGTAATTTTTTGTGGAGATTTCGGCAGCCAATTTTGTTAACTTTATGATTCATGAAAATATGATTGATTTTTATGTTTTAGATTTTCGAAACGGCGGAATTATTTCAAGGCGGAAGAACATAATTTGATCCAGTTGCTTTTTGTCTGAACATTCGCCTTCAGGAAATGTCGTGATATGATTTTTTTTTTTAATTTACTGCGTGTAAAGGCCTGTTAAGGGATGGACCGATGATCATTTGGGAGGGGGGTTGTAACGACTCTTTAATAACAGTCGTGTTTTCAAAATAATGCAAGTATTTTTAAAAAAAGAGAGGAGGAAAATTTAAAGAATATATTATTTTTAAGAAACGTTCTATATGACAGATTCATCCAATTCAATCCTATTTTATTGCATTTTGTTCTACCAATTATCAGGATCTCCTCAATTTTATCATCATTTCTGATGTTGACATTTCGTAAAGTACGATAGTAAAATCCCGTTGTTATGTATGTTTCATATTTTTTTTAACTGTGTGGATGGGCGCGTTAATCGAGTGGTCATAGTCGGGAACTTGTGACAAGGATCTGTCGAGTCGTTGGTTCAAATCTTGGTCAAACACACACGATGTTAATACAGTTTTTTCAAACCTTAATTCAAAAATTAAATTTAATTAATTACCGGGTTTCAGCCAAACTAGCCAAACCGAGTGTGCATTGTTACGACAATGGAGACAAATAATGCTCTTTCAATTCCTACTATTAGTTCACTCTCTCACGAGGTCTGTCGACAATGTTGGTTCACAGAACGACGTAAATTAAAATCAAATGGAGCGAATCATTTCTCTTTTGCATCCAATTTAAGTACTTTGAAGATTTAAATGGTAAATTTCTCTTGCATCATCTTTTATTTTTCAACACGATATTCTAAAACTGGATTTCAGAAGATTCACCCCATGATTTTGTTGTTTAAATTTCAAGTACAGTCGACTCTCGCTAATTCAAACCTTCCATAATACGAACCTGTCACTAATTCCAAGTATATGCTCAGTCACTAGAAAAACTCTTGATATTTCGAACTAAAACAATACGTTTGGGTATACTCAATATTTCCAAGTAAAATCTGTGGCTAGCCAGAATACAACACGCAATAATTTCAAGTGATCTAATAAAACTCTCGGCAATTCAAACACTCACTATGGTGTAGAGTCCTGTAGCAAACAGGTTGGAATTTTCATGTTTTGCGTTGTATTGTCTCTGCTTGCTTCCCCCTGTAATGTAGCCCCTTTGATGACCATCGCAGTTGACTCCGATAACTCTGACAGAAACTAAAATGTCACTAAACGAGCTACGCAACTTTTTCGTTCAAAATCATGTTGATGCGGACGTTTTTTTAGACTTCATTTTTTCTAGAAAAGTCTTTTGACAAAGTTAGATTGAATGCCATAAAACAAAAACAAAACAAAAAATAGTATTACAGAATTTTTGTAAAAAAAAAACTAATATGTACAAAATGTATTTTTTAATAATTGTTTTTAATACATAAATAAATTATTTTAATGCAGGAATTTTAACTTTTGTTTAATATTTGTACTATATAATACGCACTTTTTAAAAATACTTTAAAATAGTTTTATACATATGTACACACAATTATTGTTTTATTACATAGTTTCAAATTTAAATGTGTTAGATAAAAGTTTCTCTTCGTGTATTTGGGAAGTTTTCCGTCCCTTCAGCTTCGAATTATCGAGAGTCGACTGTATATTATGTTTAAATCTTTTCCGCCGATTTTGTTTCCTTGAAATCTTCTAAATCTGCATTGTTAATTGGTGTTTCTATTCGTGGAATAAAACCACCAAATATACTTTAATTGTAATAGTGGACGTGTGTGTGGTGTAACCTTATAAATAATTACTTTTCTGAAATCTTTGCATTACCTAGTTTTTTATTTACACGAGTTCTCACGAAAGGTTGCAAAAATCAACTTCTTCGTTGCTTAGAAATTGATAAAAACCAAAAAAGGTGCTCTTTATCTGAGTAATGACGAAAACTGTATTTTTGATTTATGATCTATGAAAAGTAACAAAAGAATCAGGTTGTATGAGTGCAATTGGGGTCACGTTTTATTTGGAAGTTAACATGTTCTAAGGTAAATTCAAAACAAGTGATTCTTCATTTAAAAGTCTTTATTGTGTCATTATCATGTGCACTATTTTCAGAGTTCATCCTGGACGGGTTTTTTGAACGACTTGCTTGTCTTGACCTTTGGATTTAAAACTAACTTTTCAAGTGCTTATTTAAAGTTTATTTCTGTGTTAAATATTTATTTTGAGATGATTTATAAGGTATCCCCCCCCCTTTTTTTTTACCCTTTCTGTTTTATAATGCGAGAGCAAAGGACTTGGTGGGTCTTCCTTGTTCCTGTGCAAGTCACATTACCTGTGGAACAAAATCGTGTTTTCTTTAAAAGTCAACTATTTTGTTCAACTCCGCCCTTTTCAGACATCAAAGAAATCGTGCTTATGGTTTGCTTTGCATGAATAGATTTTAAGGGGACAGACACATTGTACGATTTAAGCAAAAAATTTTAAATGAAGGATTTTCAAATTTTTTTCGTTTGCCTCCTATGTGTGTGTATTATGTAAAACAGATTTTGTGCTTAAAATTTCATAAAAAGCTAGCCATTTAATTTTTTAAGGAAAAAACTTAAAATTTGTGAAGTGATTTTAAAATGCTACTCCTGTTACAAAAATTTACGTACACGAATGAAATTTGATTTACAAGTTCGTCAAAAAATGTATAACAAAAGTTGGTATTTGTTTTGCGATAACATGATTGATATTCGTACAATACCTCTTTTTATGAATGCTTATAGAAAATTCCTTAAAAAATGTACAAATTCTGAGTTTAATTATTTTTTATAAAATAACCATTGCTTTGATTCAAAAATTCATACCAACTTTTGTTATATGTATTATTAGCAGTAGGTAAAAAAATAAATAAATAAATATAAGCATTAGGCACATTATAGAAAAAAAAGGTCTTAGCATTTTAAATGAAGACAAACTAGTTATTTTATCTTTCCGAGATAAGTCAGTTTAATATTTAGATTTGCCATAGGGATGCGAATAAAAACGAACGCAAACGCTATCATAATTCTGCGTTTTTTAAGTTTAGAGCTTTCAAATTTTGTGAAACTTTAGAAAAGTATATAAAAAATACTTTAGGCTAAAAAAACTAGACCGATTTTAGTCAGTTGAATCGTACTGTGTCCCCTTAAATGACTGTTACCTATATAAACACTTAATTTAATTTCTCTATGTGTATAATGTGTGTTATTATTACTATGCTAATTCACTTCGATCATTTGCTAGGGAAACATCATAAGATAGCCATAGTAATACATAACAAAATTCTTAGGCATAGGATTAAGACAGTAGGGTTTAACTATGTTTCATGGCACCAACTTTCACCTTCTTTTCCCATATTACTAGGCAGAAATAAAACTTAGGAAAGAAAATACAGTAGAAAATAAAGTAATTTTAAAAAAATTGAACGCCGATGTACTAAAAGTGATTTAAAATAACGCATTCTAAAAGTACAAGAAAGGTAATCTACTGACCTTACTATTTAACCATTTTGAATAGAAATCACGTTACATCATATGCGGCAATAAGTAATTATAATTAAATTCTTTAAAGAGTTAGCTTCTTTAAAGAGAGTTTATTATAGTTATAAAATATGAAAGCAAAAAATATACAGTTTTAAATTCGTATATATTTATATATATTAAGTTAAATTCAAATTCTGTATTCGAAATTTATCACATCATTATTTCTTATATTTAATGTTTTTTTTCTTTAAATAAAAATTGATGTAGTGCAGCAATGCTATTGAAAAAATACGGAGTTAATCATTGAAATATTCGAGATTTGTTTTATTTAAACACTTTAATGGTCATTTTTTTCTCTTTTGGATATTAAAAAAGCAGATATCAGTTTAAAATAATCATTTAATATATAGAACGCTTTTTTTAAATTACTTCATGTTTTACATTTGGAGTAATAGAAAAAAATAATTTAATATTTGCCAAAAGAGTTACGTAAAAATTGCAGTAATATTCTTTGATTTATTATTTGTAATTAACATTTCCTTCATACTGTATGCCAATTCCTAATCGAGTTCGCCGTATTATTTCACCCGTGTAATTTTCAATAACATGCATGTGTATCTAATTATGTAGTTGTGGATGTACGGGTGATTATGATGCATTGTGAATACAAATGCTCTTAGAAGCTTGCTCATTTAAGGCTTTCAACTGTGCTTCCTCTATCATATGCTATTCTATATTTTAATTATTTTAGCTGTCCCCCCCCCGTTTGTTAACCTCTCAGGGGGCTCTCTTTCTTTAGGTGAGTACGGGTGTCATAATCCCCAGGTGCCCTAGTGATCTTTTCTTTTTCCCAAGGGGTTTACTATCTTTAGTAAACACAGGTGTCACGAACCCGGGGTACCCTAGTGATCCTTCTCTATTTTCGACCCTCTTTCTTGTCATTATATTTTCCCTTTTCTTCTTTTCCCGTCTAGACTACAGACAATTATTTTGAAATGTACCTGAATACAATTATTGATATTTTCTTTTTTTATTAGATTACTTATCATTCATTACTAGTAACGTATTTTTGTTTTCATTTTGTATTGCGTTAAATTAGTTTTCTGAATTTTTTCAGCTATTTATTTCGATTTTTGTATTATTACTTGTTTTTGAGGTTTTTTTTTTTTTTTTGTTACTAACACTGTTGGTTTTCCGACTCGCATTTTATATATGTGCATGCATGCATATATGTAAAATACGTATATTTATGTTTATTATGAACATTTTAATATTTTAAAACATCTGTAGCACGGAATAGCCAAAATTTGCTCTTGCGCCATAAAACTCCACACTCACTCACTCAGCACCGTTTGCTAAAAATAGACATTTTGTTTTAAATTGCCTGGGGAATGTGTTTAATTTTATTTATAAACTTTTTTTTTTGTATCATCTTAATATTCTGAACGTTATGATTCGTTATTCATTTTGACCTTCTTAAAAATGTTTTTGTTTTTTTGTGAAAATTAAAAGATTCCTATTTATTATTTATGTGGGGGAATCTTCCAAAGAGAAAAATTACTGCACAGTCTTGCTGCTATTTAAAAAGAAATAACTAAAGAACTAAAAAAAGAAGCTTAACTATAAGTGAGAATGAAATAAAGATAATGTGCGAACAAAATGGATTCTAGAACGCCGAATTTGAATATGAAACACAAGTAAAAATTTTGGTGGAAGTTTCTTTTGAATTTCGAAGGAATAGCTCATTTTTTCCCCCATAGATCAAAATTGTACCATAGACAGCAGTGCAACATAGATCGAAAGTTTCGGGGGGGGGGGGAGTTATGAACATGTGATCTAATAGATATTTATATTATCTGTGGTAAAAATGACTATATCTAAAAATATGCTTTTATTCTTATATTTTCTAAAATGTATTGTGTTAATTCTTTCCCCGTTCTTTCAGGAATCAAGTGCCCAGTTTGTTCAAAATTTGTACCGCCAGATGACGTGGAGTGCCATTTAGTTATGTGTCTTACAAAGCCAAGAATAATTTATAATGGTAAGAGACAAGGATTTGTTATCCAATTCTAGGTTCATTCCGATTAGTGTGGCGTTAGTCAAAAATAAATGAAAACGCGCCAAGCAGGGCAGCCAACCGCGCCAAATATCGCGACTTGTAATTTTAATCTTTTAATGTTCATTTTTTTTTCTTCTCGCGAATTAAGTGACTGTATATCTTTACATACACCTGCCATAATCACTTTCCTAATAAGTATTTTTAAATTCATTATTATGCCATTTTGGACTTTTGTTTGATACTTAGGACAACGAAGGGCAATGCTTTAATGGAAAAGTACCGGACAATAACTGTTTAGGTACAAAATATGACAGATAATAAGAACAGTAAATTTGGTGTAATATCTTACATTTCTCATAGAAAAAAAAAAGTATTTGAGCTTTGATACAGTCTATATATACTAGTTAATATTAGTGCAATGGAATTATGTATAGTTTGAAAAATTATCTGAGCGAAGACATGAAGAATTATGTTTTTAACTGTATAATTTGCTTAAAATTTAGAATAAATTAAATTTTAAAATATTTACTATAAGGTATTTTAGCAAATAATAATCAAGTATTGTTCTTCTGAAATGACACCTTAGCTTACTTCAAGGGTGTCCAACTCAAAGGCTAACTTGGGCCCAATAAACAAGGTTTAACTTTAAGTGGCCGTAAAAAAATGAATATTCATAGAAACTTAATTTATTTCAAATAGAGCATTATAATAAACATAAATAAAAGAACAAGAAAATTGAAATGTTTACGTTCTGACACGTGAAATCTCTTCTCTGCTACTGTCTTTCCTATTTGGGGAGAAATTTTGATATTTCATTATATGTTATTGTGTACCGATATACCTCTGGGCTGTGAGTTTGACACCTCTGGCTTACTTATAATATATTACTTCTGGGTATTACTTACCCTGAAATTGATAAATTTGTATTCAAATACATAGAATAAAATATGTATCTATTCATTTGACATTGGTGTAAATTTTCTTTTACAATTAAAATATAGAATAAGGTATTTCTTATTTGTTTTTTTATTGAAGTTCATAATTATTCGGAGTATCAATATATTTTTAAGTTCAAATGGTTTAGTATTTTTTCCGAAAGTAAATGAAAACTATTAATACCCATATAAGTGTATGGATAAAATAAAAAGGATTAAGATACATTTCTTGTAACTGAACTGCTTTCAGATATATTTAATACTGATCACATGACTTTTATATTAATTTGAATATATTTTTTTAAGTTTATAGTTCGGCAATTTTTTAAAAACACATCTGTACTATTTTTTAAAAAATTCAATTTTATTTAAATAGTAGAATATTTTATCATATTCTGACATATTATGATTTATTTCACTTTGCAGAAGATGTTTTAGTAGAAGATAAAGGAGAGTGTGTTATATGTTTGGAAGAGTTAACTCAGGGGGACACTATTGCCAGGCTGCCTTGCCTGTGTATATACCACAAAGTGTAAGTAATTATTTTTTTGGGGGTTATTTTGTACCTGTGAAGTTTATGGTTTAAATTATTTTTAAATGAATGATTAAAATAATTTCCAGGCTCTTATATAGTTCATGCAAAATAATTTTACAGAAAATTTACACTCTTTGTCATCTTTTTTTTTATCCTTACATTACCATTAATAATATATAACAAGTTGTCTGATTCATTTTTAGAATATTTAGTAGCTTCTTAATAAAATTTCAAATCAAAACTCTAAGAAAATTAAAATAGTAAAGAGCTATGTTTTATTGAAAATAAAACCCAAAGTTAATTTAGATTGTATTTCAAATGATAGTTCACACACACACACACAAACAATGAGGGTAGAATTCACTAAAATAAACAAAAATCCCAGTGCTCTTTGTGTTTCAAAAGTAAACATCAGGCTGACAGAGAATGCTTTCTTTGTACCTGACTAGCCACTGAAATTCAAATTCTAAAATAAACTAATTCAAACCCTGATAAAATGGAAAACAAACCTTTTGTATTCCTTCCCAACCACACATAAAGATGCAAATCAAAAGAAACTCTTCCAAAATCAAGTCTCATCACAGAGCAGAGATAATTCTTACAAAAGAATTCCATCAACTTTACTTTTTGCAGAACTTTTCATTTGACTTTCTGTTCAATTGCCAAAGATGGATCAATATTCAAGTGTTGATAAGATTGATTTTCACTTTATGTGTGGTAATGGACAACTGAAGTGGGCCCATGAGGTGAAATATATAATGGTCACCCAGGTATCTGTTTCGATCCTGCTTGGATTTTTATCTTTATGGGTAGGACCAAGTACAAGATCCCCATTTAGTCACCAGAAAAATTTATTACCAGAATTAATTTATCTACCTTTATTGTTCATAAAGTGCCAGGAATTTTCCAATGAATACAATATTCTTATCTCGTAGACGTGGCCGCGATAGGCAAGTGGTCTAGGCATCGGATCACGGCTAGCGTGTCATGAGTTCGATCCCAGTACCACTAAAGACCCGCCATGTAGGGAAGCGATGCACTTAAGACTCTTTGAGGTCCTGGACCCCTATGCAAAAGTAGGCCCTACCCAAGATCTTTAAAAATAGGCAATATATAGCAAGCATTACCAAATACTCGTTCAAATGGTAATTTGAAGCAAATAAATGGGAATGATTCTCAAACTTAGTCACAAATAGGCTCAACCGCATTTTGACTAAATGAGTTGAATAGTTGTTTATGATGTTAGGCCTATGTCAGGACATGGACAACAGTCAGCACATAATAATACAATCTTGCCACTTTTTTGCCAGTTGACATGCAATTTGAAATTCCCTGTTTTTTGGAGAATATGTTGGGAATAATATTTAACCATTAAAATTATTCAAATCATGGTATTATTATGACACAGTCGAGAAAACGAAGCACGGCCGTGGTCCCTGGCCTGGTTGGTCCATGCTTTAAGATGTCCCTGCTCATAGGTATCATGCCTGCTTTGCAATTGGTGTTGCTTATCTATGCAGTCGTTTTAACTTTTCTGTTAATAGAGTTTTTTTTAAATTTAAAAATGCATTTTTACAACATTCTCCATTTTGATCACCAATTTGTTCTCTATTAAATCAACAATTACCTTCTGTCCTACATTGTATTTGAATTTTTATTTGTTTTGAAGATTTCTGTCTTAATTTCCAGTTTAGACCATCATAGTATATATTGATCATGCTTGGCATTATGCGAATGTGTCTGTGATACAACAATACAAAAACTTGAAGCATTTAAAAAAAAATCTTCAAATTCTATGTGTTCAAAAATTATGTATAATTAATTCAAAGTTGTATAAGAAATTTTAGATCTGCATAATGTTAGTTTTTCCACTTTAATTTCCTGCTATTTTATGCACATTTCATACACATGTACCAAGTAGAAATGTTAAGCGTCAGTATTATGTATGTTATTGTCAATTTCTAGAATTGAAACAAAAAATAGTTGAATAATCATTTTATTCACAATTTATTGAAATGATTGTTTATATTATAACAAAGATTCATAGATATCATACTTGCATGTGATGTAATCAGCTGAACAGTGGATTTTTTTTTAAAATTTCAAATAGAAGGTTTTTTAAAGAAAATTTCACAGCAGAATTAAAACACACTATATATTAATTATTTTTATTGCAACTGAAATTTTAATAATGAGTGATATTTTTCTTTTTTTCTTTTCAGTGGTGAGGATTGTGTTTTTTTTTTTTAAAGTGATAAATACTAGATTATTTTTTTAAAACCATCTGGGCTTAGGTATTGTGTGACAATGAATCATTTTGTTTTAAGATAAAAATGAAGCGTTTTATTTTAAATAAGAATCTAATATAAAAATATCTCATTAAAGTTTAAAATTTTTGGAATTGATCTTTTTGTTCAATTGTGTAATTATGTGGTTATTTCTAACTTGTTATGCTTGTTTCTATTTAAAAAAAAAATGTCTTTTATATTCTTAGATAAACTGTTTAAATGATAATAGTTTATTTCATTTATATTAAATATTATTTTTCTGCCATGCAAGAACTATTGGTGGGAGATCTTGTAACTTTGTACCATATTCAAGTGACAAGCATGACACCTGAGCTTATACCTCACTCTAACTTCCATTCTATATAAGGACTTTGGTTCATTTAACGTGCTGAAGCTCCCACTATTTTACTTCATGTTTATTAATAAAATTGAGATTCAACTCAAGGTTCAACTGAAATTGTGGGCATTGAATCTTGCAACCAAGATCACTCAGCTACTGCTGCCATGCATGCATTAAGAAAATAAATTGTAATGTAAAAATTACAAAAGTATCACATTCTTTTACATTGTCTTGAAAAAAGAAAGTATCTGTGAATGCAGATAAATTGTTAACTCTTTCCTTGGCGAAGGCGCGATAACACGCCGAGACAAATCCAACTGTGACCTGGCAACGGCGTGTTTTCACGCTTTGACCATTAATTTTTCAGCCATTTAATTGTTAAATTGCCTGCCAGACCACGGTAGGATTTAAATAACCCCTGCCGCCGGGGAAAGAGTTAATAACCTGAATAGTTCCTTCAAGAACTTTGTTCTAGAGGATATGAACCAATAAAGTACATATATATATTTGATAAATTGATTGAATATAGTTGTAGAATTAATGTATAATTTAATCTATCAATACTTTACATACACTTATCCATGTTTGCTGAATTGAAAATTATGTATCTCTGTTTTCTTATCAGAAAGGATTCTACACTTGGTTTTTCCTTTTCAATTGTCTTGAATATTATCTTTGTTTTAAAACCATATGGTTCATCTTTTTTTTCTTTCAAATTTTTTTTTTTTTTAATATGTTACATTATGAATACGCATTTACTTAAAAAAAGAATTTTAAGCACTTTCTATTTGTATCTTTTACAGTAACATTAGTTGTAAGTTCATTTTTATTTATTTTCCTTTCTAATTCTCTTTCAGTTGTATAGATGCCTGGTTCAAAGTTAATCGTTCCTGTCCTGAGCACCCGCTTGACTGACGTGTTTTCTGCGACTAACCATAGATATGTCTGTGATTCATGGCTGTACATTGTGTGTAGAATATACAAAGTTTTGCTCTTCTTTTGTCGTTATGTACTAATTCATTTTAAAACAAACAAATTTGAAAACAGAACAACTTGTTGTATGTTGTACCAATACAAACTTTATTCAGAGTTAAACTGTTAACAGTTTTTTGTAGCCCTATGGTTGTTCTTTTATATATATATAAAATCAGAATTTTGCTATGCCATAGTCAGGAAAATAGCTTTTGAGATGGAGGCCAATTTTATGAATGTTTCAATACAATACAAAAATCACATTTGCAAAGAAATAGCAGAAGAATGCTGTTAAGATTCACTATTTGTGCAGGAAAATAATTGATACATAATGTTAATATTACTTGTATAAATGATTGAAAAAACACATACTCTTTATAAATATTTACTTAGAGCATTTTTTATTCGCATGTCACAAACATTGGTCTGAAAAAGCCTTAAACATATTTTCAGTCCTACTAGAGAATCATGAAATCGATAAAAGAAAATCACTTAGCAAAAAAAAAAAAAAAAAGAAAGAAAGAAAGGGGAAAAATATTTCTTCTGATTTTTTTATTACAAATATCAGTAATTTGAATAAATCTAAATAAGTTGTCTGCATTTTGTTCGAACAAAAATCGATTACTTTAAATGATTTTCCAAAAACTGTTCAGTGTTACATAACTTTTTTCACTATTTATCTAACTTTTAAATGTTGGATATAATGAAAAATTGAAGCTCAAAGTATCACTTGATTTATCGATTTTTTGAAAATCAAAATGCTATTTCCTAGCAGGAATTCATTCGAAAAAGAAATCATAATTGTGTATACATAATGAAAGAGATGTTTTATTTTTGAAAGAGAGGTTAATATTTTACTTGTAAAAGAATTCTAGTTTTCATGCAAAATACAGAAACATTTGATACAAATCTTCTTTTCCCTCTTATTTATTGACCTTTGCTTAATAATATCTATTATGCAGTTGGAGTGTAAATATTTTCTTTTTGTTGAACATTTTTATCTTCATATATTGATAATTTTGTTATCGACAAGAAATAGTTTTGAATTGTTGCAATATTATATGGATTCTGCCTTCACAGTTCTTTGAATCAGTAATATGATTTAAAAATTATATTATGAGTTTAAATGAATTATATACATTTTGTTATTGTACAGAACTATACAAATCTAAAGTGTTTATAATCAGTTTGTTTGTATGAATTATTAAGAGTTCAATAAAATTCATTAGCAATTTTTAGGTTTCTTAGTTTTATTTTTTCCATGGAAAATTTGCAATCATATGATTATAAAATGGAACAAATTTTTTTAAAGTTGAAATCTAGACTAGGGACATGAAATAAATAAATAAAAGCATAAATAATTATTTGTTTTCTATCTCTGGTCTGTGGCAGCAGTAGCTAAATATTCATTGATTGAGAACTTGTGAGTGGTATTAGTTCTGTTGTGTCATTGGTTCTAGTCCTATGACCTCTTAAGACCTGTTTGTAGCAGAGTTAATGCACATTAAGGGGACACAGTATGATTCAACTGACAGAAATCAGTCCAAAAATCAAATTTAATTTTTTTGGCTTTAATTATTCTTTATATACTTCTCTATAACCTGACAAAATTTGAAAGCTCTAAACTTAAAAACACAGAATTATGATAGCTTTTGCGTTCGTTTTTGTTCACATCCCTATGGCAAATCAAAACTTAAACTGACTTATCTCGGAAAGATAAAATAATTAGTTTGTCTTCATTTAAAATGCTAAGGCCTGTTTTCTATTGTGACTAATATTTTGAATTTTTTTTTACTTATTGATAATTGTACATGTAACAAAAGTTGGTATGCATTTTTGAATCAAAGCAATACTTATTTTTTTAAAATAATTGAACTCAAAATTTATACATTTTTTAAGGAGTTTTCAATAAGCATTTATAAAAAGAAGTATTGTACGAATACCAATCATGTTATTGCAAAACCCCTACCAACTTTTGTTATGCATAGTTTCACGTACTTGTAATTCAAATTAATGCGTGTATGTAAACTTTTGTAGGAGTAGCATTTTAAAATCACTTCACAAATTTTTTTTTCCTTAAAAAATTTAATGGCTAGCTTTTTATGAAAATTTGAGCACAAAATCTGTTTCACATAGTATATGCACATAGGAGGCAACCAAAAAAATTTTGAAAATCCTTAAATTAAAAATTTTTGCTTAAATCGTACCATTTCCCCTTAAATGTTTAAGCTCAAAATATTCACATTGGTATGGTTTGGAAGTTTCATAAGTGACTTGCCAGTTCAGATACTGTCCTCTCACTTGACCGAAGTTTAAAGTTATGAGGTCTGTCACCAATAGCCCTTGTGTTGCTCTGAAGTACAATGTATATAAACAATTACTATTTATTTCATATTACATTAATAATGTGCTATCATAATGGCTTTAAAACAATCAATGAAGTACTTTTTTTAATAAAACTTTCACTGTACAGTTTTGGCCAAATGAGGAATAACTCATACAAAATGTGCCTTTGATCCTTTAATACTATTTTGCCAATTATAATGAATTTTATTAGTTTCAAAGGTAAAGGATAGAAAACTTTTATAAGCATACTACATTTCAGTCTTAGTATTTCTTGTGCTGTAATTAAATAAACATGCATCTATGAAATGAAATATCACAACCACAAAAAATTAGAGTTTATCAGTTACTTACATATTTTATTACATTTCTGTAAAGTATATATGAATTGAAATATAATTGTAAGGAATTATCTATTAGTATGCTGTTATTAGTGCAAGTTAATCATATTTTATTGTTATATACAGTCAACTCTCGATGATTCAAAATTGAATGGACCAATGAAAAACTTTGAATTATCAAGAGGGTAGGAAAAAATTCTCAAAATACACAAAGAGAATTTTTTTCTAAAACACATTTAAATTTGAAACTATGTCCTAAAGCAACTATTGTACGTATGTATAAAATTATTTTAAAGTATTTTTAAAAAGTACGTGTTGTACAGTATAAATATTATACAGAAGTTAAAGGTCTCCTGTATTAAAAGAATACATTTAAGTATAAAAAAACAACTATTAAAAGAATACATACTGTACATAATTTTTTTGATGGAGAAATCTGTAATCTTTTTTTTATGGCATTCAATCTAACTTCATTAATAGATTTTTCTAGAATAAATGAAACTTGAAAAACATCAACATGATTTTGAAGGAAAAAGTTATGCAGTTTGTTTAGTGACACTTTAGCTTCTGTCAGAATTATTGGAGTCAACTCCGATGGTCATCAAAAGGGCTATGTTTCAGGGGAGACAAGCAGAGATAATACAACACAAAACATGTAAGCTCCAACCTGTTTGCTACAGGATTCTACATGATAATGAGTGTTTGAATTATTGAGAGTTTTATTATATCACTTCAAATTATTACATGTTGTATTCTGGTCAGCCACAAATTTTACTTCAAAATATTAAGTGTACCAAAATGTATTATTTTAGTTCAAATTGTCAAGAGTTTTTCTAGGGGCTGAGAATATACTTCGAATTAGCGAGAAATTTCTATTATCAATGGTTTGAATTAGTGAAAGTCGAGTGTATATAATTTACTAATGTAAATAGCACAGGCATTGCTTTTAGTGATGGGTGGCATTTGAATGCATACTTATTATTTGGAAATTGAGCATTTTTTGGTTTTATTTCAAAAACCGAAAATTAGGAAGCTTTTATTAAATATTCTATTTCAGTACTTTCAAGAATTTTAAAATTTTGTATTGCCTTCATCTCTAATAAAAAGGATTAAGTAAGAGGCTGTATTTGAAATGAAGTCTATAGTTTCCTTGGAAACAAGTTTTTTAGAAATACTTTTTAAAAGGATTAAAAAAAAGCTTTGGATTTTTTTTCTTTTATCACATATACTGTTTTATAATAAAGCTAGATGTTATTGTGTAATTTTACTACTATTCCTGTTTTATGCATATAAATACTCATCAGATTGAATTTTTTTAACAAATATATGAAATTGCTGCAGGTTAAGTTATTCTAATGCAGGGGTACTCAACCTTTTTTCTTGCTCAGCTGTATACATATGACAGATATTTTGTGTGGGCCATAACATGAGGTTAATGGAAACATTTATCAAAATATTAAAACTCATTTTTTGCTTTTTATTACTATATTAATCTCTATCAAACATTTAAAAAATTTCAGTTTTATGCATTTTTTGCTGAGTTATGGGTTGGCTTCTGTTCTCTTTCATTCATGATCGAGCTCCTCCTTTATTATTGTCATAAAAACAAAGCTGCTATGCCGTTTGACAATTTGATTGATTTTTTTTTGACAAGGTCTTTTATTTTTATTTCAAACAATATTGTATCAAGTACAAAATGGCAACAGAGAAGGGTTTTGACTAAATTCCAAACTGAAATCAGTATTATTTGTTTATAATTAAAATTGAGTTTTACCCCTAAAATAGACACTACTCCAGTTCATATCGCTACTTCACTGCCATTTGTTATTACTATCTGTTACAGTTACAAATAGATAGGGGGAAAAAACCTGTATTTCGTCCCCATCTGACATTGACAACAAAATTGTTAATCTGATTGCTTATTGATAGAATTTCCCGCTACATTTTTATTACATTGTTTTTAAATAATTTTAATTTTTTACTCAAAGAGCATTAAGTGGACCTCTCAGAAAGACCAGGAGGGCCACATGCAGGTTGCTGGTTGAGTATTGCTGATCTAATGCATCTGTTTTACCTTCCATATTAACTATTATTCAGGAAAAATTTGATACATTTAATTAAAAACTTTGCTAATAAATATTCAAATAATCAGTGCATCTTTTTTTTTTGAAAATTATGTCTTTATTTTATGAGGAATTTAAAATTTTCTCATGACATTAATTATTATAAAATAAGATTTTAAATTTTCAAATGAATTCATCAATGTAATATTGAAAACATTCCCAAATTTAGGTTACGAAAAATGAATTGTGTGATGATAGGAAATATGATATCAGTAAGACTTTTTAAACTGCTCTTGATATCATATGTTTGTTAACAATGCCATCTAAAAGGCTAGCATATTTTTTTTAATAAAGCGTCAAAGCTATACAAGAATCCAGGAATGTTATAAGTGGGCCATTTCTTAATATATTGATGTAAAAGATTATGAGAAACAAATTATGCAATCATGTATGCAAAGTAAAAACTAGCTGCATCATAATTTGAAAAATGAAAACATTTAGAATTGACCAATTTTTATTAGATTTTGATAAATAAAATTAAAGGCTTCTAGTTTCAAGGAAAAAATATAATTATAATAAATTTTTAAAAAATAAATCCATAATTCTTTTTTTATTTGATACTTATTAATTCTTAAAAAAAAATGTAATTCTAAGATTCTGCACTTATTTTGTATAATGCAATCATTCAAAATCCTGGAAGGTCAGTTTTATAAATAGATGCCTATGCTGCAATGCATAGGCATTGAATGCATCGTGAATTTATTTAAAAATTGGAAAAATTTTCTGTCTCAAAAATGTGTTCCAAGTTTAGTCCAGGCTTTTTGACTAGTGTGAAAGCAGTCTTTAGTAAATAATTTTTGGAGTATTCATTGTAACAGTTGGTGAATTTATCAAAATTAACTTAATTGAATTTCATAATCTTTAAAGAGCTATTATATAAAGATGTATTGTAAATAAAAATAAGGATTGGATTCCTATATGTGCTGTGATATATTTTTTTAGAAGTCAAGCACATTTATTTAAAATACATTTGAATTGTCTTTGCTATCTTTCATTTGTTCAGTTGTTGAGTGTTCCTGTGTTTGAAAGATATTTTTAACTATTTTTTATATGATCATTATGTATGGCTTAGATCAATAAACAATGAAATATATATATTTTGCATTTAAAACTTACCATATGTTGTTTCATTGCTAAAAAAATCAATCAATCAAATCTAATGGAAAAGCTTTATATCAATAGCAACATATAAGAGTCATAAACAAAATTTTATCAATACAAAAATAGCTTTATTTTACAGAATCAGCAACACACGCAGTTTCTTCCAGTTTTCTCTCTTTCAATTTGGCCTTAATAAACACGACCTGCAATTTATAATTTTTTAAAACTTTTACATATTTATATAAGTAGTTCATACGAATCTCTCGTTTAAATTCTCTCGAAATCTCGAGTTCTTTCTTTTTACACTCAAGATTTGATTTTTCAGCAACTCGCTCTGTTCTCCTTTTAACATGACTCATTTATTTTCACACCAAAAATTGATAATTATAATTTTATCGTTTGGCATGCAATCCTAAATTCTTCGATAACAGAAAGGATTACCCGGTTTTTCTTACCCGATTACCTTAATTTTAAGTTGTACATCTTGAAATGTCCATAGCTATGCTGTTTTTCAACTTTTCCTGTTTTGTTTT
Source organism: Trichonephila clavata (assembly GCA_019973975.1). Classification (NCBI taxonomy): domain Eukaryota; kingdom Metazoa; phylum Arthropoda; class Arachnida; order Araneae; family Nephilidae; genus Trichonephila; species Trichonephila clavata. The sequence goes on from BMAO01024690.1 coordinate 310,719, forward strand.
AGAAACGGCTGATATATCTCCTCTTAATACCAAGTTAGACATGGTATCCTTTTTTTTTTGCTGCTGTAGATCGATCTAACTTGGGGCAGATTTGAATATTCTTTAAAAAATGGCAAGGTTTTTATCCCCTGTATACAGGGACGTCTTAAGACTTCTTGAGTCCCTGGGCATTTACACAAATGTTGGCTCCACCTATGACCCTTAAAAGTAGACATAATATAACATAACTCGTATAAACTCGTATAAATATTAACCCAAAACAAATAAAAGTGTATGACTTACAATCGCACAAACTGGCTTGACCAACTACCGCCTTTAGACTGACTGATTAATGATGGTGTATGGTGATAGGCCTAAGCCTATACATGGACAACGGTCATCACATGTAGCCAGTTAAAATATCCGAAATTTCCAGTTTTTCGGAGAATACAACAGTACAAATAACATTTGGTGGTTGAAATTATTCTAATTGTGATCTTATGGGTGAGAGGAGGTCGAGCCGAGGCCCTGGGCCCAGTTGGCTCATGCATTAAGACGTCCCTGCCTGTACACTTGGTAAATCTTATTGGTTATTCTTCACAGACTTACTACCATTTTCTTGTTTTCTTCAATTTAAGTACCATTTTCACGACTTTTTATTCTCCCCCAACCTTTTGTTGATGTTTACCACCCCTCTTCTTAAACCTTACAGGATCTTGGATTGATCATACAATTTCTTCAACTTCCTTCGGGCTTTTCTTTCTTATCTTTTGATTTAGCTATCGTGAACACCACTTGCCACTTTTTATTCTCCTCCAGCTTTTTGTTGATATTTACATCCCATCTTTTTAAACCTTACAGGATCTTGGATAGATCATACACAATTTTTTCAACTTCCTTCAGGCTTTTCTTTCGTGTCCTTTGATTTAGCTATCGTGAACACCACTTGCCACTTTTTGTTCTTCTCCAGTTTTTCTGTTGGCAACTTGAATGTATTCCTTTCTCGCTCGTGGTCCACGTGGAATGTCAGGGCCTTATCCGCAGACAATTTACCCGCATTGAGTCGCTTCAAAGTTTGCGTCCTCAGTGCTTTGTAACGGACAGGATGAACCGTCCTCTTTTTCTTGTCCCCACTCAAGCTGGTACGACCTGCCAGGGGAAAGAATCTGGAATCGAATTCTGCCATGTCTTCCTCGGACAAGAAATGCACGTTGGCAACGCAGTCGACAGCGGAACGGGTTCTGCGACCGTCCCAGTGTTCATGTGGTTGGATATTGCACCTACAACGCACTGCCTGTTGAAGAAGGGGCAACTTAAGAGACATGTTCTCGGTTGAAAAGACGCTGGCTGTTTTGGAACTTTCACGAGACAGGAGTGTGTCTTTAGATCTGGATCTGATCTGCGTTCGGTGAGCTGTTGAGAATCTTTCTTCGCCTCTTTCTTTCTCCGAAGAATGGCCGTCTTCGGGTTCGTATAAAAGAATGGATGGAAGTTTCAATTTCCCTGCACTTTCTAAAATAGAAATGCAAGGAAGATAAGGTTTTAATTTGTGTACGTTTTTATTGGCGAGCAATGCACAGAGATTTATTTTGTTATCAAGCAGCTATAACAGGTTAGGGATATAAAATTTGTCTTTCGTGTTAAAGGGTTGAAATTTGAAAATAAATTTATCTACGATTTTATTTATAATGAGCAACAATATATATTCCATTGGTTTTTAAATAAAGTAAGATTCATACATTTAAAAAAATAATCATCGTGCTTTATAAATGTTTATTATACTGGGTGGTCTTGAATTCATGGTACAAGCTTTAAGGTTAGATACAGGACATTGTAACAATCATTTACTGTATGGGAATGTATGAGCGCAGGTGAGGCTCAAACAGGGGAAAAGTTGTCGATTGGTTACGTTGCCGGTAGGGGGCAATAGATGTCTAGCCACCGTTCAACGTGATGCATCCCAGTAGGGGAAAGCGCCATTCACAATTGTTCTGACGTCTACGATTGAGACTTTACGTAAGCCGAATATGCAGACATGCATTACTTGTACGGTTGTGCAAATGGCAACGGTAGAGATGAGCTACGAATGCATCACGCGCAGTTTCCTGATTGACGAATGCCGGATTGCAGAACTTTTCAGCGGTTACATCGTCAAATTCGTGAATCACGTTCGTTCCACGTCACCCGACATGATGATGGTCGACGAAGAGCTATGCGCAGTCCAAGCCTGGAAGAAAGCATCCTGAACTTTGTGGCTGTTAGACCAGAGTCAAGTTCAAGTGCTGTTATTCATCACGTAAGTGTGAGTCATCAGACCGTTTGTAGAGTGTTAAACGAAAATCCCTTACATCTCTTCCATTTTCAGAGAGTACAAACTTTGAATCCGTCAGTCTATCTTCTCCGACTGCCCGTGGGTAGTAGAGCAATGTGCGCTGCATCTGGACTCTATTTAGCTCATGTGCTGAACAGTTGTTGTCGTCATGTCCTTCCTGAAGGGAAGGAATGAAAGTTGCCAGAGCCTTTGAGACAGGTTGGACTTCTTAACGATAGATGGCGACACCACCTATCTCCACCTGCACAATATAGGCATAGAACTGGAGGGGAGGGAAATATTCTCCAGCCCCCTGCACTCATGGTTTCTGCTGCGACCACCCACAAGACTTTCGGACCCATTGATTTAACGAGCATGTACTCCGTGTGTACTCGGGGAGTACTTGGTGTCATGGGGCATCGAAACCAGTTATTGTAAACATTACATGTGTCAACGACACTTTCAATAAGCATTTTGTCTTTCCTTTCGTCTCTTATTTTTTTGTGTTTGTGCCTCACCGACACACCCAATGAGCCCATACATTCCAATACAATATGTTCAGTGTTGAACAAATAATTCTTGTGACGCCCACAATAACAAGTGAATATTTGTCGCGAGAGGGCGCTAGTGTGTATAGAGTCAGTGTATGTGTAAACTTTGAGAGAGAAAGAGCGTAGAGGAAAACGCTCTAATAAAATTCTTGTTACTACGGTTTCGTGCCATTTAATTTGTGGTGTAAACAATTATAGAGATAAACAAAAATGTGCAAACCAGTGTCAGTGCGCGTAGATGGTCCGTCAGAGCCTGAAATGGCCGGGACCGAAGATCAAGAATTTTAAAACGTGTGTGATGCTTTTCGTGGAGATTTAAATGATATCACTTGGTGACAGGTTAGTCATCCATTTTTTAATAGTGTTTTGAGGTGTAATTATTTTGTGGTTGAGATAATTATTTTGTGAATTATATGTGTTTCATTTTTGTGGTTGATATAACTTAAATTTGTGATCGAAATAATTATTTTGGGATTATGTGTTTCAATTGTGGCTGAGTTAACTTTAAATTGTTATTGAGATAATTATTTGTGGTTGAGATAATTATTTTGTGAATTATATGTGTTTCATTTTTGTGGTTGATATAACTTAAATTTGTGATCGAAATAATTATTTTGGGATTATGTGTTTCAATTGTGGCTGAGTTAACTTTAATTGTTATTGAGATAATTATTTGTGGTTGAGATAATTATTTTGTGAATTATATGTGTTTCATTTTTGTGGTTGCGATAACTTAAATTTGTGATCGAAATAATTATTTTGTGATTTATTTGTGATTGAGATAACTTTATTTTGTGAAAATGAGTATCGGTAAATTTAAAAAAGATGAATTGAGGGCTATTGCAGAGGAGTTAAAATTAGATGTACCTGATAATGCTAAAGTTTTAGATTTAAGAGAGTTAATACAGGAGAGTGAGATTTACAACAATGATAAAGAAACGTATCAGACTATTGTTGATTGTGTGTTGGAGGAAATAAACGATATAAGAAATGCAAACGAAAGAAGGGCGTTGGAGGAAGAAAATAGATTAGAAATTGAAAAAATTAAACTGTCACAGTTAGAGAGGGAGTTAGAAATAGCAAAATTACATAATCAATCGAGTAAAAATGTACCTTCACAAAAGGAAAATCAATTAATAACATCCGAGTATAGTATTGAAAGTTTAATAAAGAGTATTAAAACTTTAACTATCCCAGTACCACAAAGAGCAGAGTCGTTTAATTTATTTTTTCAATCTATTGAAAAGGCATTTAAAACTAAAAATGTTCCTGAGAAATTAAAACCCGAAATTCTTTTGAATATACTAGGAGAAAAAGCAAATAATTTAATGGTTTATCTTCGAGAAGAGGATTTAGGTGATTATGATAAACTAAAAGCAATTGTGTTAAAAGAATTTCAACCGACCCCCTATGAATGCTTAAATCAGTTTAAAAAAGCTCAAAAATTACATGACGAAAGTTATGTTCAATTCGCGTCCAGATTAAGCGCAAATTTCAATTACTATTGCCAGTTGCGGGAGGTAAACGATTTTAAATCAGTTTGTGAGTTAATTATATCAGATAAGATAATAGAGACTTTAGACAGAGAATTAAGTGCGCATATTGGCATGAAACAAGGCGAAATGTGGTATAAACCACAAGAGTTGGGTCGTGAGTGTGATATTTTTTTATCATCCAGGGGAAAAATTAAAGAGAACAAAGTTTATTTCCAAAATATAAGCGTAATGATGTCTATAATCATCGTGGTTCAAAAAATATTGCAAGTGTTAACTTTTCTTCTATTAAAAATGTGAAATGTTTTTGTTGTAAATCAAACGAATTCCACCCGCTGTATTTATGCCCCAAATTTAAATCTCTCAGCGTCAGTGAAAGAGTGGATTTCTTGAAATCCAATTATCTGTGTTTCAAGTGTCTTTCTTCGGACTGCAATGTTAGAAGGTGCAGGGCGAGGAACTGCTTCTGTGGAAAGCCACATAACCGCCTTATTCACTTCCCCCAAACGAACAATAAATCTTCCGTACCCTCACAAAGAGTTGAAGGGAGCGTCCTTAACCCCAGAGCACCCGCGTTTGTGGGGCCGAGAGAATCAGATGACATCGCTTTCCCCCTAACTGAGAATGAAGAAAAGTCGTTCGTAGCTACCAGCTTCTTAAAAAATAAAACAAAAACAGTTTTACTCAGTAGCGTCCAGTATTACCTTAGAGATAGATTTGGCATCTTGCATGAAGTGAGAGGGCTTTTAGATGTGGGGAGTCAGTCAAATTTTATTACTAAGGATTGTGCGGATAGATTGCAATTAAAAAATGAGAAAATTAATTTGTTAGTATCTTGTTTAAATGAAACGACAATGACAATAAATGGGTGCGTTACAACCACCATAAGTAATGACGATTTAAGTTTCAAAAAAGAGCTGAATTTATTAATTGTAAAAAAGATAACCGATTTGACTCCGAGTAAAATAATAAATGTATCGTTAGATAAACCAAACGAGATTAAACTAGCAGATTATAAATTTAATATTCCTGGTAAAATTGATGTGTTATTAGGGGCGGAAATATTTTACGAATTACTGAGACCAGGCCAGATTTATTGTGGGGATTCTCGACTACTATTACAAAATACTGTGTTCGGATATGTCGCTAGCGGAAATGTAGGAGGTGAAGTGAGAAATAATAATATTCATTGTGGGTTAATAAGAGATAGTAATGAGTTGAGTGATGATTTTAATTTAGTGAAAGGACAACTCGGAAGTCTTATGAGAAACGTGCAAAGTGATAAGGTGTTGTATTCTGAGTATTGTAAGGGTATAAAGAATTATTTTGATGAGGGAATAATTGATGAGGCAACAAATCCTTTTATTTCAACAAATAACCCAGTGTTTTGTCTTCCTCACCAAGTGATGATAAAAAACGAATCTCTCGCAACGAAACTGCGAATAGTGTTTGACGCTAGTGCACACGAAAGAACGGCGTTGGAAAAGGAAATGATATTGGGAAAAGAAAGGTGCAAAATAATGCAAGAGCAAAAACAAGTTAAAAGTGAACGAGCCAAAATGCTTAGTGTTGATCCAGATGCTGTAGCACGACCTGTCGCTATCGGGGAAGAAAAACATTTATCTAGAGACTCATTTAATGTACCGCCAATTTCTGCTGATGAGATGTATGAAGAAAAAGAAGAAACATCAGTCGATGTGTTACAGGATAAAGCTAAAGAAGATGTTAATCCTGTGTGTGTTAACTCGAATTTAAAGATCTCAAGCAACGTTATACTTGTGCCCCATCATTCGTGTTTTAAACGTAAAAATTCGCAAGATAAGCGAGGAGTAGAAAGACATGCTTTGGAATGGCTTGATTTTATCAAACGATTTGGTATTATGAGAAGGCGACAAGCATTGCGAGAAAGAACGAAGACAACGAAAGCTGAACTGCGTAAAAGAGTTAGACTCAAACTGAGATTTAGTGAATACTCACAGAAACATCAAAATAGTGTTTTTAAACGGCGATCGCAACCGGAAGTGACCATCATGGAGATTTGTGTTGTGAAGGAAAAGCGCAGCCTGTGCGGGACAAAAAGAAATAGAGTGAAAAGAGCACAGCAGAGACCCCTTCCGTGGACGGCATCAGGCGAAAAGTTACGAGGTGAAATCGGAACCCTGAATGGAAAACTACCGAAGTCCTTCATCCCGCGAGGGGAGAATTCTTGCGGGGGCCGAGAATGTCCCCCTCCTCTGCACCACGAGAAAACACAAGGGGAACCGGACATTTGTCCTCCCCCCAAACAAACACTTTTGAGGAGGAGCCCAGGAGGTAAAATAATCGCCATTGCCCAGGAGGTAATATAATCAATCCTTATCTAGGTTGGACATTAGAAATTCATATAATGTATCCTTATTATTTTTTTCTGTTATCGTTGTATATGCATATATGTTAACCTTAATATTCATTTAAAGGTGAAATTTTCATAGTTTGCTAAGAAACTGTCTATTATTGAATTATATACGTATTTAGTGTTGTTTGCATGTGTGCTCTTAAAATTAATTCAATAATGCTATTTGTGAAGCTTGATATTTATAGTAAAATAATTTTGGTTTGTTTACTTGCTATTTGAATATAGAGAGTGAAAAGTTAAGAGAGCATTTTGTTGTATCATAAATCTTAATTCTTTTCTAAACTATTAATTACTTAGATTTTGTGAATTTTCCTGTGTGTGTGTTTCTTTGTAAGTAAACAGTATTGTCTTTATTGTTCAACATTTTTTAGGATAATTCTTAGTAATACTCTTACGTGAAGTGATTTTTATGTACCTATATGTTTCTAGTGTAGTGTTTTTTGGCAAAACCTGTTACGTGTTCACAAGTTATGGGTCAATTGCCAGCCGAGAGAATATCTCAGAGGTTTCCTTTTAGCAAAGTGGGAATAGATTTTTTGTGGACCCCCATTTTTGGATTAAATATCCTAATCAAAGAAAAGGAGTTTTAAATAAAGTCTGTGTGTGCATGGTGACAAAGGTGTGTCACCTCGAACTAGTTACAGATTTATCTAGAGAGGCTTTCTCATTGCAGCTTTAAAACGATTATTTAGTAGACGAGAAAAATCGGAACGTATATTTTCAGACAATGCTACCAATTTTGTTGGCACGCAATTAGAGATAAAAAGACTTAGAGAAATTATGAGTAATAGCAACAGTAATTTGAGTAACTTTTTGTGTGAAGAACGTGTTGAGTGGAGTTTTATTCCACCAAGAGCACCAAATTACGGAGGCTTGTGGGAGGCCGGAGTGAAATCCGTCAAATATCAACTTAGGCGTGTAATGGTAAATTTAAGATTTACATACGAAGAAATTTTAACTATTCTTAACCAAATTGAGGGAATTCTTAACTCGCGTCCCCTCTATCCTTTGTCGTGTGACCCTGACGGTTTTGACGCTTTGACTCCAGGTCATTTCCTAGTTGGTCGCCCTATTACAGCCGTTGCAGAGCCAAGTTTAACTGAAGTGTCTGATAACAGGTTAAAAGTGTGGCAAAAGCTAACAAAAATTGTGCAACAGATTTGGAAACGTTGGTCAAATAATTATTTAAGTACACTTCAAAGTCGAAATAAATGGTATTTTGCATAGAATAATGTAAAAATAAATGATATGGTAATTCTGAAAGAAGATAATTTACCTGTGTGTGTAACTGGCCTCTTGGTCGAATTCTTGAAGTGTATCATGGTGAAGATAATAAAATAAGAATAGTGTTAGTGAAAACTAAAAATGGAGTTTTTAAACGTCCTATAACTAAACTTTGTGTTTTACCCTTTTCAAGTGAATAATTATGTAAAAATTTCAAATCTGTATTTTTTCAATTCAATTTTGTGTATTTGTGTACTTTAGCTTTTTGTGTATTGTTGTTTTAATATTGTGCATTATTGTGTTATTTGTGAATTGTTGAATGTGTCATTCAACCCGGGGGTGGATGTTCAGTGTTGAACAAATAATTCTTGTGACGCCCACAATAACAAGTGAATATTTGTCGCGAGAGGGCGCTAGTGTGTATAGAGTCAGTGTATGTGTAAACTTTGAGAGAGAAAGAGCGTAGAGGAAAACGCTCTAATAAAATTCTTGTTACTACGGTTTCGTGCCATTTAATTTGTGGTGTAAACAATTATAGAGATAAACAAAAATGTGCAAACCAGTGTCAGTGCGCGTAGACAATAAATGGTTGTTACAATGTCCTTCCTGTACCTCTACCTTTAAAGTTTGTACCATGAATTTGGGATCACCCGGTATAGACTTTGAAAAAGTTTTAGTGTGTTTGAAAAAGAGAAAAACAGCTTTTCCTGTGAAAAATAATTAATCAAGCAATAAATATAAAATAAATTTAAACGTAATTTAAAAAAGCATCAGTAAAGAGAAATAAACATGCGAAACATATCTCTTGTTGGAGAAATATGCGGAGAAACATTAGTTTAAGTTTGTTCACATAGGCAATGAGCTAAATTCATGACGGTCACATGATAAATGCAGTCACGTGTTCTCCATTGAAATTCTAAACTGACATTACACTTGTTGTACTCGTAAAATTTAGCCAAAATTTCAAATAAGTTAGTTGGATAAAAATATTCAAGTATAAAGATTCCTTAAAAAGTTTTTCAAAACTAAAAAAGAAATTGTTATATTATGCGTGCACTTTGGGAAAAAAAAACTATTTTTCTCACCTTTTCAAATATGTACTTTTGTAAGAAAGTTTCTGCAAAAAGCAAAAGCTGGCAACAGCAAAGCTCATGAACTGATTGGCTGGTTGATCGAAAACACATGATTGTATTTACCATGTGACTATGACGTCACAAAAGTTTATGATCTGTGATTGGCTGGAAATGTGTGTGATAGCAGCTATCATATATCTATGACATGGCATGAATCTATGCTATTTAAAGTATAAACTACATGACAAGTTGCGTATTTTTTAAGGGGACACAGTACGATTCAATTGACAAAAAATAAAATCAATTTTTTTTTGGCTAAGTTATTTTTTATATACTTTACTACAAACTCTCAAAATTTGAAAGCTCTAAGTTTAAAAAACGCAGAGTTGTGATAACTTTGTTTTTATTCACATCCCAATGTCAGATCAAAATTTTAAATTGACTTACCTCGCACAAAGATAAAATAACTAGTTTGTCTTCATTTAAAATGCTAAGACTTTTTTTTATTATCTATCGTGCGTAATTTTTGGAAATTCTTTTGGCTTGTTGCTAATAGTTCGTGGAATAAAAGTTGGTATGCATTTTTAAATTAAAGCAATACTTTTTTTTAAAAAAAGAATTGAATTTAAAATTAACACATTTTTTAAGGAATTTTCATTAAGCGTTCATAAAAGAAAATATTGTACGAATACCAATCATATTATCACAAAAACCATACCAACTTTTGTTGTACATAGTTTGATGTAATTGGAAATCAAATTTCATACATGTTCGTTAATTTTTGTTGGAGGAGTAGCATTTTAAAATCACTTCATGAGTTACAAGTATTTTCCCTTAAAAAATTAAATGGTTAATCTTTTATGAAATTTTGAGCACAAAATTTGTTTTACATCATATACACATAAAAGACAACCAAAAAATTATGAAAATCATTAAATTAAAAAAAATTGTGTAAATCGTACCACATGTCCTCTTAAATTCTGATCTTATATAAATCAATTATTATTTAATAAGCTTGTTAATCAAGAAATAGTTACAGTAAAAATCAAAGTATGTATTACAAATCATTTAAAGGTATCCGACTACTTGTGACAACTTTTTTTTGAAAAAATGGAGATATGGGAATTTTTTTGTTTTTAGATTTCTTTAGTATATTTTGAGAAAAATATGCTAAAATTAGGAAGATAAAAAGAAATTATTATTACTAAATTGGGTAAAAAATGGTAAAAATTTACAAAAAAATAACCTAAACGCGGCCCAATCTGTACCAAAAGTTTAGGAACAAGTTTTCAATTCTGATGTATTGCTATGCTATTCATTTTTGAAATGACCTTTAGGATAAGAGATATTCTAATTTTTACAAAAACTAGAACACTTTATCTTAGTTATTTTATGAAATTGCTTAAAAAACAGTGATTATATTCACATGAGGGACTGTACATTTTGTAATAAAACAGTGATTGATACATCTGAAGGTTAAGACACTTCTACTATTATACAGTGCATATACACAAAAATTAAGTAAATTATTTTCAAAACTTTTTGAGCAATCGCTGGCCCCGTTTGAGCATTTAAAAACACACACACACATTTTGAATAAAACGCATTTTAAAGTATGACATCTTGCTTAAAGTAATGGCATCTACTTTTACTAAAACACTTGTAGTTTTTTTGTTCTAGTGAACGAAAAAAAAAACTTGGTACTTTTATAAAGCTAATAAGATGGCCTATAAAATAAAATCATAAAAAAAATGTTAATTTTTGGCAACATTCACAATTTTAGGGTAGTCGTACACCTTAAGATTGATTGGTGCCTTATTTTTATCTTTGCAACAAAGGAATGTGTTTCAAACGCGAGAAAAAATATTTTTGTCATTTACAGTAGTAAAATAAATTTAATAATATTTATTCACAATTCCATAGAAATTTTGGGATAGAGAGAAGAGTGGAATTTTGTCCTTACTTGTGTCTATTTCCGTGTCGCTGTGTCTCATTTCGTTTGGCGTCGTGGACATTTCTTTAATACTGGACATTTTTCTTTCGGATGGTTGTGCTTTCTCTCTGGACTGAAAGTAAATCGTTGAAAATTTTTATTGCATTATGTTTAGTAAAAGGAGTAGAGAATTAACTATTTGTATTTTATGTGCTCTGTTAGTAAGTGGAGAAAGAGTAAAAAAGCTTTCAGCTTAATGAAAAAAAGATAGCGCCATTTTTTTGGATTTGAAGGAACTTTGTTCTTTATACCTTCCGTTCCGTAAGCACATGACTTACCTCTAGATCAAAATTATCACTTCGATTCGGAGGTAGTTAGTGGCTTATATAGATACAACCGCCACACACTCCCCTACCAGTGAGTCGGTAGGCGAACGAACGATATCGTTGTTATGGCGAGCGTGTGATTTGTTGCGTCATTTTGGGTGTGACGGCTTGTAGGTTGCATTAGCGGTGGATAGATGGCGCCACGACTGGTACGCGAAGGTTGCGTTTTTTTTAAAGTTCAGGCAGGGTCACACACTAATTAAGGAGATTCGTTCTTTGTACCTTCCGTTCCGCAAGCACATAACTTACCGCTGAAACAAAATGATCACTTCGGTCCGGAGACAGTTACTGGCTTATATAGATACCATCGCCACAGATTTTTTTTTAAATGAATAATTTTTAATATGGAAGATTGTTATGTCTTTATAAATATTGCTTCCGTTCGCCTGCTATGGAAATACTTTGAATGTTTTTGATTGTTTACAATCCTCTTTAGCACGTAAAAACTCGTTAGTTTTAAAACATATTGTGAGTTATTTATTATTTAAAAAAAAATCCAAGCAAAATTTTAATGCATGAAAAATTCTATGAATATAGTTTTATCGCTAATCTACAAAACTTTTTATTACTCAATAATTAAAACCATATGCTTAATAGCAGTATAAGTTCCAACGATCAAATATATCTTGTACATTTTTTTACCGTTTTCTCTTTTTCTTTCTTGTGGATGCAGTAATCTAGTGGTCATAGTCACGGATTCGTGGTTGGTGTGGTGTGGTAGTTAGAGTGGGGGTGCCAGCTCAGCTGTCTTCCTCGTTACTTGACCATGGTTCAAAGGTTCGTTCCCAAAAGCCCTCGTGTAGCTGAACAGTGTGACAATATTTACTCACGGACTTGTGGCCTGCGTGTCACCGAACCCCATTACTACTGAAGACCTGCCGTGGAGAGGAGCTGATGCGTGTTAAATCTGTCAATGCTGAAAGTCATCCCGTTCACGTGGTGTGGAAGTTCAGAGGGTGGGTTGCCAGCTCAGGTGTCGTTCTCGTCACTTGACAGAGGCTCAAAGTGTTGAGGACCGTCACCAATAGCCTTTAGTGTTGCTTTATAAGGCTGATGTTAATAACACTCACTCACTTTCCCCCTCTTTGATATAATACATACAACTGCCCATTATTTGATCACTATGCAAATTTTTTTTATGGACTAAAGGGGGTCCCTCTGAAAAACTATTAGTTTCTATAGGATTAACCTTAATTTCTCTACTATGCGTAAGCTATTGTTACGTTCTTTGCAGTAATTATGCCAGTACGACAGCGTTTCTCAAACTGTGGGATGCGCCACTAGGGAAGCGCGATAACTCTACGAGTGTAGGGCGAGCCTATTGAAAAGTCGAAAACAAAAGATTGTTTAAAAAATTACTAATTTACTGAAAGTAAACAAGCAAAATAAATTTTTACACAATGAAAAAAATAAAATACACATTTACAATGTTATAATATACTTATAAATGTATCAGTACTGCACAATATGTATTTTATAATCAATTTAACAATACTAAGTTAAGAACAAGTTTAATAATTACCATTGACCCCCATGAATTTGTTATACTCGTACATAAAATTCTTTCAAAAATTAACACTTATCTTGATAATTTGTACGGTTTATAATTTTTCCTTTAAGTACCGTTTAAAAGTTACGCGATACACCCCCCAATGCCGCTGTTTTCACGTAGGCTCGTGTAGGTCATGTATCGGGGGGGGGGGGAGGAATAAATGAACAAATCTTTTCAAATAAGTAAATCCTTCGCAAACACTGTAAAGGGCCTTTTATTACATCCCAAAGCCTTCGGAATGATTTTATAGATAGCAGTGCACAGAAAGTATCGTACTTCGGAAAGACGTATAAATACGTCCGGGGCAATTAACACTTTGGCTTTGGGAGACGTTTATAGAAGAGGTTAAATTGGTACTGTAGCTATAGCGTCAAAGTATATTATTATAGAATCCAATACATTGGAGGAATGGAAATATTGGGTGACAGTTTGAGAAGCACTGTTGTACGATAATTATGTTCAGCTTATAAGTAATAAATAGAACAAAGTGTATAGCAGCTAAGCCAAGAGTATTTCATAAATAGGAATTTACCGTATTTTCGTGGATGGAAGGAGTACTCAGTGAGTGTCCTGCAAGAGAATGAAAAGAAAGTGAAAGAGTACCAAGAATTAAAGTAGGATAAATTTAATTTTGTAAGGAATATTTTACAAGTAAAAGAAAGAATATAAAGATGGGGTTAACAAAGAATTCTTTTTTCAGTTTTCAAAGTCAAGTAATAAATGGTTGGTGAGCATGAAAAAGTGTAATATACATATATCACTATAAAAACCAGTAATGACTTGCATATATTAAGTTATAGTTTTTATGATATTTGTCACCCCTTTTCTGAGGTTTGAGATTGGGAAAGACACTGTCAGAGTAATTCATAGAGTTGTTAGTTTTGTAGGTTCTTATATAAAAATTGCTTACAATAGTTTCTTTTTATTTAGAAGCACCACTTTACTTAGTTCTCTTTGTTCCTTTTGCGATTTGTTGAGCAACTTGCCAACTGGTAGATTTGAAATAGGTTTGAAATGCTTAAAAAAATACTGTTTCATGCTTTTTCTAAATATTTAAAAATGTTAAGGAAAGTTAAAATAAAAATACGATGGCTAGCATCTTTACAAGTACATCATTTGTTATTGAATCTGATCTAATAGTAATATATGTATCGTTAAATTTGGCGTATAACGCGCAGTTTTCACACATAAAATAAGGTCGAAATTTACGTGTGCTCGTTATACGCAGGGTATAAAAATAAGAGCTTTAAAAATAAAAAAAAGAAAAGAGCTTAAAAAAATTAGATTTCTACACTTATCGAAACACTGTATATTTAAAGGAAGGGCATTATTTATGAGGTTAAAGGGTTGTAATTCTAGAACTATATTGTTTTATCTAAAGCTTAGGATAATACATCGAATAAATAAATCGAAAATATACGAGAAATGCATACGCACATTTCAGATTTCTTTGTAAAAATAGAGGTGCATTTTATACGGTGAAATATACCTAAAAATTAAAGAAAGCAGTACGAAAGTTGGGGTGCGCGCTATACGCCGGATTTTACGGTATATATTAAATTAATTCTTAAATAACTCTTTAATCTTATTCTTCTCAGCTGTATTTATTTATTTTTGATTTTATTGCATGAAATAAGATTCACTGCTGATTTTAATTTTACCTGAACACTCTTCGTTCAAATACATCTGAATGTTTCTACTTATTTTCGAAATTATTTTAGAGCCACCAGGGGGCGTTAATCTCAACTTTGGAAACCTCTCTGCTGCAGTGTGAAACTACTAAAAAAACTCGAAACTCTAGTGGCTTATGGTATCCGAATACTTACGAGAACTTTTCTTTTAAAAAATGATGATATGGGGATTTTTTGTGGTTGTTCGATTTGTTTAGTACATTTTAAGAGAAATATGCTAAAATTAAGAAGATAAAAAAAAAAATGATTATTACTAAAATGTGTGTGTGTGGAAAAAATTAGTAAAATTTTATTTTACAAAAAATAACAAACGTGGTCCATTCTGTACCAAAAGTTTATGAACAAATTTTCAATTCTGATGTGTTGCTATGTTGTTCATTTTTGAAATGACTTTTAGGATAAGAGATATATTTTAAGTTTTATATAAACTAGAGCATTTTATCTTAGTTATTATATGAAATTGCTTAATAAAACAGTGATTCTATTCACATAAGGGACTGTAAATTTTGTAATAAAACAGTGATTAATAAATCTGAAGGTTCAAACACTTCTACAGAACATACACAAAAAATTTCAGTTCATTATTTTCAAAACTTTATGAGCAATCACTGTTCCCGTTTGAGCATTTTCAGAAAAACCTTCTTGCTTTAATGTAATGGCATCTGCTTTTACTAAAACACTTGTAGTTTTTTTGTTCTAGTAAACGGAAAATAATAAATTGGGTATTTTTATAAAGCTAATAAGATAGTTTATAAAATAAAATCCTTAAAAAAATTGTCAATTTTTGGTAAAATTCGTAGTTTTAGGGCAGTCGAGTACCTTAAAGTATGTGTAAAGCGAAAAATTTTTTTTATCTCTGCCTCAACTAAAATCTAAAGTTTGTGTGTATTAGAATGTTTCATAATATATATATTTACTGTGTATTCAAAATTTAAAGCAAGAAAGTTCTTTTCAATTCGCTTTTGTGTTGATTATGAACTTGAATAGAGAAACGAGGTTGAAAAGCAAATAAATCGTTCAGTTTAATCAACGTTATACTAGGCTCAATGATTATGGCTATAATTACATAATATGATTTGAAGGTAAGCATTTGTGATTATTTATTTCTACTATACAAGAAGTTTAACGATATATTGGGTTTAACATGCTGAATATTTCATTACCTATTTGTTATAAAATCGGACTGTATGCATGACAAATCACACTTATAAATTGGTGAATCCCCCTATGGATATTACAATCTTTCAAACGTTGATTTTGTTGCCAAGAGAAACGGACTAAAAATAAAATACGAATAGATGAAAACAATATTCGTCAACTCATTTTACTGATCTACTTACTGCTGAGACGGGGGGACGGTTTTGCATGGTGAAGGTTCCCATCGGAGTGGGCCTTGTAGATGGGAATGCTGGATCTTCTACGAGGGATTTGTGATCTTCCAGAAGCTTGCGCAGTCTGCCTGAGGAAGAAAAAAGCAATTTGTAGTTGAACGTATGATCAACCCATCAAAAGTAATCAATATTTTTTATTTTATTTCTGCCATTAGCTCCAAGTGGCACTGGCAGTTAGTGACTTCAAAAATTTCAATATTTGCTTATTTGTTATAATGAACGTTTTTTGGTTGCCTATTCAGCCCAGCATGAAGATCCTCTAAACATAGTCGTAATTTTAAACCAAGACAGGCGAGGTCGAGCCTTAAACTGCATTCCATATATACTACATTCTAAATGTGAGGACTTACAGCTGGATATCATTAATGCCCATGTAGAGTACTTTCATAATATCGGATCATCCTTATTCATAATATAGGATGATCCGAACTCATAGTATCGGATTCTTGAGCCTTACGTCTTATTGGTAGTTAGAACCTCCTATTGAATTTCATTGGTCGGAAGAAATGTCTTCTGGCATTTCTTCTATCTACCCAGAATTCCACTCTGACGAAAGTATTTTTTTTTCGAACTTAGTTATTTGTTGTGTTGAAATAAAGTTTATTTTATATAATGCTGCCCTTTTACTTTGCCACTCAACACACTAAAATGGTGACCCGGACTTGATATTTTAAAAAAATCTACATACCACAATTCGCGATCTAAATCCAACATTTGTTTTCTTTTTGATACCAGAAGCGATTGCACAATCCTTCCCGTAAATAAAACTCAAAAATGATTTCCTCCAGTGCAAACTTTTATTGCTGCGAACCAGTGGCGCACACAAGGGGGGTGACCTAGGTCCTAGGGGTCCGAACTTCCCCCAAAGCACTTGAGTTTTTTTCGATTGATGTTAATCCTATATATATATATATATATATATATATATATATATATAACGTAAAATTTAATTAAGTACTTGTAATTAATTTATTTTATTAACTAAAGCTAATTATTTTGTTTTGTTTTTTTGTTAGCAAAATCGACAAAATCAGAAGAATCAATTGGTGTTGCCTTGAGATATGATACGAGTTGGGAGACTTTCGACCATGCCGCACCCCCTTGAAAATTTTTTGTGTGCGCTACTGCTGCGAACGGTACACCCATTCACGTGTATGGGCGTAAATAAATGTCTATATATCTACAGGACAGATCTTAATTGAAATCAGAATTCGAACACGTGTCTTGAGCATCGTTGGTTACATGCTCATGACCCTAACCAATCGGCATCCACAGCTGAACTAGACACCTTCATTGCACTTAATTTTATGGCCGTGGTATGATCACGAGTTCATGACCGGCGTGTTAGGAGTTCGAGCTCTAGTGTCACTGAAGACCTGCCGTGTGGAGTAGCTGATGCACTTTAAATGTGTTCTCATGGCCTAATATCCTCCCATTGGCGTGGGGGTGGGTGGGTGATAGGGTTACCATTATAGGTGTTCACTTGACTGAGGCTCAAAATTAGAGGTTCATTGCTAATAGTCCCTGGGTTGCTTTATAAGTATTCACTCACTCACCTAATAGATGTTTGAGCTTAATTTTTGTGTATGTTGTGTTGAGTTTAGATTGGTTTTATTAACCTAAAGACTAATTGCAATTTATAAGTGGATGATGAAAAAGTTTCCTTGATTCAACTATGATTTTACCCACCTCTTAATATTGCTTTGGATTGTTTCTTTGTCCCCTGGGACTTGCAAACTGGAAAAGAAGCTGCTTCTTCTTTCAGGGCTTCCTTTGACTAGTAAGTTACTGGACCGTACCGACTCTACCGATATTTCGCTGTTCAGAGAGTCTCTACGAGGAGAACGATTGTAATCCATGAACACCAACGAATTCGATCTCTTGCGATGAGATTCGAGGATTGGTAATTTACTGGGAAGTGTCTTCTTCGAACCCTTGGGTGACATCTGGGCATCGCTTACCTCCCCATTCTGGAAGGCTTCACTAACAGTTGAGCCCACAGATGGGAGTAAAAACGTTTTTTCCTTCGAAAAAACACTATCAGAGTCTTTTAGGGAAGAACTCTTCATGCCTGCGTTGATTTTTGCTGTTGTATGACCAAGATCTATTGTGATGGATCGCCTGTGCTTATGTATAGATTCTGACGTGCTGATGTAGCCTGAATCTTTGACATAGGATTGGTCGCTTTCACCCTGAGCCGAGCTCAGGTCGGTGGCATCGATGCTTTTAGATTTGTCCTTCTTTTTGTGACTTTTGTTCATTTTGATTTTGATGCTGACTCCAGGATCTGTTTTTCGTTCGATAACCAATCGAACGTCACCTTCGTCGAGTGAGGAGGACTTTGCCGTTTCGGACAAACGTGGATTTTTGTTGTTTTTCTCATCGTTGTCTTTGTTACCATCATCTTTAGAGTCCATGTTTGGCCTGAGTCCACTTTTGGAAGGTTCTCTTTTGTGTCCATCTTTCCTTCCATTGCCCGTTTCTTCAACTTTGGAGGAATCTTCGACGTTCTTTGATTTCGTCCTTTGTGGACTTTGAGACTGATTTCGTGAGGTTTTTTCTTGACTGGCATTTGATGACTTCAAAGTTTCTTTGGAAGAAATTGGTTCTTGCTGTGTTTCGGTTTTAGTATGGGTTGAATATGTGGTATCCGAAGATTGTTTTGACTGCTGTTGTTCTCTAAATGCATTTTCACTGGCGTCTTTTGATGTCTTAGAACTGCTTGTTTTATCCTTTGTCGACGCTTTCTTAAGTTCTTCAGTTCTTAAATCCTTAGCCTTCATAGATTTTTCAGTATCCTTGTTATTGAGAACTTTAGAAGTTACTTGAAGTGCTGGAATACTGCTTGTTGTACTTCCTGCAACAGATCGTCTTCTTCTAGAAACTTTATCATCATTCACTTGCTGGATATTTTTATTATCTTTCTTTTCTACCGGATCCTTTTTTGCACCAAATCTCTTCGGGGCCATGGTGCTCGTCGGTTTCTTTTCAGGTATTTTGGAATTTTTTTCATTACTTTCTGGAATGGTTTGACTCTTGTTTGCATTTTCTTTCTTCATTTTCTGACTAGTAAAATTTGGCTTCCTTTTTAGAGTGTGTATAGGACTGCTGCCAGATCCGAAATGCACCCATAAAAATCCTGGTTTTTCCAAACTTGGATATTCACCTCGTCGCTGACACGATAGTTTCTGCGAATTATCGAAATGAGAACTAGATGTATTTTGTTGATTACTCATTCCTGGAGTAATTATGCTGCTATTGAAAACTGTCAGCTCGCCATTTGAGTTAAGTTTCCTAAATGCTGAATTGGCAACAGCAACTGCTTTCTCGGATTCTAACGATCTATCGCGTATTGAAGTTCGCCGAGTAGTTTTCATTCCAGAGTTTTGTTCAGAATTATCTTTTCTGCGATTCTCAAGAGATTCTGAACGAGTCATGGGTTGAGTTTTTTTGTGATGGTAACTTTTTTCTTTCAGAGGCATCGCAGGGGCTTTGTAAAATAAGGCACTGCGATTTTGAGTTTTAGAATCTTTTTCTTTCTTGGTAGCCTTCAAATCATTTGCACCTGAATTTGCTTGATAAAAAACAGCACCTGGGTTATGTCTCTCAGGGGAGGATTTTGTTGAACTTTCTTTAATACTCTCTAAGTCTTCAGTTTTAAATTTCTGTTCTTTATTTGGTTTTAATTTGATCTCGTTGTTTTCCTTTTTCAACCTTCCTTTTCTCCTACTATTGTCTGGTAAGTGGTTTTTACCGGTTTCCTCTAAAAAATCGTCAGTTTGTACTGACACAGTAATGTGGGGAACTGTAATCAAAGGACTTATAAAAGATCCACTTCTAGATTTTGAACGGACATCCAGCAGAGAGGTTTCATTTATCGTTTGAACCGAAATGGATCTTTGAATATCTGCCAGGACTTTCGTTTTTTGTAGACACGTGTCTTCAGATGGTTTTTGTTCAGTACCAGACTGTAGACCTTTCGATTGATAAAACTCGGTTTCTCCTCTAACTAGAAGAGTTTGACTACTCATGTTCCTTCGAGTCTTTTCTTGTACATGTTCTTCTTTAGCAATAGTATCATGTTGAAGAGATTCCTCTAAATCAGTTTCTGTTTGCTTCATTAATTGTTCCGGAGACTTTTGTAAATCTCCGTCTTCATTCGCCGGTAATTCTGCCGATTTTTCTTTTGCCAATGATGTTTTGTTTGTTTTTTGATTTTCCAAATTACCATCACTCAAATAGACATTGGTATTTTCTGGGATATCTTCAGTTATGGGTAATGTCTGATCGATTTTGGATTCCACTGATTCAGTTTCTAAAGCATCATCTGTAACCGGACTTGCTAAGTCATTTTGGTGATTTTTATTCAAATCATTTTCATTATCAATGGAATTTAAATCTGCGTTTTCAGTACTTTGGTCTAAAGTTGAAATATCCTGTGTGTTTTCCTCGGTAAGAAGCAACAGTTTTGTTATATCTGGTTCAGGTTGCATTTCGTCGCTATCATCTGTTTCAAATTTTGTCTCTGCTTCGGAAGAAGATTCACCCCCGGAAAAATGAGTGACATTTTCTGGTATTACAAATTGAGGTATCTTTTCAGAAACTGCATTTTTTACATCTATGTCAGCAGCATTTTCTTTTTGCACAGAATCTTCCTCGTTCACCATTTCTTGATCTTGATCAGAGTTTTGAATTGCATCTTGTTGTTCAAGCTCAGTATCCATTGATGTTTTCTCAAGTTCTCCCTCTTCAAAATTATCTTCCTCTATATTTTCTGATTTTGGTTTATCGTCGTCATCTAATATATCGTCTTTTGTGGTCTCTTCCTTATTATTTATGCCTAAATCTATTTTTCCTTGGTGTTCTGAAGCTTCTTCAATAGTCGTATCTTCTATCTTTACGGTCTCATTTATGGAATCTTCATTATCCACTCCGACAGGTTGTCTATCGTCTTCGACAGATGCATCTTCATCGTCAATTTTTATTTCAGTTAATTTTTCATCGTCTTCTTCAAGATGCTTATCTTCTGTTCGATCCAAATCATTTTCAGTTTCACCATCATCATCTAACACATTTGTTATCTGTTTGCCTTTTTCGTCCGCATGCTTTTGTATTGATTCATCAACATTTTTTAAACTGCTAAACCTGCCAGAGATTTTTTGCTGCTTGGAATCTTCCAAATATTCCTCCTCTATTTGAATATCTTGTTCACTTTTTGTCTCGTGTTCTTCCTGTTTTGAATGTCTATCATTTTGGGCATCTTCATCGAATTTCAGTTGTTTAATATCTCTATGCTGAGAGATATCTGTATTTATATTTTCTTTTTCATGAACTGATTCATCTTCTGGTTGAATGGATTCTTCTTCAGCGTTCTGCTTAGAATCATGTAGATTTTCAACAGGACTTTTGATATTGTTTTGGATATTAGAATCTACAACGGAATTTTTTCGAGATTTAGATAGATTTGAGACTCGTGATTGGTTTTCCTCCCTCTTTACATCTTCAGCGTTTTGTTCTGTAGTAAGTTCTTGATCATTTTCTTTCAGTTGTGCATCATCCTGATTCTCGTCAGATATAATGGACTTTCTTCTACGACTACGTCTGGAACTTGGGGGCACAGTCAACTCATTATTTTTTCCCGAAATATCGTCTACCAATTTCATTCTAGATTTTGATCGCTTGCTACTTGTTGCTCTTTTCACTTTTCTTGCTTCTGATGGTTTCATTTTAGCAAGATCCTTTGCTGTTAGCGATGTGATTTCTTCTGATTTTTCAGTCTTACTATCACTATCACAAATGTCTTTGACGGTTTCACTTCCAGCTTCTGGAGATGTTTTTCTTATCCGAATTTCATTAGATGGTAACTCTGGAAGTTTTGTAAGTTCTTCGGCTTTATCAGCTGGTGTAGTTGTCTTTTCGAGGGAGTTATCGTCAGCTTTTACGTCCTCTTTATGTAAAAGATAGGTAGGATCGCCTTCTACTGAAAAAAGTCTGATGTCAGGCAACACTGAACTTTTTTGTATTTGGGCAGATCTAGTTTTTTGCTTCTTATCGTCTTCTTTAGACTTATTTGAAAGGAGTTCCGACATACTGTGAGCCGATTTCAATGGTTTAGGGGCTGATTTTATCGATTCTCGTTTTGGGCTTGATTTCTTTGTTCCCAAAGATATTCTACGTACACCTTTCTTTTCATTGAGTTCCTTTTCTTTTCTTTTAGGGCTTCGAGTTGTAGATTTTGAGTCTCGTCGTTTAGTTTGGACTTTTAATTCAGTGCCCTCTTGTTCTATCTGGTTATTAACTAATGTCTTATCTTTTGAAGTTTTCTTGCTTAGAGTTGCTGCTGTTGCCTTTTGATCTTGCTTCACTTTAGGTGAACTTTTTTCTTGTTTCTTGATATCCGAGGACTGCTGTTTCAAATCTTTATCCACAACTAAATCGTTTGTTTCTAGTTTAGGTGACATTTCTTCCATGTCTGCTTCTATCTGTGGATCTATATTATCAAGATATTTTTCATTTATGAGAATATCTGTAGCATTAGAGTCTCCCATTTTGTTTGTTTGGTCTTCCCCTTCATTCGAAATCGAAGCAAAACGTTTTTTGAAGCTCGAAGGAGAAAGAGCATCTTGAGAGCTTAATCTCGGCAAACCAGACATTTCGCTTTTAGAACGTTGCTGGTCCTCCACACTTGAATATCGACGGTCATCTTTATATAGGTGATATTCACCATCAGATAAATGCTTAGAATCTTTGAGATAGTCAACGCTTTCTCGTTTGTATCGCAAACGCGATCTTTTCCGGTGGTAGTGTCTTCTGTGCTTACGATGCTGGGCAAAATGCTGATATTCATCATGCACGCTAACATCTTTCTGCAATGGTGGGCGATGATGATGGTGGTGGTGGTGATGATGATGATGGTGGTAATGATGATAAAGTTGATTCTCGAGGCTACCTTCCACTTCCCCAGATCTTTCATCAGCATCACTGTTCGAGGCAGCTGTATACGTTCGGTGTGGCACTTCCAGGAAGTGACTCGAACCTTTACGATGCGCGTGGGGTTTTCTCTCAGGCGATTCGTCATCGTGTGTTTCTGATTGCATACCAGATTTGCTTTTTGGACTTAGTGAAGAATCTTGCACGGGACTCATGCACTCGCATTTGGCTTTTCTATGGGACCTATGCCCTTCTGGAAGATCTTTCGAAGTTCTGGAACGTCTCCTACTCGTCTTAATAGCCCCATCCCCTACTCTTTGTTCATCGTATTTAGAATCATCATCAATATTTTGTTCTACATGTACATCTTCTTTCAAAGACTTCTTCCGATGTTTTCTTTTGTGACCTTCACTCCCCTTGTGGGTTAACGTTTCATTAACAGCACCATCTTCCACATCTTCGTTCGCGTGAGACTTCCTCCTATGCTTTCTGTAATGTAAATCGTCATAATCTTCTCGCACAACATGCTTGTACGATTTGTGCTGACTCTTTAAATGAAGTTGCTGTTTATTTGCAAGTTCCTCATTGGCAGCAGGTTCTCCGTCAGCAGCTAGACCAGAAAGATAGTCCCTCATTTCTGCAGCTCTCGCTTGTTTTTGGAAGTACCTTTTTAGGTAGGGGTTAGCCTCCCTCTGCTCTGGCCTGTGACCACTGCTCGTTTCGCTCTCCTCAGGTTCTTTGCCCCAAGTCCTACCATCTGACTTTCGTTTCCTCAACCGTGTAACCTTTACTCCAGTAAAAATGCTGCGGTGTTCAGTGTCACTGCCAACGCTGTCTGAGTAGTCGTTTTGAGCTGATAGGTCGGTGTGTTCGGTTTCTGGATGTGTTGGATCACCTACGTCCCTGATTTTTCTGGAGTTACTTATAGGCTCATCTGTTTCTAAGTTTGATGCGTTTTCAACCTGTTGTAAAAAAAATATTGAGATTAATTTTTTAAATAATTAAATATTAATTGTTACTTATTAATATTTAAATATTAAATATTAATTCATAAATCTAAAAAAATTAATTAATTAAAAATTGTTACTAATTAATATCGATTGCCGTAGTTCACTTCAACA
Source organism: Trichonephila clavata (assembly GCA_019973975.1). Taxonomy (NCBI): domain Eukaryota; kingdom Metazoa; phylum Arthropoda; class Arachnida; order Araneae; family Nephilidae; genus Trichonephila; species Trichonephila clavata. The sequence continues at coordinate 334,749 of BMAO01024690.1, forward strand.
CCTTTACAAATTGTTTATTGTAGGCAACAAAACCAGTGTCTCCATCTTACACAAACTGAAACATTTATACACAATGATATTCATTTTCAGTGGATACCATCTCACGTCGAACTTTAGGGCAATGGAAGGGCGGACAAACTAGCAAAGGAGGGCTGTAATCTTCCAGCTCCCTCCACATCCACCCTTACCTATCTGGAATTATACTGAACTGAACTCAGTGGCGCAACATCTCATGAGTTGGGGTATCTCAACTTTCGTGACCTTAGACGCTGGGATGCATGTGCAGATGTTTCGGTCAAGTGGTCAGTTTGACGTGAAACCCTCAGTGTTCAGTTACCAAGCAAGCTGGGTACTCATTTTATCGACCCACTGAAGGAATGAAAGGCTGATTCAACCTTTGTCGTACCTTTTTCTCCGCCAATAAGCAACCGATTGACCTCGGGTTTTCGGCATTGGGTCGCATTGGTGCCCTAGATGAGCCGAATCATATATTTAAATTTAATAATTTAAAATTTTTTTTAAGTATAGTACTATTTTCTGTTAGTAAAAAGTTCATTAGTTACATTATTGTAAAATACAACATGTGAAAAACGCGCTAAAATTACTTGGCCATGCCAATGATTGATATCTTGTTTTGATATTTAGTATCACATGAATTAGAATATACATAGATAATGTTTTAAGAATATGATTACAAGGAAAAATATTTCAATAAAACTTTTTTTTGGAAAGAAATGAAGAAAGATTAGCATATTTTCAAAACATTTTCCTTTCGCGAAAAAAGCTTTTAACATAGTAAATTTTCCCTGTTATACCTATGACTTCTGTACACAAGCTGAATTACGATAGATTTATTCATATTTCTGAATACATAGAATAGATAATTTTTTTAAAAAACTCATAGGTTATTACTTTAATTGATCGTAACCATGAAAATAAAACGAATACTTAAAAAAAAATCCTATTTCGGGCTCTGTAGAAAATCTTGGCTCTGTAGAAATCCTTTGAATTTGGCTATTTTTCTTTGGATTTGGTGATTTTTATACAGATATTATGGTGAGATAACGAATTCATTCTGGCTTCTGGACATTTACCGCTAAGTGAAGTAGTTTGGTGATCAATTTTGGTCACCAAAAGAAATTAACATCGCCCCCTTTCCTATACTGCACTTTAACCAAAGTCTTATCTATATATAAGCAAAATATTATTGTTATAGAAGTTTTTTCCATAAAAGTAGAACGTTTTGAAAATAGGTCATTCTTTTTTCATTTTTGGAGAAAAAATTGTATTTAAGTAATTTTTTATTCTAGTAATATTATTAAGACAATTTTATATGTTTATTGTAATTCAAGTTACTCTAAATATCAAGAAAGTTATTCATTTATACGCTTTTTCAAAATCAAGGTTGTGAACGTAGTCGGATTTCTTAAATAACAGCAAAACTCAATTTTTTATTTGTTTTGCGTAAAACACATTCTTTCATTTTTAAAGAAATTCAACTTAAAAATTATTTAAGTGTTTCTCTCTGCACCTCTGATACTTTTGGAAGAGTACTTTTGAGGTCTTCCCTCGTGGATCTTGAATGCCTTCTACGCCTAGAACTTTCCACCGACAATTTGGACTTGGTGTCATCCTCCTCGGTGACGCCCATAACTATTTCTCTATCCAAAATGGATTCTCCGGCAATCACATCTTGAGCTCTTGTACTGGACGTTCGTAGGTAGACATTCGTCAAAATAGGCTTCAGTTGTCGAACCTCGGATGACCTTCTTTTGACCTTGCCTTCAGAGGAAGCCTCGGATACTTCCCTGTCCTCCGACATCTCTGATGTTAGCTCTTGCATGAGAGATTCCCAAAGGGACCACAGGTCATCTCGACTCAAATGGATGTGAACGGACGCGTCGGTGACATCTTCAGAAGTCACGTTGGTCAGCAGTGACTCTGATGGAACGTCCGGTTGTGGCAGTGGAGGTTGCTTTCCCGCTCGGATAGTCCGGGTCTGTGTGTCTCGAGGGATAGGAACTGGATCAGTTTGCACGAGTCCACGAGATTGCTCGAAAGGATTGGCAGAAACAGGTTCTTCGTCCGAGCGTTCCTTTTGACTGTAAGCGTAATTTCCGAGAGAGAACAGCAAGTTTCTGAAAGAACACACAAGCTTGTTTCAACTTATATCTGGTAAAGTACGATACAAAGATGTCTTTTAAAAATATATAAAATGATGTTAGATACATCATTCTTCTTCCTTAATGATTAACACAAATAATTTTTTATTTTGAATTGTCTGTATACTGATATTTTTTATTCTTTCTGCTGATGAATGACTGGGGTGGCACGGTTTATGTTTTTCTGATCTTCAAACCATTAGTGTCTCATTTAATCGTATACTTACTGTATATATTCACTGCATTTGCAAAAGTGTAATGGATTTCTATGAGATACTTACTAAGTGCTATAAATTTCTAAGGAACCTTTAGTGAGTGCGATGGATTTCTAAGGAGTCTTAAGCAAGTACAATGGATTTTTCAGGAATTATCAGTAGATGCAATAGATTTCTAAGAGATCTTTTGTGGGTGTCATGGATTATTAAACTAAGGGAATTTTAGCGCGTGCCACGAGTTTCTAAAAGATCTTTCGCAGGTGCAATGGATTTCTAAAGGATTTTTACTGGTTGCAATCGATTTCTAAGAGATCTTGAGATCTTCAGCAGATGCAATGGATTTATTAGAGATATTTAGTAGATATAATGGATTTCTGAGGGATTTTTAGAAGATGAAATAAATTTTCATTAGAACTCTGTGTTATGGGAGATGTAAAATGTGTTTATGGTTATGCATATTTTGTTCCATTAGAGTTTTTTATGTGCTAATATGAAAGCAAAGTAATTTTTATTGCTTTCTTGGTCATTTGGGATTAAATCGAACTAGAGAAATATTTTAATACTACTTCGAAACCAAGCAATTTCATTTTTAGAAAATGTCGATACTTTTCAAAGTGAATTTAGGTGTTAAAATAACTCCCTTCCAATTAAAACTCTTATAATTCTGCGGAAAACATTTATGCATTATGTTACTTTCTTTGAAAATAGGAATAAAATGTAGCTATGTTATTGAGTAATAGATACATTATGAAAATGATTGTATGAAGCGGAAAGAAACTTCAGGAATTAAAATACTAGGATTTTTAAAAAGATCATCATTGTTTGAATTAAAAAAAAGGATTGTCGTAAAATCATTTTTGTTTGCTTTAACTTCCGAGAATAAGGAGAAGAATTACCTGGAAAATAAAGTGATAAATGAATGTTTGCATTCCAATTTTGAAAAATGTAAGTTTAGTTGAAATCTTTTCCTTCAAATCAGTTTTCAAGTCAAAAATTGGATAATAAATGTTTATAGTTAGCATCTATATATAGTTTTATTCTTAAATGATAAGGGGCAATTAATGTTGATATTGCATTATGCTTGAAAGGACGGCAGTTCTATTTTAAGAATTTTTAGAAATTCTGAAATCTTTCCTTGAAAGATTATTTTACTTTTATTTGATTTAGTGTGAAAATGTGCTGTCTGTTTCAATATCCATGAACATTGAAATTTTCAGCAAATAAAATAAATAACTAAAAATTAATCATTGGAGTGGTTGCAATCATCCGATTTTGGGAAAAAAAACCCATGCTTTTAATTTTAATGTAGTTCTATGAAGTTTAACTTTTGTATGGAACGCGAGATGAAATAGCAAACCTGTTGATTTCGTTGTTTTCTAGAACTTTAGTTGCAGGTACTGCGCCATGCAGTTGTAAGTACTTAGCGCAGCGTTGATTGCCTTGATATACAGAAGCATCCAGGGGACTCATTAAAAAACCCTGAAAAAATAAGAAATAAAGTTCGAGAATAAATTTTAGGAAAAATACTACCGAGAAATTATGTGAATTACTGTAATTTTAACTCTGGAAATATACATTTTCAACAATTAGATTACGAGGTTCGTCGCCAACGATCCTCATGTGTCTTCGTGATGCGATGCAATTAATAAATCAACAGGAGATAAACTTTAAATGGTAATCCTGACTTAAAATGTTAAAAAAAAGTTAGTGTTAAACATAAATTGAAAACTATTTCTATTCTTTTTGATTATAATATTTGGCAAATAGCCAGTGAAGAAAATGTGTTTTACTTACAAATGCACGCTAATTGGAACTAATTTAATACAGAAAAAAATTGTACTGAATTCAAACTTATATCTTTAAAAATTACGGTATGTACGTATTATACCGTTGACTAATTTCACCAAACAAAAAGATGTCATCAATTCATAAAAAAAAATTGGCAAATGTTGTGATCATTTTTATTATTGTTTTCGAACCTGCGCGGTTATGTTTTCACCAATTGGCTATTGGCTGTATATCGCGGCATTTGGCGACGTCTTTTGATTCGACAAAACTGGTCGACGGTATAATGCGCAAAAGTATCAAAATTACTAGTGATTTTCAAATAAGTTAAATATTTTATTTTACTTAATACTTAAATATTATCTCCGTAACCAAATATTAAATTCATGCCAAGCATTTTACGGAAAATGACAATTTATTTGATTCCATATTAAAGAAATTGTTAAAAGTTAAAGAACAGAAGCTATATAATCAAGAATTCGCCAAAGATCGCCAATGGTATGGAATTAAAATGTAAGTAAATTAGTTTTAAAATCAATCCTTTTATTTATTTTTTAAAATTCTATTAGATGTTTAATGTATCTACCTACTTATTCTAGATATTGCGGAGAATAATTTTAGTTTATTAAATTCCTCTGAAATATCGTTGCGTGGCTACAGCGGACGTGGTTTGAGCGGACACATAACATTTCGTGGGCTGAGCGGTCACTTTGAAACTCATCGTGGTTAGAGCGGACACATTTTCTTCCTCATCTTAGAACAGATTCGATTATCGAATTACAAGGAAAAATACATTTTTGCCAATCCAACTTGATTATTTGTATTAAATTGTTAAGATATTATAATGCGAATACATTTTAAACATAGCGAAATGTAATAAAAATAAAAACTTTCAGAGAAATATCTAAAAATTCAAAGTAAGTAGCAATGTAATGAAGGGTAGGAACGAATTTCTGGAATTTTGTGAAAAACTGTATTTTAGAGTCGAATAAATATTAGAACAGATGCAGTTGCCATAAAATTAATTAGTTTCCTTAATGTAAGTAAATACAAATACTATAGAAGTAAAATATAAAAGATTCAAGTAATAAAAGAAAAATAAATACAAGCAAATAAATATTAACTAACCTTTATTATAAAGGCATAAATATCATTAAACATTGGATTTAATCCAACCTAGTTACAAAACTTAAAGATTTTGGACATTTTTCTAAATTTTGTTTGATGCTTCGAATTTTTTCTTTTAGGATGTTTTTAATTCTTTCATCCACAATTTTACATATCCTTCATTATACTGTTACTTACTATTGATTTTTAAATATTTTTCTGAAAGTTTTTATTTTTTATTACATTTTTCTATGTTTAAAATGTATTAAATGAATGTATTAAATGTATCAAATGTGTGTGTGAATCTGTTCTAAGATGGAGAAAAAAATGTGTCCGCTCAAACCACGATAAGTTTCAAAGTGTCCGCTCCGACCACGAAATGTTATGTGTTCGCTCAAACCACGTCCGCTGTAGCCACGCCACCTGAAATATATATATGTTTTCGCAGTCAAATCCTTTCGTTATTTTATCCATAAATCGTACAAAAAGACAATTGATTGCTGTCGTGTCCTTCCCGCAGGGAAGGAATCGGAGCGCATGCTCGTACGTCCTTACATTTCGGAAGCTTGGCCATCACTGAATATTGTTCTAGCCGCTAGAGGGCGTGAAAGTTTTTCTACTGTTAATATGTGAGTAGGGGGGTTACATTAGTTATTTAATACCGTAATGATTAACTCATGAAGTAATCCTTATGCATTTACCATTGCCTGTGAGACAGGTTGGACTTCTTAACGATAGATGGCGACACCACCTATCTCCACCTCCATAATTTTGGCATGGAACTGAAGGGGAGGGAAATATTCTCCAGCCCCCTGCACTCGTAATTTCTGCTGCGACCGCCCACAAGACTTTTGGACCCACTGATTTAAACGAGCACGTACTCCGTTCTATACTCGGTGGTATTTAGTGGCATCGGGCATCGAACCCAAGCCCTCCGGTCTGGAGTCCGATGCTCTAACCACTAGGCTACCCATGGCTCATAAAAAATGTGGAACGTTTCACGATTTTGCGTGTCATCCTTGTAATAGATTGTAAAAAGACAAAGTGAGGTTCTCACTTTGGCGTTGACCATCAGTGGGTTGATGTGCGCTCCGTAGTCTATGAGCACCTCGCACATCTCTACATTATTCTTCTGGGCCGCTATATGCAGGGGCGTTCTGCCGTTGATGTTGGTCGCGTTCACTCCTCGTGGGCATTGAGCAAGAAGCCACTGCACCAGGTCTGAAATGATATCAAGTCAAAAATCAGTATGCTAAGGATTTCATTCAAATATATTGTAAAAGTTGTAGTCTTTTTTTTTAAAGAATCAAATGCGATTACCATTTATCAAAAAAAGTGATTTTGTGATATAATTAATTACTTTGGGGGTGAAAGGTGGCGTTGATTTCAAATAACTTATAAATAAATACATAAAAAAGGAATTTAGGATGAGAGGTCAATATAAATTTTAAAAAAAAGACACACACAACAGCAATATATATTTCTGTCTCAGGAAAATTAATTAAAAATTTAAGTTTTTAGTTTAAATAATGAATATTAGAATCTGAATTCAGAGTTTTATAGATAAAAAAAAATCAATACATGCAATTGTGTTTTTCTTGTGCTTTTTTCAAAAAACGATCAGTTATGTCTCGTAGAAAACAGCGATCAGCTTTTGATCAAGTATCCGAGTTCGACAGAGGAAGGATAGTGGCCTACCGAGATTGTGGATTATCTTTCAGGGAAATCGGTAGTCGTGTTGGACGAAACCAAACAACTGTAATGCGGATATGTGACCGTTGGATGCAGGAGGGTACGACGGACCGACGGGGTCGATCGCATCCACCTCAGGGCACCACTTCACGTGAGGACAGGCAAATTGTCCGCATGGGCAGTGACGGATCCCTCAGTCATATCACGAACCATAGCACAGCACATTGAGTCTGTAACGGATCATTCAATGTCTGCGCGTACCATTCGACTCCGTTTACAACAGAGTCGTCTGTCCGCAAGATGTTCATTGCTTGGACGCAGAACCACAGACGTCTCCGCCGCCAATGGTGCGATGAAAGAAGGATGTGAGTGGCAGAATGGAATGAAGTTGTCTTTGCTGACGAGTCACGCATCTGTCTGCAACACCACGAGGGTAGGATTCAAATCTGGAGACAACGTAGAGAGAGGATGCTGAACAGCTGCGTTATGCACCACCACACTGGTCCTGCACCGGGTATTATGGTATGGGGTGGTATTGGATATCCCTCTCGCACTCCTCTAGTACGCATTGCCGGTACTTTAAACAGCCAGCGCTACATCTCCGAGGTGTTGGAGCCAGTTGTCCTTCCTTACCTTCAGGACTTGGCTACAGCTATATTTCAACAGGATAATGTGCGACCACACGTGGCACGCATTGTCCAAATGTTCTTCGTCAATCACCAGATTGAATTGCTTCCCTGGTCGGGTCGCTCTTCGGATCTTTCGCCGACAGAAATCATGTGGTCCATGGTTGCTCAATGATTGACCCAGATTACACCCCCAGCTGCCACACCAGATCAACTTTGGCAACGTGTGGAAGCTGCTTGATCTTCTGTACCCCAAGAACACATCCAAAGTCTCTTTGAATCAATGCCGAGGCGTGTGGCAGCGGTGATCTCCAACAATGGCGGCTACTCTGGCTACTGATTCTGGCAGGAACCACACTTCACAGAAGTCTATAAATTTAATCATTTGATACTTGGTCAACATGTTATTTACAAAATAAATTTTGTTTTGTTATCTCTTGTCTTTCTTGGTGTTGTATTTACGGTGGGCAGCAGTGTATATTCTGGCTCAGGAAAATGAATTAAAAATTTAAGTTTTTATTTTAAATAATGAATATTAGAATCTAAATTTAGAATTTTATAGATAAAAAAAAATCAATACATGATTTATAGATTAGGAAAGAGGTTAGGATTAGGATTAGGATTGAGTTATATGTTTCTGATTGAACCCTTTGCCCAATTTCAAGTAATATTCAGAAGTTTACTTGCAGTATAAGATCAGCAAATAAAAAAAAGTTATATCATATTTTTTTAAAAAAGAAACTCACAAATGCTTTGGAATTGTATTTAAGTAGCCAAAAGAATACAATAATTAATACGGGGTACGGCTAAAAGAATATCGGAGTTTTCACGCTTTTTGTAGTTTTTATTACATATAACTTATAAGTATAATTCATACATCGAATGAATAAGTGAGTGAGTGAATATTAACGTCCTACTGTTCAGCTACACGAGGGCTTTTGGGGATGGTCCGCGTAATTTTGAACCATGGTCAAGTGACGCGTGCGACACCTGAGCTGGCACCCCCTCTCCTAACTACCACACCACACCAACGGGAGAACGTTTGAGCTCTCGACAGATTTAACGTGCATCGCTCTCTTACACGGCGGGTTTTCAGTGGTACTGGGATTGAACTCATGATACGCTAGCCACGATCCGATGCCTAGACCACTTGGCTACCGCGGCCACTACATCGAATGAAAAAGTAACTGAAACAGTTTTGTTTGCTGGCATATGTGCTCATGCGCGTGAAACATAGTTAATTTTTTCTCCTTCTCTGCCGATCAGCGCGCTTGTAGAAAAATAGCGACTGTTAAACAGGAAGCGTTTTGTGTTCTCCAGTTTGAAAAGACAGAGTCTCGGCGGAAAGTGTATGGGCCTTTCGTCTTGGGATGACAAACTTGAACTGGTTCTGTCTACAACTATGGCTATTTCCTCAATTGGATGAAAGTGAACCAGCTAGCTTCGTTTGGCAGCTATATGGTGCACAGACTCGCTGGCATCTCTCAGTACGCGATTGGTTGAACATCACTGAACCCAACCAATGGATTGGCCGCAAAGGGTCTCACGATAAAGCTTGCTTTGCATGGCCATGTTCACTCCATCTGACACCATGTGATTTTTATCTGTGGGGATTAATTTATGATTGTGAGTAGGCAAGCTGACTTTCCAGATTTAAGACACAGGACTGAAGCAGCTTTTGCAACAATTACATCAGACACAGTAAACAAAGTTTGAGATGAACTCGCCTATCGACTTGATGTTCCGTGTGACGAATGGGGCTCACATTGAACACTTTTAAACCTGTTGGTAAAACTGTTTCAGTTACTCTTTCTTTCGATTTATGAATTATACTTGTAAGTTATATGTAATAAATACTATAAAGAGTTAAAACTCCGATATTCATTTAGAAACACCCTGTATATTTGCTTGTTTTAGGATTGAAAAAAAAAATAATTTGAGAATTGAAAATATAATCTGATACTCCACTGCAGATACTTAAAAGTTTCTACGTGATAGAATAATGTTGATTTATGTGCTTCTAAAGTCTTGTTTATATATAAAGTTTTTTGTAATTAAGAGTTTATAAATATACACTCAAGAGACAAAACATTACAACCACATGTCAATAACGAGTTGGCCCATCTTTGGTAAGCAACATAGCTTCAACTCTCCTTGGCATGGATGCCACAAGTCCTTGGTAGATGGCCGGAGACAGATTATACAAGATGTTTAAGCAACGGTCACGCTAATCCGAGATATTGCGAATTGGTGGTCTTTGAACTCTGAGCTGCCGTCCCATGACATCCCAAATGTGTTTTATCGTATTGAGATCTGGTGAGTTAGGGGGCCAGGACATTAACTGGAATTCAGCATCATGTTCCTGGAACCACTCCAACACAATTTTAGCCTTATGACAAGGGGAGTTATCCTGTTGGAACATTCCATTTCCAGCTCGAAAAACAGAGGCCATGTAAGGGTGCAACTGGTTCGCAATGATGTTCAGATACCCTGTAACATTCATGGTCTGCTCTACCACAACCACGAGTCTCAGAGACGGCCAAGAGAACGGCCCCCATAGCATAATACCGCCACCAACGGCCTGTGTATGACCTACTGTACATTGAGGGAGCAACTGTTCACCTGGAAGACGGCGTATCCTGACACGGCTATCGGCATGATGAATGACAAACCGTGATTCATTTGACCAGGAAACTCTCTCCCACTGATCCATGGACCAGTCACGATGTTCCTGGGCCCAGTGCAGGCTCAGTTGGTGATGACGCTTGGTCAGCAAAGGCACACGAGTAGGACGTTTGTTACGTAGCCCCATATTCAACATTGTCCGCTGAACAGTGTGCTCCGATAATATTCTACTTGGCCCTGCATTGTATTGGGCTGTTAGCTGAGTCAATGTCTGGCTCCGGTTTTGCTTCACCATGCGAGACAGTCTTCGACGATTTTTTTCTTTGATAACGTGCGGACGTCCAACACCATGTCGTCTACTGCTGGTTTCCCCGTCATTCATCCACTTTGCATAAGTACTAATAACAGTAGAACCTGAGCAACCCACGAGTCCTGCAGTTTCGGAAATACTTGTTCCGAGTCTTCGAGCCATTACAATCTGCCCTCTATCAAAGTCGCTTAGATCCGCAGCCTTTCCCATCACACACAGAAGTAAGTGAAAGAATGATTCTTCAGTCTCTCCAGCAGCAGTTAAATACCTTTTCCACCCGATCACGTGCCTTTCACGTCATCTAGGCGAGTTCATTGCAAAATGTAGGGGTGGTCATAATGTTTTGGCTCTTGAGTGTATATGCTTTCTGATGTTTATATTTAAAGCATAAAAACATTTCACGATGTATATTTCATCAAAATATTGATAACAGAAATCATTGATGTATTCATTGACTGTTGTCCAAAGTGGGGGTTCAATCCTCCTCCTCTATAGATCAACATATTTTTAATTTGTACTATAGAGATTACCCTCTTGGGGTTCTTTCTTCCATGTATTTTTTAATGTACCCTTCCCTTTAAGAGAGGTCTGTGTACGTTAGTGCTGTTGCCATTCCAAAAATACATCTCTTTATAGTACTGATTTAAATAATCGTGAATGTGTGTGTTTTCACACAACAAGAACACCTTATACGAGATCAGTGGCGTACATATGATGATTCTCTTTTGGGGGGCGATTTAAATTATAAAAATACCTAGTCTGGGGCACCGAAGGGTAACCTGTGTAGTAAAAATTGAAAATTTGTTGGTACATGGGTCCAACAAACACAAGGGCGCAGTGGTATCAGTGGCGCATTCAGGAATTTTTCAAGGGGAGGGGTTGAAGATCGAAAGACCCATGCCCCCCCCACCCTTTGCGCCACTGCTTGAGAAAAAAATGAAATATTATTACTATTTTCATGGATTATTTTTAACCAATTACCGAAATAATTTTTTAAAAAGCACTCATAATCAGGAATATTATCCTACCTTTCCTTCCCGATTGCACCGCTTCGTGGAGAGGTAAGTTTCCGCGACTGTTACGGATCCAGAGGTCTGCACCGTTGCTGTCCAGGATGCGCATAATCTCCAGCTGACCCTTGGCTGCAGCGCAATGGGCAGGGCTGAAAGGATAGTGAGTTATTTCCATATTTTATTAAATTTTAGACCTACATGTTTTTAAGGTAAATTTTTAGAAGTGAATTTCTAGGTGAAATTTTTGTATTCTTTTCAACCCGGGGTATTCTGAGGTTTTATTGTATAAATATATGAGCTCTGGTATAAAAGTAACAAAGTGTTTTAATTTTTTCCCTCCATTTTTAAATAATATAAATTTTTTAAGATTTCTATATTTTAATATATATATATATATATAATATATGTATATAATATATATATTAAAGAAAACTTCAGTTCGTTCAAAGAATTTTGTTTTTTTAACAATATTCTTTTTTAAAAAAAATTTTTTTGTATGGCTCAATTTTATAGATTCATTTAATATTTTTAAAGACCAACAATTTTTAAGCCTGTTTTATAATTATATTTACTGAGCTTCTTAAGTAGCATTATAAATACATTATAGATATAAAGTTGGAATATGTTAATAAAATGTATAAATTCAAGATGAACTATATAAAAATGGATATATATAAATATTTAAAAATGTATATTCGTTATAAAAAAAGTTTGAATTTTATGAATTTTTAAGAAAGTAAAAATATTATATAAAATTAATTTTAGCAGGCAAGCTATTATACATACATTTTTAAGATTTATTTTAATTGAAAATTAAAAATCTGATTAGAATTTTTGCTGCACAAAACGGAAAATTTCAAATGGGGTTCAAATTGGATTTAAAAAATTTTGTTTATGAAACAAATAAACATTTAAGTAGATTCTAATTTATGAGATATAACCAGAAAAATAATTTGTTCTGTATGAAAAAAAAGTTATATTACTTGGAAATTAAACCTTTATTTTTCAAAAATATTTGTGTTCTTTAATTTTCTTTTGAAATAATTTTATTAAAAGAATTTCTTTCAATTCCTTTTGAATATTACATTATTCCTTTACACAAAGCTATTTTAAAAATGTTAAGTAGATTTCTCAGAAAGTTTCAAAGGCGAACCTGTTATTTCATTTCCTGCTTTGGATTAGAAATATTTTAAGATCTTTTTATTTTCGTTGCATATTTCAGAAAAATTTCATTTAATGTTTCTTTTTTTTACTTTTTATCTCTTTGAATTCATTCTCGAATTTTCAAGGAGATGGTTGCAAAGCAAAGAGAAGTTTCTCAAGGCAATGACAAATTTAAACCGAAAATATGTTTTTTAAAACAATAAATGAAAGAAAAAAAATTCTGGAAACTTTTCAAAAGAAATCCAGTTCCCCGTTTCGTTTCCGATTAAATGCTCTCTTTGGTGTCGCCATCTATTGCCTAAAAACTGCATCAAAACAAACGCTTAAATAATTTCCCTTTGTAAGATAATGAAGAAACGTTTTATGAGAATTTAAACATCTGATCGTTTATTTTTTATTATGCTTTGAAGAAGTACCAAAAATTTAGCTTATAAATTGTTTGATGTATGTATTACCTCTAGGTTGAATCAATGATTCTATCGAATTGTATTATCTATTATATTCTATCGATTATCGAATTATTCACATTTGATTAAAAATAAAATAAGAATTTTAAACAGAAAACTTAATATTAAACAATATAGTTTTTCAACTTGTTTAAATTTTAGAGTTTTTTTGGTTCGTAATTTTTTTTCTGGATTATTCTGAATGTGTGTATAAGGAATGAATGACATAAAATGCACGCGTCAAAAAATTGCGAAGACAAATTAAAAAAATTTTTTAAATAAATAATTATCATTTCGTCGTAAAAAACCCTATTATTTAGAAAAATAAAATAATATAAAGAATCAAAATTTTGTTTTATTCGGTACTCTTGTAACAAAGTGTGCTTAAAAAAAATCCAACAAGTTATTAGCAACTGCTTACAGCAAAAGTTTCTCAATATCGACAACAGCTACAAAATGAAAAAAAAAAAGGTTTATCAAATAGATGTCAAAATAAGTCAAGTATTCTTTTTTTTTTTTATTGAATGGAAGCTGTTTTTCGTAGAATTACAAAAAAATTGGTTTCCTTATTCATAGTCAATAACCTCATGATAAATTGTCCTCCTAAGATTAAACTTTTAAGAAGAAAAAAATATGGATATTTCAAATCACTAAGAACAAACAGCTGTTTTTAAAACAACATAATTTAAGACTCAGATTCCACTGATTCATAATTAACTCATTGTATTAATTACAAAAGTGATGACCCAAGCTCATGTATTATTGTATTTTTGATAAAACATTCGATACGTGTACCTAAAATTTGAATTATTTTTCCAAAAATATTTAAAAAAAGTTTTCTTTTAAAATTGCTTAAAGGACAAAAAGAAAATATTGCATATTCCTGTGTATTACACTCACCTATGTTTCAAAATGTAATTTTTATATATAAGTTGTACATATATTCACTGTATAACGCACACTTTTTTTTTTGGGACGAACAAGCGTAAAAGTTCATGTGTAATGCTCTTTTCTTTTGACGTCTAGAAAAAGTCTGTGAGTGAATATGATGAAAAACATTCTAGATCAGGGGTGGCCAAACTGCGACACGCGTGCCACATTGTGACACGGTGGAGTTGTAACAATGGCACGGGTAGACGTAACAAAAAATTTAAAAAATTTTGAATATATAATATTAAATAATTATTTTCTACAATTTTATTGAAGTGGTTGTCTCATACAAAAAACCTCAAAATTTGGATTAAAATATGTTTGTGAATAAATGCTTTCTATTATATATGAACATAATAAAACAAATATCACTCATAACTAGTTGATGTGCATTTATAATAACCTGATTTTTGTTAGTACCTGCTAAAAATTTGATCTTAATATAGAGGACTACGTGAAAAAAAAAGTAGTAATTCAAAAGCCACATTAAGTAAGTGCTGAACTTTTAATAATTATTTTTTGAATTAAATGATTCAAGTAACTCATTTTTATGTTATACCTAACTTAGTTGATTGAACTTGCAAAGAGTTTATTAACAATAAAACATAAGTTTGCACTTTCATCTTATTTATTATATTGTTTTTTGAATTTTTACTACATTAGACTTGCATTAAAAAATTTGCTTTTTGCGTAAAAATCCCATAATAGGCCTATAAGTAATTTTTTTTTTTTTTTTTTACTTTTACATATTTGTTTGTAGGAAAGTTGGAAGTGGCACGCATAATTATTTTTTATTAAATAGTTGCACTCTTCCTTAAAAGGTTGGCCACCTTTGATCTAGATCAGGGGTGGCCAACCCGCGGCACGCGTGCCACATTGTGGCACGCGAAGGCTTTTTGAAAAATTATGAAAATATTACGAAAATATTACTGTATTAATTGAATTACAATAAAAAAAATTGTCACGAAGAGAATATATAAGAAACAGAAATTTTCAGCGTGAGGTTTTAAGGGCGCTAAGCAAGATTTTTCTTTTCTTCAGAAAAACGCCAAAAATGAGATCATTTGCTCCAAAACTTACAATTCTACTGCTTTGTAACATTCCGAGAAAAGTGTTGAATAACGTGAGACTAAAAACAAATAAATTCTCTCTCTCTCTCTCGGACGGTCGAAACTGCCCAAAAAGTCACCCTCTCTCGGGGGCGGTTAATTTTTAACATCTCAGATTTCCATTCAAATTTCAGCTTCCCCTTGCAGGGCTGAAGTTTATAGCTATTGGCTGTCAGCGTGATGTCAGATAAAAAGGTTTTTCCGGAGATGTTGGCTATTTACGGTTTCTGTAATGTCAAGAAGTAATTCTGCAATATATTAGGAGCCCAGTTGTTGATACGGTAGAAGTAATCTATCTGTACAAAGCTTTGTAAACCAGAGGGAGTGTACTGGATTCGGAGCCTAGAAAATTTGTAGCGTAACATTGGCAAATTGTTTCTAGCTGTCAGGCTCAGTTGATTTTAAACTCTGTTTAGCAAGACGTTTAGCTTTTCTACAATTGTTTTTAGATTTTAGTGTTGAACGTAGTTGTTTAATTTTTTTTAAAATTTTCAATATGTTTATAAGTAAACCTTCGACATCGAAAAGAAATTATAAAGAGGATATTGCAGCACGTGATTTTAAAATTGACTGGGAAGAACAATACTTGTTTACACATCAAAATGCTTCCTAGCCTGTTTGTTTGATATGTGGAATTTGTATAGCAGTTCCAAAAAAATTTAACTTGGACCGTCATTTCAAACAACTGCATAGTGATTTCAACAACAAATATCCTGTTGGATCAAATTTGCGAAAGGAATTCATCAATAAAAAAAAAAGAAATCTTTAGCCGGCTAACAATCTTTGTTCCAGAAGAGAAATGACGAAATGGAAACCATGGTGAAGGCTTCTCATGAACTTTCTTTGTTGTTAGCCCGCAAAAAAAACCTCATTCTGACGGAGAGGAGATAATAAAAGCAGCCTTTTAATGTCGGTGATCTTAATGTCAAAAATATGGTTGATAAAATAGCTTTGTCCAGAAATACCATCATGCGTCGTATAGATGACATGGGCCAGGATGTTGGAACGCAAATTGTCTCTGGACTTCAAAATTGCAAATCTTTTTCATTAACTTTGGATGAAAGCTGTGATATCACTGATAATGCGCTGCTAAGCATCTTTGTGCGTTACACGAACGAAAATTTTGATACTGTGGAAGAACTTCTTGATTTGCGCCAACTAGTTTTAACTACAGGTGAAAACATTTTTAAGGAACTTAAAAATGTAATTGAAATTAACAAAGTAGAATCGACAAAATTAGACAGTGTTTCCACAGATGGAGCGCCTTGCATGGTTGGCAGAATAAAATGTTTTGTTGCATTGCTTGAAAATTATTTGGGAAGAAAAGTTTTCAAGTATCATTGTATTATTCGTCAAGAAGCTCTTTATGCCAAGGACTTAAACTTGTCTTTCGTTGTTGACCCCGTGGTGCGCTGTAACAACAAAATACGAGCTCGTGCTCTGAATCGACGAAGATTTCGTACGCTTTTCCCCGAAGAAACGGAAGAAAATGGCAGGTTACTCCTTCATTGTAGTGTGCGCTGGCTTTCCAAAGGAAGTTCACTTGCGAGATTTTGGAGTTTGAGGGAATGTGTTTTAGAATATCTGGAAGAAAACGCGATGAACTGCCCAGTGAATGCTCGCTCCTCAGGAGGGAAAATTGGCTGTGGGATTTAGCTTTTCTTACCGATATAATGGAACATTTAAACAATTTAAATTTAAGATTACAGGGAAAAAATTGTATTTTTCCTACCCTAAATGGTCATATATCTTCTTTTGTGAACAAACCTTTGCTTTTTTGTCTGGATTTTGGAGAGAAAAAATTAACTCATTTCCCATTCATACAGGAATTATCTGCGAAAGTTAGCAATGTTCCGAACTATGATAGATTTAAAAATTTAATATCCATTTTGCAGGATTCTTTCAGTGCCAGGTTTGAGGATTTTAAAGATGATAAAAAAATACTGAACTTTTCACAAATCCTTTTTCGATTTCTCTTCAAGACATTAATTTTTACCCACCTCAGAGGTACAAATTGAAATTATTGACCTACAGCACCATATTACTCTGAAAAGCAAATATAAGGAAATTATTTTAACCGCAAATGATCCGAATTACATCGAATTTTAGAAATTTGTGGCACCAAGTAATTTTCCAAATTTACATGATTTAGCGGTCAGATATTGTTGTAGGTTTGGATTAACATATGTTTGTGAAGAAATGTTTTCTGTTATGAACGTAATTAAATCAAAATATCGCTCAAAATTAACTGATATGCACCTAAAACACCTAATTTTGTTAGCATCTTCACGAGCTGATCCAAATATAGACGATTTAGTAACTACAGATTCAAAAGCCACATTAAGAGACTTCTTAGTAATCATTTAAAATTAAATATTTCAAGTTGCTTATTTTTATTTTGTACCTTAGCTAACTGACTGATCCTGTAAAAATTTATCAACAATAAAATATAAGTTTCTACTTTTGTTTTATTTGTTATACCATTTTCTTTTTACACTTTCACTGTATAGAATTTGCATTTAAAAGTATGTTTTTGGTGTAAATAACCCATAACAAGCTTATAAGTAACACTTTTTTACTTTTGTATATTTTTTAGTTTTGTGGAAAAGTTGAAAGTAGCACGCGTAATTTTTTTTTTATCAGATTGTGGCACGCTTCCCAAAAAGGTTGGCCACCCCTGATCTAGATGGAACGGAAGATGATCATTTATTTATGCATCAGAATAACAATGATGATGAAAAAAAGGAAATAGAATTCGATGATGTGAATGATGATGTAAAGGAAGACGAGAGAATGCGAGAAGATTTTTTCATTTTATCCAAAAATAAAAGTTCCTAAGATATGCCATTTCTTTTAAATTAACGGTATTTAGATACATGTGGCAATTCAGTTTTTTTTTCATACTCATCTTTTCTTTATTTTTTAAACTATCATTTTTATATCCAGCGCATACCGCACAGGGGTAAATTGTATATTTTTTATATTAAAAGTGGCATCAGTGGCATTCACGATCGGGAGAGGGCTCCACGGGTCCGGACCCATCCATCAATCCTTAACTTTTTTCGGATTGATTATAATTCTATGCATATGTTGGTTAAAATTTAATTAAGTATTTATTATTAATAATTTATTTCATTAAATAGTACTAATTATTTATTCGATAATTTATTTTTTACTTTTTTGTTTCCAACAATCAACAAAATCAAAGGAATATGGCGGCGTATTGAGGCATGATACGAGAATGGTGGGCTTTCAACCATCGATCCCCCCCCCCTCGAAAAATTATTGTGTGTGCAACTGGTGCCGCCAGATAAAACGGTAAATAAAGAATGAGCAAGTGATAGTGAGAAAAAGAGTGAATCTTACGTCCTCCCCTTGTCGTCCTGCAGATTAGGGTCAGCGCTGTACTTGAGCAGCACCTGGACACTGTCCGCGTGACCTTGAGCCGCAGCGTAAAACAAAGGCGAGCACCCTATGGCATCGCCAGCGTTCACCCGCGCGCCACACAGCGTCACCAGTGTCTCCACGCAAGATGTGTGACCCCTGCTCGAGGCACAATGCAACGCTGAAACAATAGAAAAGAAAGGGTTAACAACGGGGGTTGAGGAAGAATGTTTCTCTCGTAATGGTTTCGTAAGTGCGATTGTTACGAGGTTTTGTTTCGAATTGGGGTGGGCATGGAAGGATTAAGTTTAATTTTGCTGCGGTTTGATTCGAACGAAATTCACAAGGAATCTAATGGAATTTAACTGTAAAAACGTCTCCTTTTGTTTTTTCTTCAAATAATTCCAACTTAGATATTTTTTTTCTTGTAATGTGACTAGGAATTTTTTTTTTTTTTTGTATAAATTACCTGACAACCCATACATTTTGCATGTATATGTATCATTGCATTGAATTTTTGGAATTGAGTCCTTTTTTTCTGATTTAGAAACGCGAATAGGCGGGCAAAGAAATATTCCTTTATAAGATGAATTATGTATTTTTTAACATATCCCTGTTCTTCATATTAAGGCATTCTGCTTTAAAGAAATGTTTCAGAGCTGCAATAGGTATTATCTGCAATGATTCTTATATTTAAATTTCTACTTTCAAAGTATAGTTAAAAAGCATAAGATCATATATCTCATCCTCTTTATCAATCGAAAAACTTCTCATAACTTTCTAAAAATTTTCAAAAAAATTATATAAATTTTGCTTACATTTTTTTTACAAAATGCAACCATCATTAAGCAAAATGTCTCCTTGGCACTTGTTTTCACTTTATTGTCAATTTAAAAAAAAAGAAAAGAAAAAAAAGTTAATTAATCCTCATATACAGGGTGTTCGGACTTAAGGTATTCAAAAGTAATGGCTAATAATAACGGAACTACCCACCAGAATGTAATAAACTGTTCATTCATGGATTGAAAAACTCTCCGAGATTTTTTGGGTCTAGTCCAATCGGCCTCACTTGCGCGTATTATTCGGCAATCGCAGACGATAAAATTTGTACACTATTTTCATTAGTAATGATGTGAATGCCACAGTAAAAAAAGGTGCATACTTTGGTTAACGAAATTTAAATCAGTCACGCGTGTACAGTTAAAATCCGTTAACCATTTTACGCACTGCATCTTTTACTGTGACGTCCACATCTTTACTTATGAAAATAGTGTAAGAAGAGTTTATTGTCTGCGATTACTGAACAATGCACGCACATGTGGCCGATCGAACAAGACCCAAAAATCGCGGAGAGTTTTCCAATCCATAGATGAACAGTTTATTACATTCTAATGGTTTGTTCCATAAAAATAAGCTATTACTTTTGGATACTTTAAACCAGGACACTTTGTATATTCCATTCCTTCATCTCCTATCTTACGAAAAAAAATATTTATCTGACAAAAAAAAACTAAAAAAAAAAACCATAAGTATGATGATTATTTTGGAAGTGAAATGTTTGGTAATATTTCACATGTTTTTATTTCAAAATTTTCACTTTCAGATTTATATGTTGTCTTCTCTCGGTTAGTAGTAACTGTATATCCATATGCATTTTAGGGGAAAATTAAATAACAAAATATCACACTAGATTAAAAATTAAAAGAAAAATCTGTAGTCTATTTCACAACTTTCGTACATCCTGTTTATACAAATAAATTGAAATAAGATAAGAACTTCTTACAAAGTTATTTCCAGCTCAAAAGAAACTGAAATTGTAATGATAATTTTTTTCACTTTAAAGAAAAAACAACTCCCCCACCTACCTGTTAGACCATCCTTATCAGTGGAAGCAATGTTAGCACCTGCAGCAAAAAGGATAAGCACCGCCTCACTGCTCCCTGAAATTTTAGCAATAAGTACATGAAATGGAACCGAGAAAAAAAAATAAAATCACAAAAGATTTAAAATGAATATGGTTTTATAAAAATTCGAATGTTTTTGACCATGCTAATGACATTAAGATTATGCGTACGTAACTGTTATAATTCGTAAATAAAATATTAACTTACATATTTTTTTGTTGCAATATTACGATAAGTTAGTTAGATGTTACGATGTCATATTATGATGTGTGTTTCAAAAGTATCAAAGTTTTTAAAAATCTCAAAATATTTTGCTGTAGGTAAGATAACTAAATTCGTGGCGGACGATGCAGGTTTTCGGATAATTTTAGTTCAAGTCCTGATTCATACTAAGATCGTTGTATTTATCTAAGACCGTAGATAAATGAGAAATAGAAGATAAATCGAATTAAGCCTTATAATTTTGTCATTATTTTTAATACCCTTTTATAAGCTTCACCTGTAAGTAACGAAATCTTTGAACTCCATTTTTACCCACTTTAAAAGGTCACGTTAACTCGAAATTTTGCTCACCTGGACCGATGGCAATACAATGATTTAATAATTTTATTCAATTGTCTGATCTGTGGATCATCAGGATGAGCGATTTCCCATATTCAGATCCCATCCCGCATCTAGCGATTCATTTCAAATCCCGTTTTCCAGATTTGGCGACTAAAAGATTAAGTTACAACTTAGTTTGATTAACTATAAAAGGGTGTGTTTTTTTAAAACTGTAATTTATTATTATTATTATGCCTTTCAAAAGCTTGGTAAATATTTCCAGTGGGGGGAAATTTAGTTTAATCTATTGTATGAAATCCTCATGAATTTAAATATGACCAGTTTTTATCTCTAGATTTCGTGGGATGTTCTCTCTCGATTCATGGTCGTGGACGAGAATTCTGCCGTCATTAAAGGCTCGCCGTGTGGAGGGGCTGATACGCGGCGAAATCCATCGAGATTCAAATTTCCCATGTTGGCGTGATGTGAGTATTTGAGAAATGGTGTGGAAGCTCAGGTGCCGAAATTCAAAATTACAAGGTCCGTCCTTAAAAGTACTAACAACAAATCTGTGACGGATCTATACGCGGTTCCACTGATATCTCCTCATCTCTTTAAGCAAAATATTTAATTCAACCAGCTTTCATCGAGAAAGCGAACGTGATTTATGTAAATGAGGTATATTTTATAAAAATTCGGTTTTCGCGAGTTGGAAAAAAGAAAGAAAGAAAGCAAGAAAGAAAGGAAGAGAATTGCTGTCACGTTGTTGTTGACACGCTGAAGTTAATACGTTGTAGATGTGCAAATAGGAGTTTCATAAGTTTGAGAATTAATTAAAGATTACAGATCGTGGAGCCATCGTCATTTGATCAAGCCGAAGAAAGTGCCTCAAGTTTCCCGTGTAAGATCCGATATATTAAAGACTGTACACTTGATTTTAAGTAGAAGCTGATTATTAGTGTGCGACGTAGTTGTAATTGAGCGTATTTAAGCTATCTTAGATTCAGTTGAGGATCTGTAGTATTATCCCCGAGTTATAAAATCTCACCTCTACACTCTGCCATAATTAATATACCTTAATTAGAATTATGTTTTGTTTGCTTAATAATTGTTAATAAGAATTAATAGATCAAATTAGATTGGAAATAATGTCTGTGGATTATTTAGTTCCTCCTACACATCTAGCCAAGTTTACTGGTAGACAAGAGGGTTCGGATGTAAGGGGTAATCGAACGTTGCCACAAATCTGCTATCTTAACTTAATATTTAGATTTTTAGAATTAGATTTTTAATTATCTGAGTTATCAAAATGAAATTTAATATTTGTGCTTTGGGAGAATCTGTTTTGAAGTTTTAATTTCATTCATAATAATATCAAAAAAGCACGCGCAACTTTTAGATCTTGACCAAAGCCATTTATTCTTCCAATAAACAATTCACAAACTAGAATTTTCGCATGAATTGCACAATTCTTTCTTGAAATGATTTGTTACTGCATATATAATGTCAGTCTCATTTACGCGCGGAAGAAAAACAATGAATTCATTTTTTATCGGGCTCTTTTCTAGCAGGTAATGTGAAACGTGGGCGTGGTAATCGCCGTCCAGCATCAAATATTGCTTCATAACTTGATAAAAAATGCAGGTAAAGCTTTGAAATTTTGCAAGCAAGTTTATAAAAATTCCAGGTATCAAAAAAGCCAAAAAAAAAAAAAAAAAAAATAAAAAAAAATTGAAAGTTTGATGAGTTTTAGGGTACCATATCGTCTTAATAAAGAAATAAAACAAATCAAATGAAACCTAGCAACCTACTTCTTCGTCTTTAACTCCTTAACTACCGATTTAAATTTACGTGATTCATTCCCCAATGCCACCATTTTTTATGTAGGAGATCGTATGCGGTATATTAAGGGGGGGGGGGATAGAAAAAGCACAAATAAAGAAGTTTTCATTCTGAAATAAGTGTAAATCTCTCTGTAAAGGTCGCTTTATTGCATTCCAAAGCTTTCGAAATAGTTTTATCGATAACAACGCAAAGGAAAGGATTTTATTTCGGAAAGATGGATATGTACGTCAGGTGCACTTAACGCACCGATTGAGCAAGGCGGACATTATACGCCGGTTGAAGTTAAAGGGTTAAGAAACAAGATTGTGGACTTGAAACCAAAGAGAAAGTTTAGAATGCAAAACAGCTCATTGTAATTGTCTCGATGCAATGGATTTTACTACATGATGGGGTCCATCTGCTGAATTCCGCAGCTCTATATGTCAGCGTTTCTCAAACTGTGGAGCACCCACCTTACGGGGCGTGATAACCCTATTTGGGGGGCGCGAGCAAATTAAAAAATCTAAAACAAATGATTATTTAAAATTTTTTTTAATTTATTGAAAGGAAGCAACAAACAACAAAAACAGATTCTGACAATAAACAAGATATCAATCATTGGCATGGCCAAGTAATTTTAGCGCGTTTTTCACCTGTTGTATTTTACAATAATGCAACGAATGAACTTTTTACTAACAGAAAGTAGTTGTATGTACTGTACTTATTAAAAAATTTTTAAAAAAATAAAAAAATTTTTAAAAATTATTAAATTTAAATATGATTCGGCTCATCTAGGGCACAAATGCGACCCAATGCCGAAAACCCCGAGGTCAATCGGTTAATTATTGGCTGAGAAAAAGGTACGACAAAATATGGAACGAAGACGAAGATCAAGACGAAATTTGCGTCCTAATAGCGCTTTTTTTACACTACGTGAAAAATGCGCTAAAAAGTAAAATACACATTTACACTGATATAATACGCTTATAAATGTATTAGTACTGTATAATGTACTTGATAACTAATTTAAAAATACTATAAGTTATTAACAAGTTTAATAACTGTCAGTGACCTCATGGGCTTGTAATATATAAAATTATATACAAAAATTAATTATTTATATTGATATTTTGACCGGTTAATAATTAAAGTTGTATTGTAGCTTTAGCGTCAAAGTATATTATTATTGAATTCAATACATTGTTATTGTATGGAAGAGGGTGTGTGATGAAATTTATGATTAAATATTGGGTCGTAAACATTCAAAGTTTAAGAAGCACTGATATAAGTATTGAATTTCAGAGATAGTTAGAGCTTTGTATTTTTGAATGATACGATGGAAACTCCCTTTTGTCACTCCTCTCCGAACCTCCCCCCCCCTTCCGATACGCCCCTATGTCAGAGTATACCAGAGATGTTATTATTTTAAGTGATTAATATACTATATATTAAAAATATTAAAATAAAGCTGACCATTTGGAGAATTTAAACTAAAGCTGCTATAAAGCATTACTGATGATTTCTTGAATCAAATCCTAAACGAGAGAAACTCACCTGTGCTAGCAGCCCAGAGCAAAGGTTCCCTGCCATCCCGGTCTCTGCATTGAATAGAAGCTCCTCTCTGCACCAGCTTCTTCAAGATGTTCAGACCCGTTTCCGGGTCCTTGCCGTTGAGGCTGTGGGCCCCGCACATCTGGGCTGCGTAGTGGATCGGGTACGCACCCAGAATGTCTGGGGACGAGGGGTTGGCACCGTGGTTCAGCAGCAGCTCCAGGCTCTCGATGTCCCCGCAAACTAAAAGAATTTTTTACAAGTTATCGTAATATCGTATGAAAAATACTATAATATTTTGGTTTATTGAAAGAATCTAGAAAAGAAAAAAAATAGAATCTAAGCAGTTACGTCAATATTTTCAAATCGGAAATAAGATCAATCGTAACATTTATATAAACAAATTGCTAGTTCGAACGATACTGAAATTATTATTATTATATTCTTGCAACTCAAACTGTTTAGAGCCTAATTCAGCACGGTGAATTTACTTTGCATTTTTTGTGTGTACATTTCTCAAAATGAAATTTTGTGACCTCACAGTCTGTTATGATTAAAGTAGGAAGCTTAGTGTGTGACTTTTGATCCGAAATCGAAAAATAGCTCATTTCAACTTTTTTACATCGATTTTTAGAATATTACGTGTGGCTGCGGTAGGCCTAGTGGTCAAGATTAAAGACTCGTGACCGGAGTGTCACGAGTTCGAGCCTAGTGCCACTGAAGACCTGCCTTGTAGAGTGGCTGATGCATGTTAATTCAGTCGAGGCTTATACGTCCTACCATTGGTGTGGCTTGAAGGATAGGAGAGGGGGTGTCAGCTCAGGTGTGATTCAAATTGAAAATTTGTTTATGAACTTTTGGTACAAAATGGACCACGTTTATGTTATTTTTTGTAAATTTTTACCCATTTTAGTAATAATAATTTCTTTTTCTCATCTTAATTTTAGCATATTTTTTTAAAATGTACTAAACAAATTTAAAAATAACAACAAAAAAAAAATCCCCATATCTCCATTTTTTTAAAAAAAAAGTTGTTGCAAGTAGTCGGATACCTTAACTCATAATTAGGTATTGTTTCACAAAACTTTTCATGCAGTATCCTCAACTGCAGAGAAAGGAC
The DNA here is from genome assembly GCA_019973975.1 of Trichonephila clavata. Lineage (NCBI taxonomy): Eukaryota > Metazoa > Arthropoda > Arachnida > Araneae > Nephilidae > Trichonephila > Trichonephila clavata. The sequence continues at coordinate 360,259 of BMAO01024690.1, forward strand.
ACCAGACCTATGTGAGATAGACCCAAAATCTCACTGCGGAATATTTAGGTATCCGACTGGGTTGAAAAAGTCTTTTAGGTGTTAGGACCATTAGAAAAAAAAAAAGAAATATATTAATGAGGAAAAAGGAATAATACAGAAATCTGTGGATAGAATTTTAAATTATTTTTCTAATATTTACTTTATTTAACTTAAAAAGTATTTTTTAAATGTGCTTTTTGAAGAATGAAATTATCAGGATAATTTGTGCATGAAAAATGAGATATCTTCAAGACAATCTAATAAAATTCAATGCAAATTGTACCACTTTAATAAGGTTTTTAGAGTGTAACAAATCGTAGGTCTTAAGATAGTTGCATTTAATCACAGCTTAGAATCCGAAATAATCTTGACGAAAAATCATTAATGTCAAATCTGAATACTATAAAGTATTTATTTCTCAAAGTTTTTTTTATTCTGTGGTTTATGACACTTCAGATGAATCAAGAAGTGCATATAAATGAAATCATAATTATATTATGTCCAACGTATTTTTTTTTATTTTTGCTGTTTTTCTTAAGATTGAAAGTTTTGCTAAAATGCTATAAAAATATTTTTTTTTTCAATGACATGTGGTGATACATGTTATTTATTTGATAATTATTTTTCTTTAAATTTATTGAGTTTTTTTTTTAAACAGTAAAATTCTTCTGAAAAACTGGTTTCCGAACTTAGTCGGATTCTTTAATTTGGATAACAGTTATACAACAAAAATCAAATGCAACATATATACCCCAAAAACAATTTAATACTTCTTTTTTTTCCAAATCCTACTATTACCCTATATATATATATAATATATATATATATATATATATATATATATATATATATATATATATCTTGTTTAAGTTTTAATCATTAATAAAATACTTTCTATTCATCCATTCAAAATAAAATAGATTTTCAAAAAATTGTAGTGGATAACATTTGATGTTAATACAGTTTTTTCAAATATTAGTTTATTAATTAAATTAAAAAATGAATAAACAGTAACAAACAAAGTAATAGTTGGAAAGCATATATAGAAAGGAAAACTATTCGTAATGTCTCTGTAGCGCAATGGACCTGGGTTGGGCTAATTTCTGAGAATGTGATTTATTTTTTACTATACTATTTTACTAGAATAATTAAATTCAATTAATGAATAAACAGTAACAAACAAACAGAAAATATTCCAACACCCTACATTGAAAGGAAAAAGGAAAATTGCTTTCTCTATTTTGTCACTTAATATTGTAATTCTGTCATATGTATATACATATTTATATTAATTCTAGCTATTTAAAAGTAACAAAAATAAATTTTTTCTTTGTTGACCTAAGTAGGAATTGGCTTGAATTTTTTTATATTACTTGTTTAAATCTAAGTAGAAATGAACCATTTACCTGCCGCCCAGTGGACGGTGGAATGTCTCTCCTTGTCCATCCTGTCCGGATCCGCTCCGTGCTTCAGCAGCACTCTGGCAACGGCCCTGTTGCCTGCTATGATGGCCAGGTGTAAAGGAGTGAATCCGTCCTCGTCTGGCAGGTTGAGCAGGGTGGGGTCAGCCGAGAGGACGAGCTGGGCGCAGGGCAGGCTGCCGGACTCGGCGCAGTAGTGCAGGGCCGTCTTGCCATTGCGATCGCGACTAGCAACGGCAAGAGGCTGGAATATACAGAAGTTACTTCAGTTGTGAAAAAAAGGTATGAAAACAAAATGCTTATATTCTGTTTTCGGATTTTTACTCATTGTTTTCATCATATTTGTTGTTTAACTGAGGTAATTGATAATCGAATCTTGAAATAATGAACCTTTCTTACCATGAATTTTACAAAGTGGGGCAAATTAGGGTTTGCAATCCCGTGTCATATTTTCAATCCCGGGATTTCAGGATTACATTATTCAAATCTCGGGATCCCGGGATTGGTCCCGGGATTAGGATTGGATTATTTATTAAAAATATTTACACATTAGCATAGTTTAAATTGCATAATTAAACTGAAAATATAATTAAAAATTGATTTAATATTATTTTAATGAAACAAATAAAAAATTTATTCAGTTTAAAAAAACAAATAAAACTAGTACATAATGAAATTTAAAAAAAAAAGCATTTCATTTCTTGTGTTTCTGTAAATAAGCTTATAAAAACACAGCTCCTTCAGCGTTTCATCGTTGGAACGGCTTCTTATTTTTGTTACGAATTGTCCTGTCGTAGAAAATGCACTTTCGAATTCTTTACTAGTAGGTATTATCGTCATTAAATAGGAGTATGTTCTTTTAAGGTAGTCACTACGTCTCTCTCCATTTTCAAAAATCCCGGGATTTGAAAAAACTACTGGGATCCCGGGGCTGCAAACCCTAGGGCAAATAAAAGTGGGTCAGAGAACAGTTCCAGGGTACAAGGAAACACGGAAAAGAAAGGGAGATTGTTCTCTAATCTGCTTACAGGAGAGGTTGAAAGTGACCACCATTATACTCTTAGCACCTTTGGGCCTTGGTCAGCAAGTTGGGAAAACCAGATCGAAACTGGACTGCTGGGATTGCTGAAATCTCATCATAAATGTTTTGCTGCTGTTCTTGAAAACTATGAGGGTTGTTGCTGTCCACCTTAAACAGAAACCCCCACAGAAAGTAATCGTTCCCTGACAGATAAGGGAACCTGGGTGGCCAGCTAGGGCCGAGACCAGACTGGCCTTTGCTCAGCTCTGTTAGGAGTGAAGATTGTGTAAATGTGATCTATGGTTTTGCGGGATGTATGGGCATTTGCACCATCCTGTTGGAAGTAAGATTGCTACAAATGGTAAACTCTGACAGTTGTAAATTAAGGATGCAACAAATGGTAAACTCTGACAGTTGTAAATTAAGGATGCAACAAATGGATTCAAAGGGTTGGAAATGTAATACTACGAATCACGTGAAAATCTACGATCACATTCATATCCACTCGTTCGGACCACTTTTATTATACCTACCCTGTCTGATGGATAAGAAATTTCCGGGCTTAAATTTTTTCTCTTTGTGATTATTGGTTTGATTTGTTGGCTATGTGTTTCTACATCTTACTTCCTTCAGTGGCATCTTATTTTCTTTAGTTACATTTTATTACATGCCAAAACATTTTTTTAATACCTTTCAGCTCTTCTCCAAAATAATTCTTTATCTAAAAGTTCCGACCCTTAATATAACTTTTTTTGGAGGAATGTATATGTTGCGAAAAAAAAAAATCTGGCTGTTATTAATAATAACCACATTTTTTTGGGTAATGCACATTAATCATATAATTGGTTATCATTAATAATTACCAGTGATGTTCGATCAGTCTGATTAATTAGGAATAATTTACTGAAATTTCAACTCTAATTTAATTTCTATATATCTATGTGGTGTGTAATTAACCTGTCGAAGTAGAGTTTAAAAATATACGTTTCTCTTTTTTGGATAGAACAAAAAGAAGCTGATTTCGTGTCAGTATTAATCCTTTTCTATGTTTTAAATTTATGTTGTTACTTATCCAACCCGATCAACAGCAACATCAGATCGAGGTTTACCAAATTCATCGTGGCAAAGGAACTATATCACGCCGCAATCGTTTGGTCGCAGTTTTTCAGTATCATGCTGATGACAGCGTGATTTCGCTCCATTAAACCCTAATTTTGAAAGAGAACGGCCTGGGGGTGGTTCGGAGGTCTTCCACCCCTCTTCCTCTGCCACCAACCTCTTGAGAGAACTTTCGGCTCACCCTCATGCCACATAGGCATTACACATTTACAAACATCCATGCCTTCTCTGGGATTCGACCCTGCGCCCTTCGGCCCAGCAGTCAGAATTTAAATTTATTATTGATATTATCGACGTAATTAAGACTAAATGCCTCAGACGGATCTTGGATATACTTTTAGAACATAGCAAACTTAGAGCATGATGTGATCTTACCTTTTTTTGCAGAATAATTTTGACCTCGAGTGTTCTGCCTTGCTCACATGCCACCATGAGGTTGGTCTTTCCGGTGGGGCGAGGGCGGTGGTCCTCGTTACCCATCATAAGGGGCGGCAAGCGGAGAACTGCGCCCCTGCCCTTTCGCCGATCCAACGTGACGGCTTCTGGACCCGCTCTCGTCACATGGTCGCGTCTACGACACCGGCCTCGAGAACGTAAGGAGAAAGGCAGCTGTAAGAAAAACAATTTGTCATGGTTTTTCATTTATTTTTTAAAAATCTCTTTTTTAGTCTCATGCATTCGACTTCAATTTTTATGGTGACGCCATCTCTTGTTTAAGCAATGCACTATAAAACATTCAGTCATAGTTCTTGATTATTAAGGTTTCCACCCACCAAATACTTTGAATTAGTGAGTGTAGCGTTAATCATTTGAGAGTTTTAATTTATTTTTCAAATTTTGATGATTGAATTGATTTAAATGCAATGAAATACATCAGTAAAAAGTGAAAAGTTATGAGGGATAAAATTTTTTGTCGAATATTCTATTCCATTATTTTAATTTTTCTTCTGGAATATTTCTATTCTAAACTCTTTTTGAATATTACTAATAACTCAGAAAAACATCTCATAGACGAATCATTAAAATAGATAGAAAAAAAAAGAATTTGAGTTTTTAAATATTCAGTTGAATTTTCAATTATTGGCAAACACTTTTAAAACAAGTTTTACTATTTCAAATAACTTGGTGGAGTACCACTATCTACTTGATTGATTACAATATGTCCATGGGTCGATTCTCATGGGTCAAAAATCTAAATTGTTCTTTTTGTTTAAAGTAATTGTATCAGAAGCTCTCACATATTAAGTATAAATAAAATAAGCCCCAGAAACAAATTGGCAACTGAGCAGAAGATAGAAATGCAAGACAGCACTACAGCTAACTCTCTCCCGAACTATAATAATGATGAAATCTAAACTCAGATGATGCATTCTACATTAAACTTCAGTATCTATTAAGAGGAAGTATAATTATATATCTTAGTTTCAGCTTAAATACAACTAATCTTTTCTTGTTCCTATATTCTCCTGTCTATCCTATTCCACAGGATGTACCAGTACAGTGGTTATAAAATTTCAGGACAGAGACAGAATACACCTAGACCAGGGATGGCAAACTAGGGGCACGCGTGCCATCAATGGCACGCGACACAATATTTTGGGCACACCAGCGATCAAAATGGCGATTTGCATTTTATTTCAAAATAACAAAATTCAGTATGAAGTATTACGAACAAACGCGAGTGATCGGTTGCGGGAAGGCGGTGTGAGTGAGTGAATATTAATGTCGCACTGTCGCACACGAGGACTTTTGGCGACGGACCTCGTCATTTTGAGTCATGGTCAAGTGACGAGGATAACATCTGACCTGGCACCCCCTCTCCTAATTACCACACCACACCGACGGGAGGACATTTGAGCTCTCGGAAGGTTTAACGTGCATCGCTTCCATACACGGCGGGTCTTCAGTGGTGCTGGGCTGGAACTCATGACATGCCTGCCATGATCCGATACCTTGACCACTTGGCTACGGCGACCACGCTGGGCGGCGGGGTGCACACTCGTTTGTTATTGTCTTGCGTTAGTTACGTCATGGACTACAGTTGCTAATGATGCAAAATTTGTCTACGCATAGCATAGTCACAATTTCGTTGACACAACTGTATTTTAAAGTTTATTTGAGTTATACTTACGATTTTTAACTGTTATTTAACATGGCTAGTTCAGCAAAAGAACAGAAAGTGTAAATTAGTAAGTGTAACAGATAATTTCAAACTTGGTGAATCTAGAAATATGGCATTATTAGTAAATGCGACAAAGCGGTGTGTGTGTTTTATGTTCTGGAACAGTAGTATGCAGAACATCGTCTGTAAAATGGCATTTTGAAAAAATCCAAAATCCTCTTGTCAAAAAAGAAAACAGCAGCACAAAAATAATTAATTGCTTAGAAACCATTTGGCAGATGACACCAACTCAGCATGTATTCTACAAAAAGTTACATCTTACAAACCTAATATAATTTGTCATCCAATCTGCAACAACAGAACTCACACTAATGTTACTTTAATTTGAATTACACGTGTAACTAAAACATTTACAACTATACAGTGAAAAAGATATTTATTCGTAGTAAAAAGAGTTTTGTGTCCTTAGTATTTAGTTTTATTATTTTCCTAATAATCACAAGTCAAAATTATTTGACGGCACGTTTGTACCTCAATAAACACTTCTTTAAAAAAAAGGGCACGTTGATTCATAATAGTTCACCACACCTTGGCCTAGGTGTAATCTATTTGCCCTAAAAGTTTGTAACCGCTGTACTGATGGACCCTGTAAATTTTCGTTTGCCTTCAGGTGTTTTGTACACAAAAATTAGAAGGTGTATTTGACTTTTCCCCCTAAGATATTTGGTTAAATCACGTGGGAAATTATGCATAAGCTTACCCGAAGAATTTTTTTTTCATATGGGGTTGCAGATTGGTATTTTTACCATTGCAGAGTTAGTTATTAGTTATAACCCACCAGATGAAGTTGATAGTACACTGATGTGCAAAAATTAAGGACGAGACGGTTTTTTCAATATAACTTTGTACAAAAGCATTCCAAATCAACACATTTAATACCGTAAGATCCCGAATACGTAAGGACATGAGTAATGTAAGCATCACTTACTAAAAGAGAAATCAGAGGGATAAACAGAAGCTTTATTGAAAAAGTAGCATGGAGCGCAATGCGACTGAAGGCCGAAACATCCCTATGATGGGTGTCCAGTAAGAAATATCCGGTCTTTAGTAGGGGATATGATCTCCCCTGACTGCTAGGCAGGTTTCACAGCGTCTGCCCATGCTGAGAATGAGGGTGTCAATGAGTTGTTGAGGCATTGCTGCCCATTCGTCTTGCAGCGCCAATCGAAGCTCCGGAATCGTTACTGGTGGTAAGGTACGAGCTGCCAAGCGTCTGCCTAGAAAATCCCATACATGCTCGATGGGATTGAGATCCGGAGATCGTGCCGGCCAATCCATACGTTCAATATCCTCACTCTCTAAGAGCTGTTCGGCAGCTACTGTGCGATGACATGGTGCATTGTCGTCCATGAAAAGGAACTGCGAACCCATAGCGCCTCTAAAAAGACGCACATATGGAAGAAGAATCTCTTTACTATAACGGGTCCCGTTGACTGAACCTGCGTCGAAGATGTGAAGGTCTGTACGACTACCAAGCATGATGCCTCCCCAAACGAGAACATCGCCACCTCCATACCTGTCCCTTTCAATGATGTTCGAGGGATGATTGCGGCTTCCCCGCTCTCTCCAGATGAGTATGCGATGAGAATCGCTACTCAGACTGAATCTGCTCTCATCTGTAAAGAGTACTCGTCCCCATTCATTGTCTCTCCAATTCCGGTATTCCCGGCACCACAGAGAACGCCTTCTCCGATGGGCAGGCGTTAGAGGTACACACCGTACAGGGCGTCGTGCAAACAGACCACCACCGTGCAGTCTTCTGGCCACGGTAAAACGCGATATCGGTCGTCCAGTCGCATGTGTCGTGTGTCTAGCGATTTCTCCCGCTGTCTGCCGCCTGTTTCTTCTGGCCTGTAAGGCAATATATCGGTCATCTGCGGGTGTGGTTCCTCGTGGACGACCACTACTGAACCCCCGGATAGCTGTTCCTGTAGTTTGAAATTGTCTCCAAAGTCGTGAAACGATGCTGTGTGCAATTCCGAACTCTGCAGCCACACTTGTCACACTGCGACCTTTCTCCAACTTCCCAATGATTCGACCTCGGGTAAAAGCATCCAGATGTCGTCTAACAGATTGATCATTCGCCATTTCTCGCTGAGGCAGCAACTCGGTGTGATTTTAACTGCTATACGGTGTGCAATCTCTTTGCCAGAAATACTAATCTTGCACCGACAACATGCTTTACTACTCAGACACTCCCCCATTACGTCTACCTGCATATCTGCGCATGTGCTACCGTACATCACCTCACTTAATCTCCTGATTGGTCTTTCTGTGCGCTCTGCCTCTTCGTTCAGCTGATATGCTAATTTTTCGACTTCGTCCTTAATTTTTGCACACCAGTGTATAAGAATATCGTTCGAAATTGAGAAACAAAAATAAGAACGAACCACATAATTTTATCTAATGACTTATATCATGAAGCCGGGTTTCACTCCACGGAACCATGTGCCAGTCAACGAGTTTCCTATCGCCTCTAGTGTGCAGAGGAGAGAAAATTCCTTTCACACACGGGCACAAAGTTGACTGAAAAGAGAATGCCGCTGGGGAAAAGATAGTGCCGGACTCATCGGTACATCCAAGAAGCACTAGAAAGATTTCTCCATTTTGAATACACAAGTAGCTGCATGTGAAGAGCATGGTTTTCTCAATACCCTTTTAGTTGAATCAATTAATGGAGAAGAAAACGTGATTTTTGAGGGCTTGAGGGAGCACCATTATACCACGTGAAAAGGGATCCAGGCGATTTTTATTCAAAACTAAGCTCCCGACCATCCACTCCTTATGTTGGACGTGGCTTAAGTTCACTCGTATAAAAGGTCCCTTATTCCTAAATTGGAATATAAATTCATGCATCTATTCTTTTATATGATTATTATACTGTTATTATAATTCTATACCTGTGCATCTACTATTTCATGCACCATCTCGTTGAATACACTCGAGAATTTTCTGAAACTGGTTCTGATGGTTTGAAAGCAACAATCAAAATATATCAATTAAGTATACACTTAAAATTGTGTTTGCTGTTGCCTAAGAAAATCCATTCCTTACAATGACTGTTATTAAAATTCCGTAGTTTCAGTCAACTTTAGACAATAAATATATCAATATATGTAGGAAGCTAGGGCATATTTCTATTAACAAATTTTGTATGGATTGAAAACTGAAACATATATTTATTTAAAAATCTGTAATAAAAACTTGTATTACATTTTTTGCGAGCATTAACCCTAATTCAAAACAAAAGTTACTATTTTTCTCCGTTTTAAATAGTCATTCATAAAGCAACAATAAAGTACTCGAATACTTTAAAAATCTTATAAATTTTTAAAAAATGTCTGAGAACGTGACTATAACGATTTCTTTCGATTATTTCACTATTATCATTCCATTAATTAATTTTAATTGTGATTTATCGTTTGGTGAGAAAATGGCATTTTTTAAATTCATTTATAACAGTCGATGTAGCTAGATGTATATAAAAAAAAAGGCCTAATAAAATTGTATTCTCATAATATTTCCTGAATTATCTTATTTTAGCTGATTTAAAAGACTCTACAAAAGGGGTGCCGAAGTATATAAATATAGCTCAGCTCAACTCAGAAAGGAAATAATAAACAAATTTTCTGTATCTTCTTTATTTCGAGTAATTTGCTTTACTCAAAAAAGAGTTTTAACACGACAAACAGAACTGTGTTCTCCTACGTGCTGGAATTCTCTGTCATTTCATTTTTATGAAGGTATCAAAATCATAAATATTGTTTATTACAATCCAAAGCATTTTTACAGATTTATGTTCGTCAGTCACGTTTACAATGGAAAGTTTATCACTGACAATGTCACAAAACTCACAACAGAAACTGAGATAGGGTTGATATATTTATAGAGTCAAAATATCTGTGTGTGACGAAGTTTTAATTTACTATTGCACAAAACAAATCAGTCAATTTCTTATATAATTTGCCGAACAATTAGGAATTTATATTGATTTATTTGTAAATATTTTTTTAAAAAAAACTAGGAGATATTTCTGTTGGCCTAACAGTGGACCAACTTTTATTGTACAAATTGTACAACTCATTGTTCAAATTGTAAAACTGTAATTTACATGTATTACGTAGTTCTATTTATTTGTGCTTTTTTTTCGAAAAATTCATTTTTGGCGCTCCTCCATAGTTAAATTGATCACTGAAGCTGGATTGTTCAACACATTAATAAGGTCCTCTGAGATTTTGATAAACCTACAACTGAGAATTTAGTTCCGTTGATTGTTAATAAGTCTTCGTATGAGACAACGTTTTTCTTCTCACGCAACGATTCCAGTCTAGGCAATCGTTGCTTTATTTTTCTGCTAGAGTTTGCAATAATGTACTACCGCAACCGTATTGGCGACATCATATGAAAAGAAGCCCATGGTTGCCAGTTCAGCTCGTACGTCGCATGGAAAATCGGGGTTGCCTACTTGGCGAGTTACCTTGAATGTTGGCATTGTTGCACTAGTATGTAATGGATTTATTACAGCATCATGAAAAACTTTTTTAAAAATATTTATATAGAGATAGATGTTCTCCAGATGTTTTAGATCTCACCGTAACAAACAACACACGTTTTGGTAACATCATGTGTTTTCCTCTTTTCCCCCTTTTATTTTTCCATTTATAGTCTTTTGTTTCTGAAATTTCTATGTACGCATTGATTTGAAGACATAACTTTAAAGGGTTTTAAATTATTTAATTGTTTTGTGACATTTGCAACTTAAAGTAGTACATAATATAGTTCTTTGAAAATACATCATTAGTTTTTAAAACTATTTTTGGTAGAGGTTACTTTCACAGTTTGGAAGTTTTAACTCGAGTTAAAAAATGAAACATCAAAAGTCAATGTAAAACTGAATAAATATGTAAAATTAAAATAAAAAAAAGTAAAATAGTAAGGATAATAATAAATATATTTAAGTTACGTTTGTTATTTCTTTTTCAATTTCTACTATTATATATATATATAACTCACTATTTCTCTCTCTATATTTATCTTGTTCAAATTTTCAATCGTATATAAAATAATTTCTATTCATCCAATCAAGTTCAAATAATTTTTTCAAAATTTGTAGTGGATGTGACACTTGATATTAATACAGGGTTTTCAAATATTAATCCATTAATTACTGGTTTTCGACGCCAACTTAGATGCGTCTCTATTATTGTAACAATGTAACTGTGTTAAAACAATGACAAAAGTTGGCGTCGAAAACCGGTTTTTCAGCCAAACTAGCCAAACCAGGTAGGCTTCTTATCATTTTCAAATATTCATTCATTAACAAAATACTTTCTATTCATACATTAAAAGTAGGAATTGACTTAAAATATTTTTAAAGTACTTGTTTCTTTCCTTTTCTGGGTATAAGTAACATTTTGAAATACGACCGCTGTATGGCACCACAGTCTGAGCATGCGCATTGTCTTTCACGAGTTCAAAATTGTAGGCAGAAAGGAAATTTAACATACGTATAATTCTTAAGATGAAATTTATATTAAAATTCTATGTAAAATTATATACTAAGTACACTAAACAGTGTAAGCGCAGTTATCCATACAGTTACATATTATCTCAAACTGACAGTTCTTTCTCTAAAACACGGAAGTAAAGAACAATGTAAGTAAACAAAAAATAAAATTTTTGTACGGAGAATTACTTCATTTCACTACAAAAAATAAATTTTTACGAGCTTTCATTTAAATTATATTTATACGCGAGGCCAAAAACCTGTATGTATCTTAAACTTACATAACTCTCTTCCCCATAGCACCATATGCATACAAAAATATGTTTTTCCTGTGCACCCTGTTGCCATAAACCATAACCATATTTAACTTCCTTGTATTTTCTCGTAACACACACACATCACGTCTTCAATCCGGCGTCACTCCCTTCCGTTGTCAAAACCAGGGGGGGGGGGCAGGGAGCAACGGACAGTTGAGTGGGCTTTCCGTAAGTTTTGCAAATGACCACAACAAATAAGTCCTTTTAGTGACACTCTTGGCTTTTTCTTAGTCACCTGTTGTCATGGAAACGCGGACGTTTTGACGTACGTCAAAGTAAAGCGGAGGTGGGTTTTTCGGGGAGTACTTTTCGAAGAAAAAAATGATATCGATCATTAAAGATGACGGAGAAATTCATGACCCAAATGAGTGGAAATAAGAAATAGTGGATGTTTTATTTTTTCTGTAAATGTTTCTTTTGTGTCGAAAATTGGGAGTATTACTAAAGGTTGAATAATTACTCTTTGTGAAAGCTATTCTTAATTACTTAAATAATATCGATACAGAGATGTAGAAAGAGAAGTATTTTCTACTCTAGTTGTCACGGTCTGAAGGTGGAGGATGTTTGACAAAGCAGACATGAACATAAGAAGAACTAATTTTATTTCATCTTAAATACTTTACGAAATACACTTTTATAAACTTAACACTGGGAGCAATAGGAAATACGAATTCTTAATCAGATAACTGAATTATGCAAGGTATTTATCTGTAGTGGAAGCTCCTTGTAGGATTCTTCTTGAAGCCCCATAGAGTATGGTTGGCTCCAAAGTTGGTTACCCTAAAATTGTGAATTTTGTCAAAAAGTGACAAATTTTTTTATGATTTTGTTTCGTAGACTATCTTATTAGCTTTATAAAAATAGCAAGTTTATTATTTTACGTTCATTAGAAACAAAACTACAAGTGCTTTAGTAAAAGCAGAAGCCATTACGTTAAACAAGATATGTCATACTTTAAAACACGTTTGACTCGAAATGTGTGTGTTTTTTTAAATGCTCACTCAAAAAGTTTTGAAAATAATCAACTGAAATTTTTTGTGTATGTTCTGTATAATAGAAGAAGTGCCTTAACCTTCAGATATATCATCGGTGTTTTATTACAAAATTTACAGTTCCTTATGTGAATAGAATCACTGTTATTTTAAGCAATTTCATATAATAACTAAGATAAAGTGCTCTAGTTTTTGTAAAAATTAAAATATCTTTTATCTTGAAGGCCATTTCAAAAATAAATAACATAACAACACATCAGAATTTTTCATTATTTTTTGTAAATTTGTATCCATTTTCTCCCACACACATTTTAGTAATAATAATTTCTTTTTATCTTCTTAATTTTGGCATATTATTCTTTAAATGTACTAAACAAATCTAAAAACCATAAAAAAATCCCTATATCTCCATTTTTTTCTTAAAAAAAAGTTGTCGCATACCTTAACTACTTCTGATTGATTCTCCGTCAAATATTAATCTTAAGATGCGCGACCACCAGTCGTTGTTTACTTTTACAAACACTTGGAATTCAGCTGAACGATCAACGCTTAACCATTAACTCGCATACTCTACGATAGGCGCTTATATTGTAGTTACATTTGCATAAAATCAAGTTATCTCTTCGGAAAGCGGTTCTTAAACTAAAATCACAGTGAAGGAATAAATTCCCCAAGAAGATTGTGGGAGACCCGATTAGAACTCTAACATAGTTAAAAATACAAAAAAAAAGTCATAATATATTTTCATTTTTCATTTCAACCAACATTATACAAGGTATCCTAAAAATGGCACCCTAAATCTGCACAGCCAAATCCCTCATTGGGAGTACATAAAAATTGTCCAAAGCATGTACCTGTATGATCCATCGCTTAAGAGAAAAATACGAAAAACGAAGTATCACGTCACAGCCTTATCGAACGCATCAACAACAGTATTTTCAAAGATTTTGAAAGGCAGATGTTTTAAGTGTCCGCCATGCATACATATCAATGAAGACTTGAGAGTGCCTTGGAATGGATGAATGCACACGTCACTGCAGTGCGAAGTTCCTCGAAGTACGAGTAGTATGTAGGCGAGAACTGACTCCGATTGTGTAGTCCAGTGATTCCCAAAGTGGTCTATATAGACCCCTAGGGTTTATAAAGACCTGCAAGGCGTCTACGATAGCAAGAAAATAATTTGGGGTCCATGAGATGTAAATGGGACTCTACGACAGCTGTTCTCATTAAATCAGATCATGATTTTAATTTTAAAAGGACACAATACGATTCAATTGACAAAAATCGATCAAAAAATCAAATCTAATTTTTTTAGCTTAAATTATTTTTCATATACTTCTCTATAACCTCACAAAATCTGGAAGCTCTAAGTTTAAAAAAACGCAGAATTATAGTAGCTTTTACATTCGTTTTTATTCACATCCCTATGGCAAATCAAAACTTTAAACTAAATTATCTCCGAAAGATAAAATAACTAGTTTGCTTTCATTTAAACTGCTAAGACTTTTTATCAAATGTGCCTAATGCTTTGAATTTTTTTACCGATTGCTAATAGCAGATGTAAAAACAGTTGATATGTATTTTTGAATCAAAGCAATACCTTTTTTAAAAAAAAAAAAATTGAACTCAGAATTTATATATTTTTTAAGGAATTTTCAATAAGCATTCATAAAAAGAAGTGTTGTACGATTACCAATCATGTTATCGCAAAATCTATATCAACTTTTGTTATACATAGTTTGACGTACTAGTAAATCAAATTTCATGCATATACGTAAATTTTTGTAAGAGGAGTAGCATTTTAAAATCATTAAAAAAAAATTTCAATTTTTTTTCCTTAAAAAATTAAATGGCTAACTTTTATGAAATTCTGAGCACAAAATCTGTTTTACATAGTATACACACATAGGAAGCAACTAAAAAATTATGAAAATCCTTGAATTAAAATTTTTTGCTTAAATCGTACCATGTCAAAGGAAAATTTAACCAAATGGAAACCAGATTTTATTTATTTAAAACATTTATTTACTAAATTTAATGAGAGGATAATTTGCGGTTATGGGGCAGCATAAATTTTATTAAAACAAGGACCATTATTTCAGCTTTTCTTGCTAGTATTAAGCTAAAGGAGTATTATATTGGACGTGGTGAATTTTTTTACTTTTTCAATTGGTCATTTCTGCCAGGAAAATGACGTTTTAACCTACATTCAACATTTAAATTCCCTTTATCAAGATTTTCAAACTAGGTGTGAGAACGGATTTAGTTGGTAATCAACCCAGAAGGCAATGAATTCCTGTGATCACATTGAAAAAAAAATGTCATATTACAAGAGGAACTGATTGTTATTGGAAGTAACGGAGATCTTAAAGAAAAGTTTAGAAATGGATGTCAGCAATTTTGGCCTTAAAGAGACATACCTGTTATTTATCTCGAATTATAGAGCACTGGAGTAAGTTTTTTAATTGCCTTTTCTAGTGAGAAGGAGTCTCAGCGCGGGTGTCGGCTGGGCACTATTAACCGAGGAAATTTTGGATTAAATCAGACAAGATTGACGACAAATGTTGAAAACTTGTTATTGAAGCACGAGATTCATCCCTATCGTTATAAACATTCGTTTTTTAAACAGTTATTTTATGTATCACTTAAATTTTAAATTAATTAGCATGTGTTTCTTAAGTTTCACTGTTTCCCAATGTCACTACAGTTAGAAATTTAAATCTTTTAAATTAAGTGGCTCTGTACCAGCTGTCGTAAACACATTTAAGTTAAAAAATTTGCAAAAATTCAATATTACGTAAGCAGGGGTCTATCATAACCAAAAAAAAATGGCAAGGGGACAAACACAAGTTTGGGAATCTCTGGTGTAGTCACTTCATCTCTATACACCAATTCCTTGAGATAGTTCCACAGGAAAAAAATCCAACAGTGTGAGATCTGGTGATGGTGGTGGCTATAGAACCGGACCCCCCTCACATCTGTTCCACTGACGGGTATGCCATATCAAGTCAAACCATCGCAGGAGAATAGAAATGTGCCGGTGCCGCATCATAAATCCCTCATGTATCATCATTCATTCATTCATTTTGATTCACCGTAACAAAAGTATCGTACAGGTACCGTTTTTTGAGTACTTTTTGTGTACTCTCAACTAGGAATCTGGCTGCACAGATTTTGGGAGCTATTTTCCGACCCTCTGTATACATACTTGTCCAATAAAAATTATACGAAATTTTCTTAAATTAATTTTGTATTGTTTGCTGTAAATCTTACTGGTATCGTTCCCGAAGTTAACGTTATAATTTAGTCCCTGTTTTTTTGGTAAAAATATTTACCAATGCATGTTTCATTTACTATATACAATGGAAATTTACTTGTAATAAAACTTGAAATTAGCTTGTCACACTAATGTTACTTTAATTTGAATTACACGCTTTACTAAAGCATTTACTATTATACTGTACAAAATGAATTTTTCGTAGTAAATAGAGTTTTGTGTTAATAGTATTTAGTTTTATTATTTTCCCAAAAATATTTGACGTCACGTCTATACCTCATTAAACGCTTCTCTAAAAAAAATTGGCAGTTATAGAGACTGCCGATAGAAGCGAAAACTTAGAACTTTTAGTATTAAAATTTGAAATTTCATAATGTTTGAATTAAAATTAGCAACATTAATCTGGTTTCCACATCTATTGACACTCCGAGCAACACCTAAATAAATGTTTATATGGTTTTTTATTATTCAAATATATTACGGGCTGTACAAGATCATGACAAAATATAAATTCAATTCAATTGAAATAACAATTAATATACAACCATATTATTTATGGATAGTATTTGTATTTACTTAAATTTCAATGTACTTGATTTTTAACATTATTTTAACTGTTTGCATCATTGTCATCATTAATTTCAACAATACTTAGACTTTTTGTACTTTCAATTATTTCATTTTGTTCTAAAAAAGGTACAATAGGCTTATGGTAACTAAAGTAAGAAAGAGGAAAACGTTTGATTTAAATTTATAAGTATCGCGTAAAAACCGCATCGATCGTCGTTTTATATTTGTAGAAATGAGTTTTCGATTATATACATATTTAAATTAAGTGTTTCATTTAGAAATTCAATTAGTGGTAGATTTTTATCATCTGCAAGGTTAATATTGAAGTCTCCACTTAAAATCATCGGTACATTATCATATTTTTCGCCAAATCTTTTTTCGAGTATTTCAGAACCTTCTTTTGTATAAATCATCAAATTTTCGAATAAAAATTGTTGTATCTGTCTCATAGATTTTCCAGGCGAAATATAAACGGCAACCATTAATATGTATTGCCTATTCTCGGAATCGCAACGAGCAATGCACAGTATATACACATTGAACTTTTCACTAAATCCATTGAATTTCACTTATAAGATATACACAGCACTATACGTCAGCTGTATAGCTACAGATATACCGCTATAAGCATGTAGGTGACGCGAACGCACGAGATTTCACCCATCCAAAAAGTGTCTAAGGCGAACAGCACACTGCGCGTGCGCCAGTCAGAGCATGTCGGTGACGCGGAACCATAAGATTTTCCCCTATCAAAAAGTGCCGAACGCCTCTAAAGAAGTTTTCACTTCAAAAAATGGCACGTGGATTCATAAATGTTCACCACCGCTGGATTAGAATAATCAGCATTCGCTTTATTTTTGCTCAAAAACGATATTAGTTCAAGTCAAACGTATCTATCACATTCATAAATGATAAAAACGCATTAAATAATTATTTTTTCACTACAATGTATTTCATTTTTAACCAACAAATATATTCATCTCCCTAAAACGCAATTCACTCGGGAGCGCCATTTCTTTCAGAAAACAAAACACTGAACTCTTTATTGAAGAAGAAAGAAACAATCCCACACAGCATCACAATCTACAAAAGAAGTAACAAAAAACCCTCCTTTTCCACGAACAATCAGTATACCTCGTCTGGGCGAAAGGTGTTAATGCCACGGGGATGACCACTGCGAATGCCACTGACCTCAGCATGGATTCAATAACTGTCCCTTGAACGTAATTTAGAGAATCCGCTGTTTGGCTGAGTGCCATGAAAATGGTTTCTTTTGGATTTGTGTGCATCTCAGGAGAGGTATTCTGTTGTCTGATCAGTAGGTACATTGGAAATGATGGCTTAGAAATAGAGTAGACAAGACCTTGAAAAATATCTATAGACGGTTGATTTGCTTTTTTCGGACTTGCCTATTTTTCATTCAGAAAAAAAGGTTAGGATTTTTGTATCAATGCAGCGAATTGGACAAAAGAAGTAACTACGAAATAAAAGAGTGCTAAATAAAGCAGTAGATAATTTTATAAAAATAGGTGTTGTAGATAAATATAAATTGTAATAGTTTTTTAGTTTATTTTCGACTTTAAGGTGACTTGACTACGACCGCAACCGTGATTTTGAGTGAGTGAATATGGCCGTGGTAGCCTAGTGGACAAGGTAACGGACTAATGGTTGGCATGTCATGAGTTCGAGCCCAGTAGCACTAAAGACACCCGCCGTGTAGGAAAGCGATACACGTTAAATCTGTCGAGAGCTCAAAAGTCCTCTCGTTGGTGTAGTGTTGTAGTTAGGAGAGGGGTGCCAGCTCAGGTGTCGTCCTCGTCACTTGACCATGGGTTCAAAATTACGCGGTCCGTCGCCAAAAGCCCTCGTGTAGCTGAACTATATATATATATATATATATATATATATATATAGACACAAATAAGGTGCATGGATTAGAGCGATAAAATCATTTTACCATCGGATTAATTAGATTTGATATTCTGTTAACATCGCAATCTAAACAAATGTGAGGGCTATAGGTGACAGACATTGGTCAAGTGACGAGGACAACACTTGAGTTATGGCATCCCACTCCCTAAATTTTCACACCATGCGATTTCGTTTGATTGATTACTTTTTATTAGCGTTGAACTCTAAAGCAGCGCAAGAGCTATTGGCGACGGACCTCGTCACTGAACTTTAATCGAGTGAAGAGGATGACACCTGATCTGGGGTCCTACTCTCCTAACTTCCACACCACACCAACGTGAGAACTTTTAGCCACGACAGATTTAAGGGGAATCAGCACCTCTACAGTCGAGTTCTATGAGGCATCAGGATTCGAGCTTTCTACTTACGCCCACAAGTTCGTGACCATGCCCACTTGGCTACTGTGGACACACTCCAACGTGAGGACTTTGAGCCATCACAAATGTATATAACGTGCATCAGCCCCTCTACCCAGAGTATCTTGAGTGGGCCCAGGGTTCGAATCCGCATGTCGACAACGCTGGCTACGAGTTCCTGACTTTCGTTACTCTGCTACCGTGATCGCTTCCATCGCATTACAGAAATAACACTAGATTATTTTTTATACCTTTATCGTTATTTATTTTTTGCGTTTAATTATTGTAACGCGACCTCACTTGGAACTCCGCACAAACTCTTAATATTTATCCATAAACATTTCCCTCCCTAAAAAATGTAGGGGCCGCAGTAACCAAGTGGTCAAGGTATCGGATCATGGCTAGAGTGTCATGAGTTCGAGCCCAGTACCACTGAAGACCCGCCGTGTAGGGGCGTGATGTCTGAGAGCTCAAACGTCCTCCCGTTGGAGTGGCGTGGTAATTAGGAGAGGGGGTGCCAACTCAGGTGTCGTCCGCGTTACCTGGCCATGGCTCAAAATTACGTGGTCCGTCGCCAAAAGCCCTCGAGTATAACTAAACAATGCGACGTTAATATTCACTCACTCACCCTACAAAATGTAAACGAGTTTTTCTCAATGATGTCACGGGGAGAAATTTTAAGATCACACATTAAGAAATATCCTGGAAACGAGATTATAAATCCATTATTTTCAGTTTTTCAAAGTGACATACTGAATCACTGCAGTTTTGGAATTATTTGACTGATAATAAGAATTTGAATTGCTAGTATTATTCCGATTCCTTGCAACTTGCTAAAGTGATAGCTTCAACAATGTGGAAAAAAAAGGGTCCCATTTACCTGACATAAAATGGGATGAAATATTTGGTGAATATATAATCATATTTTTAAAAACACATCTAAGAAATGATTGAATCCCCGAAAAAGTTTAGAACGTTTTGTGAAAAAAAAAACACCCCAGAAAACAGCATGGAAATACACAAGGAATGTCAAAAATCAGCTGAGTTGAATATACCTAGAAAAAATTTACTGACTGTTACAAGGATGTACTCCTGACTTTTTACCCAAACTGCAAAGTAAATATTGTTTTGAAAATCTAAATATTCTATGTAATTTGTCTGTTTTATTTTTTTCCATTCCAAAGATTATTATAATTATATGATTTTATATATTTCCTTTAGTAATATAAATTTCTTTTTTTTTTTAACACGCTTTTATTGGCTTCACCTGTATGTAACAGAATCTTTAAACTTTATTTTTACCCACTTAAAATGGTCAAATTAATTCGAACTTTTGCGCACTTGTCAAGGATCGATGGAAATACAATAATACTACAATGATTTTTTTCCATTGTCCTGATCAGGATCATCAGGATTAACGATTTCCCATTTCGAGATTTGGCAATCAAAAGATTAAGTTACAATTCTAAAGAGAAAACTTTCATGGTTTTAAATACAACAAACAACAAGTGTTCTTTTTTTGTGAAAAAAGGAAGGATGTGTCAGCAATTTTTTGCCATTATATAAACAATTGCGCAGTTTTTCTGAAATGGGTATTCCAGATTCTAAAAAAAATTGACAGTTCAGATTAATTCATCAATAAATAAGTGATAACTTTAAAAACTAAAAAAACGCGCTTTTGTTGTAGATCGAACTAAAAAAAAGAAAAAGAAATTATAGTTCAAAAATACTAAAAAACACGCTTTTATAGTGAATCGAACTAAACAGTAAAAAAAAAAAAATTATAATTCTTAATATAAGAATAAAATGATTAACGAGAAAATTAATGTCATTGTGGTAAAAGAGTGGGGTGCTCGATATCAATTGTTATAATTTCTCTTACTAGTTCTATTCCGAAATGCAGAGTTAATGTAAAAATGTAGTACAAAGCACCCCACACTCTTACTACAATGATATTAATTTTTTCGTTAATCATTTTATTTTTATATTAAGAATTATTTTTTATTTTTTAGTTTGATTCACTATAAAAGCGAGTTTTTTAGTATTTTTAAACTATAATTTATTTAAAAAAAGAATGTACTTTGAAAAATCCTCTTTTGTACCGAAAATAGAGTATCGCAATAAAATCCGATTTTTCCTAAAACCGATTTTGTTGTTTACATGATTGGAAAAAAGAGTATTTTATCTAAGCCTTGGTGACATTTTAGCAATCTCAGTTTAATGCCAGTGATCTTCTTAGACAGGAGGGTGCAAACTATTATTTTCGATCGCTTATTTTGATCGCGATCGAATTTCGAGATATCAAGAATTCTTTTAACCTTCAATAGAGGTAAATGAAGTTCTATCTGGAATTTGCGCTGAGATTGCTATATAATTTTGTATCGCAAATGGTTTTTTTATGCATATGCGTATAAATATTTTGGATTAAAAATACATTTTATAAAAAAACTTAAATCGAAGAAGTGTTTCATCGTTTGAAATATCAATTAAGTTTATAAGTTATTGTAATTTAAAATATCAATGAAAATAAATCGCTTATATATCCAATCAAATATGTGATGAAATTTTTCGAATCTTTTCAAAAAATTTATCACCCAGATTTATTATATGGCGAAAAATGGTTGTTTTAAATAACGAAAAATCTCTATTATTTTCTTTAGTGAATTCGGTGAAGCATACGGGAATGTGTCGTTTTTGTTCCTGTTACTTTATCCTTAAAAACTTCGATTTCATTGTTAAAAGTTAAATTGTTTGTACTCTCTTCCTTGTAGATTTTTTTCTTTTCTCTCTAATGGGGCTGCGTATTGGTACTTTTTACCTGGTTCATTCCCCAGGAGCTGGTATCACTTTTTAGTGAGGCACAGTATAGACGACGCCAATTGCCGCAAATAATTTTGACGTCCAGTTTCCTCCCCAGATGGAGGCACCTGAGCTCTGATGATGCGAAATTGAACTTAGGAATTTAATTTTGCCGAGAGCACCCAAACCAAGTGAGTGAGTGTATATAAACGTCGCACTGTTTAACTACACAAGGTACCGCATAATTTTGAACCATAGTCAAGTGACGAGGACGATACCTGATCTGGCACCCCCCTCTCCTAACTACCACACCACACCAACGGGAGGACGTTTGAGCTCTTGACAGATTTAACGTGCATCGTTCCCCTACACGGTGGGTCTTCAGTGGTACTGAGCTCGAACCATGATTCGATGCATCCAAGCCAAACGGGCATTTCAAGGGATTTTTTACATGCCGTATAATCATACGACATGGTAGCTGTGTATTTTCTGCATCATGAAAATCCACCGACTTGGGCCGGGGTCGAACCCCCAACTTTGTGGTGTAGAAGGCCAGCGGTAAACCAACTACGCCACCCAGTCGGCTCTTGTAGATCTAAATTCAAATCATTTAAATTTTTCAAAATGTTACTGAGTTTTCTGAAATAACCTTCTTTAATGAACGAAGTTGCCAAAATGCAAACATAAATATCTCCAATTAAATGTAAATTTCGATGATTAAATTGAAAATACGTCGCAGTATTTTGCCGTGTCAGAGCCCTCTTACTTCGTTACGTAATACCTATCTCTGTATTAAAAAAAGATATAACTGTGTTTTGGATGCTTCTATAATGTGATTAGTTATGTATAATACCATGCAACAATGTCCTGTGCAATAAGCTAAATTCACGTGACGTCATAATCCCATGATAAATTCACTCACGTGTTCCCAGCCAATCATTTCATGAACTTAGCTGTTGCCAACTTTTGATTTTAGCTTTGCTTAAACTTTCTTTTTAAAAGTTTATACTTGTTAACAATAATAAAAACACATAGGTAAAAAAAAAAGTCTCTTGATTTAAAATTACATGCACAGCAAAAGAAGTTTTTATTATTTTGTAAAAACTTTTTGAAGAATCGTAATAGGTTCGAACATCTCTACCTAATTATAAGATTTGAAATTTATCTTAATTTTACTAAAAATAAAATTCAAGTCTAACGTGAGTTCTGAATTTAATTGATAACACGTGATCGTATTTATCATGTGACCATAATAAACGTAGTTCACTCTTCATCAGTGTTTTTTGAAAAAAAGAGCTTTTCTATGTATCATAATATTTTTGAATACTATGAAGAGTAGTTTATATATTATTATTTATATATTATTTTATTTAACTATTTTGTTTTTCTTCTTCTTTAGTCCTTTATTACTACTTGTTAAAGCTGCTGCCCCATCAACGAAGCCACGACATAGAAAGTACGGGTAAGATAATTTTCTTCAAAATATTTATGGATAATTCTAATTATTTTCCTTAAATTTGTGAGTTTTTTATTTTATTTTTTCAACATTAAAATCTTAAGACATGTTTTCCTCATTAACCTATCTCTCATAAACAATTAATCGGGATAGAATAGTAATTCAATAGTTTCGTCAAGTTGTAGAATTTTCAATTAAGTAGAGCTGATTCGATGTTATGCGATAAGTGGAAATTCTACGAGAAATGTTATTTCTTAACACTAGAAAGACTGAGATTTTGAATATACCTATATTACTTAAAATCAGTTAAAATGACTGCATTGTGAAAGAATCACTATTGTTCAAAGAAATTTATTTAAAATTAATTTTTAATATTATTAATTACAGTTATGAAACAGGTTATTAGTAAATACTAGTTAATAAATATTAAGAATAAAAAAAAATTACCTCACTTAGAAAAAAAATATGCATTATTTGCACATTTTATGTAAATAATCTTCCGCAAACACACTTTCGATATTTTTTAATAAATTTAGGGCACAAATGATATCAAATTATAAAAAAACTTGTTAAAACAAATATCACTCCGTAAAGATACGAATAAGTACTACTTTAGTTTATTGAGCAATGGGCCCATTTACTCGATGCAGTTTCTGATACTAGCGCAACGAAAAGAAGTAGGAGGGTATATATGTAGAATATATATGTAGAAAGAGACGAAGTTGTAATGCTAGCATCAAAATAACTCCCCCTAACCTAACCACAGAGCCGAACTGGTCATATAAGAAATTTACTCAATTTAATAATAAGAGTTATTTGGTTATTTTAAATTTCCCAAGCAGTTAAAATGACTGCTTTTGGGCGATATAGCTATAACTAATATATAAACCGCGAAAAAAGGAGGAAAAATAAGCAACTACATTTATCAAAAAACGCTAAATGTTGTAGAAAAAGTCGCATAATTTTAAGGAATTGTATTACTATATACGCACAATTTTTTTTTCTAATCAAAACTAAAAAGCAGTCACTTCCTTAGGCATTCTAGTGTTAATAATGCTATCGTAAATTTTTACCATATTTTTCACCACACATTATTGATATTATTTTCATTACTGAAGGAAAAATTCTTTTTTGTAATAAGTTTTGGGCTTCCAAAGATGCCCGCAAACCTCCTCGGGTATTGTTGATTATTTTTGGAAAACTATCTTTTGCATATTTCTAGCTTTCAATTCGTTTTTTTTTTAATGTTTCAGATTTATTTGCTAATTCTTTGTTTGATTTCCAAATGCACTTAATTTTTCCGGTTTCATACTTTCATTTCTTTTAATTTTTTCCTGCAATTAACACACAACAGATGTTCTTCCCCATTAAGAACGCAAATAATAAATCTGACTTTAAGGTATACAA
This sequence comes from Trichonephila clavata, assembly GCA_019973975.1. Classification (NCBI taxonomy): domain Eukaryota; kingdom Metazoa; phylum Arthropoda; class Arachnida; order Araneae; family Nephilidae; genus Trichonephila; species Trichonephila clavata. Next base: position 384,674 of record BMAO01024690.1, read on the forward strand.
CTACCCTAAAATTGTGAATTTTGCCAAAAATTGAAAATTTTTTTAATGATTTTATTTTATACATCATCTTATTAGCTTTATGAAAATACCAAGGCTTTTATTTCCCGTTCACTAGAACAAAAACTACAAGTGTTTTAGTAAAAGCAGATGGCATTACTTTGAGCGAGATGTCATACTTTAAATCGCGTTTTACTCGAAATGTGTTTTTTGGAAAATGCTCAAACGGGGCCAGCGATTGCTAAAAGAGTTTTCAAAATAATGAACTGAAATTTTTTGTGTATGTTTTATATAATAAAAGAAGATTTATCAATTACTGTATTATTATAAAACTTACAGTCTCTTATGCGAATATAATGTGTTTTTATAAGCAATTTCAGGTAATAACAAAGATAAAGTGCTCTAGTTTTTGTAAAAATTTATATATCTCGTATCCTGAAGGTTATTTCAAAAATGAATAACAAAGCAACACATCAGAATTCAAAAATTGAAAATTTGTTCATATAATTTTGGTACAGAATGGGCCGCGTTTATGTTATTTTTTGTAAATTTTTCCCCATTTTTTCCCCATTTTTGTAATAATAATTTCTTTTTCTCTTCTTAATTTTAGCCCATTTTTCTTAAAATGTACTAAACATACCTAAAAGCAACAAAAAATTCCCATACCTCCATTTTTTTTTTTAAAAAAAAAGTTGTCACAAGCAGTCGGATACCTTAATAAACTTTTAAAACTAATAAGTAGATTTGAAAGCTCATTGACATAATTAGGTAGCAAAAACGAAGATAAATTTAATATTTTTCAAGTGACTCTGTTTTAGCCTAGTGGTTATTGTCACGAACTCATGGTTCAGTGGCACCGTGTAGCGCGTTCGAGCCCTGGTGCCAATTATTGACTGAAAGTCCAGTATTATTTTCCAGCAGGGAAAAACAACCGAATTGCACACGGACGCAAGTGAACAAGGATACGGAGCCGTCTTACTCCAGGAGGCAGAAGATGGAAAATTGCATCCTGTTCAATACACGTCTAAGAAAACTACTCCGGCAGAGGAGAAGTATAGCAGCTATGAACTTGAAGTTCTTGCTGTCGTCAACGCTTTAAAGAAATTTCGTACCTACCTTATGGGAAATCATTTCAAAGTCATAACGGACTGCTCAGCGTTTCAAAAGACTGTGGAAAAAAGGATTTGGTTACTCGTATAGCGCGATGGGCATTATTGCTGGAAGAGTTTGATTATGAGATTGTGCATCGTTCCGGCCAGAGAATGCAACATGTGGATGCCCTTAACAGATATCGAGTCGCAATAATTACTAACGATACTCTAACCGCAAGATTAAAAAGGGCATAACAAGAGGATGAATACACTCAAAGTCTAAGGTCACTGATTGAAACAAACAGCAATTCAGACTTTTTCGATAAAAACGAAATACTTTACAAATATGTTGAAGGTCGTGAATTGATAGTTGTGCCAAGACATATGCAAACTGAGATAATAAAGTTAGCACATGAGAAGGGACATTTTTCCGTTGCCAAGACAGAAGGAGTTGTGAAACAAGAATTTTTCATTCCCAATTTGAGCAAGCAGGTGCAAAATGTAATTGTTAACTGTGTGCCATGTATTTTGACCAACAAAAAGAGTGGAAAAAAGGAAGGATTTCTCAACCCCATTCCTAAAGAAGATGTGCCATTAAGTACTTATCACGTCGATTTTATCGGACCTTTGCCTTCTACTAGCAAGAAATATCAGCATAATCTCACAATAGTGGATGCTTTTACAAAATTTACCTGGCTTTATCCCGTTAGATCTACTTCCGCAGAATATGCTTTGGATAAATTAAAATTGCAACAAAAGACTTTTGGTAATCCCAAAAGAATAATAACAGACAGAGGCTCTGCTTTTACCTCTGGAGCTTTTGGAGATTATTGTGCTAATGAAAGCATTCAGCATTTGCAAATCGCCACTGGAGTACCCAGAGGGAATGACCAAGTCATGAGAATACACCGAACTATTATTCCCGTTTTGACCAAACTATCAATTGCGGAGTCTACCAAGTGGTTTAAGTTCGTAGACCCACTTCAAAGAATTTTAAATAGTACATTTAATCGTAGTACTAAGTGGTATCCATTTGAATTATTAATTGGCGTCACCATGAGAAACAAGGAAGATCTTCGTCTGAAGCAGTTACTGATGGAGGAAATGATGGAGGAATTTCAAGAACAGAGGAACCAATTACAACAAGACGCAAAAAAAAAAAATATCCAGAAGATACAGGCAGATAATAAGAGAACCTATGACAGGAAGTGTAGGAAGGCCCCTAACTACCAGAAGGGTGACTTAGTGGTCATTCAGAGAACACAATTTGGGACAGGTTTGAAATTAAGGCCTAGGTTTTTGGGACCATATAGAATAGTTAAAGTAAAACCTAGAGATAGATATGATTTAGAGAAAGTGGGTGATCATGAGGGTCCTAAGATAACAAATTCATCTGCTGATTTAATGAAATTTTACTCACCATGATGTATTTTTATAAAAAGCGTTTCCTATTCTTTTTAAAAATATAATGTGTATTAATGTGTTTTGTTTTCTTTGCTATTAATGTTTCATTTTTGAGAGTTGTATCCTTATTTTCAAATTTGAATGTCTATTGTGGAATTTTTATCACTGATTAGTATTAATTTTGCAGAGGCCTATATTTTATTGTATGTTATGTAAAATCACTGAGGTCAATGGTCGTGTAGAGGAGCTAATGCACGTTAAATCTGCATAGGCTCAAAGTCCTTCCGTTGGCGTGGTGTCATATTTCGGAGAAGGGGGTGCCAGTTCAAGTGTTATCCTCATCACTTGTCTGAAGTTCAAAATTACGAGGTCTTTCGCCAATAATCTTCGTGTTCCCATATCATTCGACGTCAATGCAACTCTCACATTCGATAATGTTCGAAACAACTATTCTGTTTTTGATTCTCTTCTTTCATAATTTCTTTAAGTATATGTTGTTTTGAGGCCAAGTAGCTGAGTGGTAACGTATCGCGCTTCCACACCACAGGTCCATCGTTCTATCCTCTAGCTGGGTAAGGTCGGCTCTGCCTTTCATCCCTTCAATGGGTTGATAAATGAGTATCAAGCTCGCTTGGGGATTTTGTTTCAGACTGACCACCTGATTGGGACATCTGCTTATGCATCTCAGCGCCTAGTGGTCACGTATACTGAGATGGACCCAGTAGGCCTTGGTTCATGGACTGTTGACCACTGAATTTAGTATATGTTGTTTAGTGTACCAAAAAGAAGGCACACACACGCAGGATCAATCCTAGGGTATCGGCGGCCTGCGGGTAAAGAACTAATATGACGACCCTCTAGAGAATTTTTCATATTTTGACTCATACTTAACATCAATGTTATAAACTCATCTACCTGTATGAAAGTAAAAAGTAAAACATTAATAAAAAATGCACAAAGACACAAAAATAACATCTTTCCTCTATTTTGTTTTCCCAAATTGTAAAGTCATTATTAAATTGAAAACTTTTAATTCCCCCAAATGTATATTGAATTTGAACTCTACTATGTCTTAGGTAATATTAAACATATTTTTGTGAAGCAACTTTCATTCAAATCATTTTTTAGACGCCTTTGCTATAAGCATCGATCCACAGTGTAGCGCCAGTAGCGTTGATAACTCGAGGCAACATCAAAATTGTTTCGGGCTCAAAAATAGTTTATTATGAAGTATTTTGGTCTGCTAAACATGAAAATCATCATAAAAACTTCAGATTAGCTCTTGTTTTCAAGAATCAGAACTCGCTCTTCATAAATAGCTGTATTTTTACTCATCTTTACTTTCTGTGTTTTATCTTTTTCATGTTCATTTGAGCGGGTAGATGGAAGTTCTTGCCTCAGGAACGATTTTTATTTCAACGAAAGACGTGTAACCGCGCCACCTTTCTTCAGGTGTGTTTTGAGTCTAAACTAGAGCGTCAGCAGAACAAAGAACAGGCAACAGTGCACGATTCAAGTGATATTCGCTGTTTATCGTCTTATAACTCAAGGTAAATCAATTCAACTATGTTTAGGTCTTAAAGATAAGTGTGGTATAAGGATTTTTTGACAGCAAAAAGGATGTGAACTATCAACAGTTGGTGAAACAACTCCTACAAAATTTTCATGACCCAGGATGCATATGTCTCTAAAGATCCATTTTTTACATTCCCATCTTGATTTTTTCCCTAAAAACTGTGGAACTGTAAGTGATGTGAACACGGTAAAAGGTTTGATCAAGATATCACAGCAATGGAACGTATAAATCAGAGTCGTCGGAATGAATCAATGCTCGCAAACTAGGAGGCGGTATACAAGAGGCAATTCAAAGGAATTGTTCACAGGAAATAAACTAAAATATACTACTGATTTCTGATTATGAACACGATTTCTAGAAACTTGACTTATTGTACTGCATGTATTAGTAATATTTTGTTCTTTAAATTTACCAATAAATTGATGGTTAGGCTATGGTATATCTTAGAAGCAAGAGCTAATAAATATATTTCATTTACATATTCGTTTTTTTTTCAATCCAAAATGAGTAAGAATAGGTTATTTAAAAGTAGGAAACAGACAAAAGTTGTTTTTTGTTGCCTAGTGTAAGCGGAAAAAAAATTCTTGCGGCATTGCCGGCTCTGCCACATATTTAACAACCACATGCGCTCCACACCTGCTAGGATCGTTCCTGCACACACACTGTTACCAATTTTATTCGAAATATACTACTAAAATGAAAATAAAGAGTGATTTAATATGGAGTTTTTGCTCTGATTTACAAACGATTTGTTAAAAATATCCATACAACATTCTTTGGTTTATTATCTATATCAAGGGTGTCAAACTCAAAGGATAGCTTGGGCCAAACGAATAAGTTTTAACTTAGGTAAGCCGCAGAAAAAAAAATTAATGTGTAGAGAAACGTAAATTTATTTCGAATAATACGCCATAATAAACACAAATAAAAGAATAAGAAAAATTTTATGTTTACATCCCCACACTTGACATCTCATCTCTGGTACTATCTTTCCTATTTCGGGAAAATTTTTGATATTTAATTATATATTACATTTGGCCGATATACTGACCGGGCCGCAAAAATGTTCATCGTGGGCAGCATGCGGCCCGTAGGCTACAAGTTTGACACCCCTGATATATATCATTTCTAAAAATAAATCCAGAGAGCTAAAAATAAATTAACACAATTTATAAAATTATCTGTACATCTTTAAGGATTGATAAAAAAAATTATGTCAATTATTTTCATGTACTTTTTTAAATACGCTTCTTAATGGATACCTATATATAAAACACAATCTTTATAAAGCTCAACCTACTTCTAACAAAATGCAATATAGATCTTGGATGCAGGACACACATAGTACATCCACGAAGTACTTAGCTTCCTTGTACTACAACATCTTATCCTGGTCCAATTCACCTAGATATCATTTATAGGCCATTCATTCAGACTCTAGTACCGAACACCTAAACTTGAGAGTATAATCAACGGGGCTATCGATTGCAGGACGAAGTCGGTCGTATGAATAAGAAATCCCCTTCTTTTCCCCCGGAGGCCTTTCACGAGGGGGTGGACCACGCCCTCATCTGTTCGTATTCAGGGGTTAGCGTTGAGTGGTCACGCGAGCTTCCCGAATTGGGGTCACTGGGAATTGGTGGTCAGTAAAGAATGTTTTCCCGATATTTATTTGACCTTTTTTTATGCCTCAACTTTCTTAGGGTGCTCCTGTGCGCTGAGTTTAAGAAGTAGAGCTAAGAGAAGAGGGGGGGGGGGAGTTGCTCTCCGGAAAATAATTTATGCTTCCTGTTTTAAGAGAGAATGCTTTAATGACGCTTAGAGGAGATTTAAGTTTCTCGGGAGACATGAATCTTTCTGTATTATCCAGTTTCAGTCAGCTTTGGTTAATTGTATCTCTCCACGCATTCAAACTAATTTCATTTACTTGAGGGTAATAAATTTGATTAATTTTGTTTATATTTTGCATTAAAGATCAGTGGTTAAATGGTAGTGTATCGCGCTTCCAAGCCACAGGTCCGGGGTTCAAATCCTAAGCTGGGTTAGGTCGACTCAGCCTTTCATCCCTTCAGTAGATCGATAAATGAGTACCAAGTGAGTGAATATTAACGTCGCACTGTTTAGCTACACGATGGCTTTTGCCGACGGACCACGTAATTTTGAACCATGGTCAAGTGACGCGGACGGCACCTGAGCTAGCACCCCCTCTCTAACTACCACACCACACCAACAGGAAGACGTTTGAGCTCTCGACAGATTTAACGTGCATCGCTCCCCTACACGGCGGGTCTTCAGTGGTACTGGGATCGAACTCATGACACGCTAGCCATGATCCGATGCCTTGACCACTTGGCTACCATGGCCACTAAATGAGTACCAAGCTTGCTTGGGAACTGAACGCTGGAGGTTTTTGCGTCAGACTGACCACTTGACTGAAACTTCTGCGCATGCACCCCGGTGCCTAAGGTCACGTAAACTAAGATAGGCACGTTAGGCTTTGACCCTCATGGGCTGTTGCGTCGTTGAGCTGAGTTTATTTTGCATGAAAGTTGACAGTAACTTCAGCAATTCAGTACTTTGATCGTAATCATACCAGGTGATAATTTTGAGGCCTTTTTTCATTTAAAATACATCAGCCCAAGTGTGAACGACTAGTGGCTCTCAAAGACAGTCAGAAAATCCGTTTTAAACCGAGATTTCTCCCCCGTGAGAGATCAAAAATTCGTGTTTTTTTTTCTCTATTAAGAATACAAGCACCTGATCTCTTAAGATTTCTTTCAAGACTTTTGCCCGTCACGTCTATGAACTCACTACAAATGTCAGACGACAGATAAGATGTACTCCCTTTACCTTTGTGGCCAAATTTTGTCAGATGTTGTGAAAGGAACGGATCAAACTCACTTATGAGCTCAATTGCATCTTAAGAAAATCCCGTTTGTTGTAGATTCAAGTTGAAGAATGCCCCAGAATGGAAAGCCTCTTGCCAACAAAAATTTCCCAACAGAGACAACTCTGGTAAAAAGATCTCGCCAATACTTCACCTCTTTGTCACATTGACTTTAGACTACATTCTGGACTGTGTTGGTCTCTTTTATTAACAAAAAATCAATACATTTGCCCTATGGACGGCTGATCTCTCGTGCTGCGAAATAAGCGCGAAAGAATTCTTCCAATTATTAGTCAGTTGCTAAAACTCTACGTTTTTCTTCAAGCTAATGGAGAAGGAAATAGAAACAAAAAAGAACCCGACCTTTCGATTTTGAATAGAGGAGCCAGTCCCTCTTATACTTCTCTCCACTCGGTAGCTCGCCAAAAAATAATTTTGTAGAAAGTTTGCTCTTAATTTTGACGCTTTCATAACAATGCTCAGAATTAAAAAAATCTGCTCCTAATAAGAATGTATTTTACTTTGTAATTAATTTAAATCGTAAATTATTTTAAATCTTTTATTTTCGAATTTTCGCGATATGCTTGCGCCCCCAAGTAGTGTTATCAAGCCCTTCTAGGGGGGAACGCCCCATAGTTTGAGAGACGCTGCGATAAAGATTTTATTTCGAGTTTTGAGAACAATTTAATAACAGTATACATGAAACAAAATAGGATTTGGGGAAGAAAAGCCAAGTGATTTACATAATAATTTGGCCGATAGCGAAACGAAAATTTCCTAATTTAGCTATAAAAATGAAAGAGAATAATTGGCTTTTTAATAAATTCTAGGTGGTTGTACGTTCTTTTTAATTTTTTCTCTTTTTTCACCCTCTAATCTTTTGCGCCCTAGACATGTGCCTAAGCGGAAAAGCGGACCTGCTTACCACATTTTACACTATGATCTTCAGTGATATTCACACTAGTGGCATTTTCAAGGGTGGGGTTTGGAGAGGTTCAGACTCCTCACATACACCAAGAGATTTTTAATTTTTATCATAAATATTATGCCCCAGCGCTTTGATCTACGTGTTCTTTAAAATGTAAACCTCTTCCCAATGTCTGTATACGTCGCTGCTGCTCGCCCACTTTCAACAGATCTCTCATTCTCCTTTCAACGAATTGCTAAATTTTTTTCTCAGTTCCTACAGTGATACATTGAAGCGCAATTTAAAAAAGTCGCAAAAAAGCAATTACCAATATTCAAAAATAAATAAAAATTCATCGTAGCCGAGTGGTTCTGGTCTCGAACTCGTTGGCGGCATTGTATCTGTCGAATGATGGGTTCGAGTCCGGGTTCCATTTAAAACTTCACCGTGTAGAGGTACTGATGAATGTTAAATCTATTGAGGCTCAAAGCCCTCATGTTGGCGTGGTGTGGAGTGAGTGAATATTAACGTCGCACTGATTAGCAACACGATGGCTTTTGGCGACGGTCCGCGTAATTTTGAACCATGGTCAAGTGACGCGGACGACACCTGAGCTGGCACCCTCCTCTCCTAACTACCACGCCACACCAACGGGAGGACGTTTGAGCTCTCGACAGATTTAACGTGCATCGCTCCCCTACACGGCGGATCTTTAGTGGTACTAGGATCGAACCCATGACACGCTAGCCATGATCCAATGCCTAGACCACTCGGCCACCACGGCCTGGCGTGGTGTGGAAGTTTGTGGAGAGTGGTGAAATCTTAGGTGTTGGATTCGTCACTAGAACGAGGTCCGACGCTACTGGCCCTGATGAAACTTTGACGATCGATGCTCATGTAGAATCAATAAACCAAACGAATTTAATGATCTTTTGCACTACTCATTATTGTTAAATAAAAATTGCTCTAAGGAAACTATATCAAGGTCCTTATTGCTCCGTAGGAAATATTTGAAACAATTCGATTCCCGCGGAAAAGCAAGCAGAGTTAGGTGATAGAGATCAAGGAAAAAGATATTTAGGAATTTTATTATATATTAATTATACGTTACTTAAAGATATTTATTAACATAAAAATAAACATATAAGATATTTAAATGTTCTTTCAAAACAGATAAAAAATTAAAATTTTTATGTGTATTATGTCACTTTTAAACATATTTATGAAAACAAGAAATATTAAAAAAATTCTTTAAGCCCATTTCTAGTTTGAATGGATGAATAAAAAGTATTTTATAATTGATTGAAAATTTGAACAAGATCTGTAATATATATACATATATATAGAGAGAGTGAACTAATAGTAAAGGAATTGAAAAAAGAGCATGATTTGTCTGCATTGTTGTAACAATGTACACCCGGTTTGGCTAGTTTGGCTGAAAAACCGGTTTTCGACGCCAACTTTGGTCATTGTTACAACAATGGAGACGAATCTAAGTTGGCGTTCAAAACCAGTGATTAATTAATTAACCGGTAATTAATGAATTAATATTTGAAAAAACTGTATTAACATCAAGTGTCATCCACTACAAGTTTAAACAAATGTATTTGAACTTGATTGGTGGAATATAAATTATTTTATTAACGATTGAAAATTTGAACAAAATAAATATATATAAATATATATAGAGAGATAGAGAGTGAGCGCTAATAGTAGGAATTGAATAAGAAATAAACAACAATATATAAGTACTTCTTCATTAGAATTGAATGTATTAATGCAACCCTTTAGCCCTTCACCTCTTTATTTATTTAGCTTCATAATTCTGAAGATGTTATTTCAATAAACTTCAGTTCAAAGTTATCAGCTTTACTCAAAAATTGTCTAATTAGTCGTAAAGGTGCCACTAAAAATTGAACCGCGTGACTTACCTGACTACTAATATGTGTATACGTAACATAGTTAATAAACTTCAAAAGAATAATTTTCTTCTTATTGTTGTTGATTTACATGTCACAGGCCTAATTTCTTACCCTAAAAATAGTTTAAACTTCAACTAACATACAATTTTGTTTGTAAATATGTGCGGTTCTTCTGACTTAAAAAAAATTTTTTTTTTGACTATTAAAAACTATTAAAGTAACACTATTCAGATAAATACAAATGAACATTACTATCAAAACAAATTAATTATAACATCAGTTTTTATTCCCATTTGAATTTCTCTTATGTAAATTATGTTCATAAATTCAAAATTTCAAATTAAATATAGATATAGCAATACTTTTTTACAGCAAAAATATCATCTTTAAAATAATAGTCATAAATTCACTATTTTCTAGTTTTATATTTACATAAATACGGTCACAATTCTAGAAACCAGGTTAACATGGAGATGAAATTTAGATCCATTTGGCGTTGATTCAAAGTTCACAGCAACAACGCACAATAAACCATAAAAGAACAATGTTTCAACATTGATTCTTAAAAAAATAAAATATAAATATCATATGACTAACGTATCAAATACGAGAGGCATATATAGGTCAGCTTTGTGGTTCCAGTAGAGATTCCAGTCCTTTTAAAGATGTAAATTCCTTAAAAATATTTGAATTGATTTTAAAAATTAAAATAGAAGATAATTTTTTGACTAATTTTACGATTTCTGGAAAAAAACCCAGCAGAGTGATATATATATATATAATATGCTTTCATTTGTTTCTTATTCAGTTTTTATTTTATACTTTTTTCATAAATATTCTAATTCAAAGAGATTTCTTAGAATGAGAACTCTAAAAATTAAATACCTAAAAAAATTAACTATTGATAAAGCTAGTTAGAATAGACCGGAAGGGTGGTTTTGTGGCTCTAAACCCTTGTTGGGCGTATTTAAGCCATTTATGGGAGAAAAGAATTAAAATAGAGTGAATAATGCGATATGAGAGCATAAGATTTCTTTTTCATAAATTTACGAGAAAATATATGGAAAAAATTTAAAGAAATATGTTTGGATTTTTCTTATGAGTTAATTTACTTCTAATCATAAATTAAAATACATTAAAAATATCTGAATTATTCAATTACTTTTTCAAAAAAGGCTAAAGAAAGAAAAAATCTGCTTAATTCAATCGGTAATAAGTAAGCTATAATTAATTTAATTTCTCAATAATTTATTAAATGTTCCTATATTCATAATGAATTAATACCAAACTAAACTCAATGGCGCAACAGCCCTTAGGACCAAGGCCTTCTGTGTTCAACTCAGTTGACAGGCCCTTGGGCGCTGAGGTGCAGGAGCAGATGTTCCGATCAGGTGGACAGTCTGACGCGAAACCCTCATTGTTTAGTTCCTAAGCAAGTTTGGTACTCATTTTATGAACCACTGAAAGGAAGAAAGACTGAGTCGACCTTGGCCAGCCCGGGTATTGAACTCCGGGCCTTTGTCGGGGAAGCGCGATATGCTATTACTCGACCATTGGGCGTTTAATGAATTAATAATTCAGTTATAAACTAATATCTATTTATCAACAATAAAAGGATATTCATTTTATAAATATGCAAAATTTGTTAAGCTTATTTTTCCCCCCTGGAAAAGTAGTTTTTTTTTCATTTTTAATTTACCATCCTTTTTTAACATATATCCAGCAATGCATATTCTAATACTCGTGACTGCTTATTTGGCCCATGGGAAAATTAAAATAATTTTGGAGTGCGTGGACAACATTAGAGGGTCTACGTAATTTTTAATATAAAGTCAAATATCTGTGTAACCCAGCGTTTTTCAAACTGTGGGGCGTGAGCGTATTGAAAAGTCGAAAACAAAATATTATTTAAAATGGGTATTAATTTGCTGAAAGTAAACAAACAAAATACATTCTGACATAATAAAAAATAAAATACACATCTGCACTGATCTAATACACTTATAAATTTATCAGTACTGTACAATGTATTTTATAATTACTTTAACAATTCTAAGTTAAGAGAACAACATGAATGAAATTACCAAGGACCCCATGGCCCTGTTATGTATAAATTTACATTTAAAAATCAACACTTATCTTAACAATTTGTACGGTTTATAATTAGTCATTTAACTGTCGATTAAAAGTTACGTGATTTGCTCCCCAATGCCACCGTTTTCCACGTTGGTGCGCGCACGTGATCTATTGGGGGGAGGGGAGGAGAAAAAGAATAAATAAAAGCAAATCCTCTGAAATAAGTAAATCCTTCGCAAACACTGTCAAATTCCTTTTATTGCATTCCAAAGCTTTCGGAATAATTTTATGGATAGCAGTCCACATAAAAGATCGTACTTCGGACAGACGTATGTGTACGTCCGGGGTAATTGAAGCTTTGGCTAAGCAAGACATTTATATACGCTGGTAGCACATGAGTGATTTAAGTCGCATAGTATTATTTAATTAGCGCTTGAATTGTCGCTTTAGCGTCAAAGTATAGTATTATTGAATTAAATACATTGCTATTAATTGAAGGGGAGGGGGGCGATGAAAATTATGATTGAATATTGGGTCGCAAATACTGGAACTTTGAGATACGCTATTGTAATCCATTTCAATTTTTCTCTGAAAGTTGAACTAAATATTTAATGATTCTTACGTGTTAATAAATTAAATTATTTTATTGAAAATTTTAGGATAAATTTTTTTAGACGGTTGACTTAAAATACAAGTAATAGCAAGCATCACATGGTGGAAGTTATGCCGAACGCGGGTGCAGGCGTCAATGCAGATTTCAATATTATTGGCTACAAACAATAACTTGTTTATAGAGTATAAACGAGTTGGAGTACATAAAAGAGTAGGCTGTATAAAAGAGTCGTACATTTATTTCAAGAGTTTAATTTTGTTGTGTGCATGAACCCTCTCTGTGAACTGAATGCTACAAATTTAAACGGAAAGCACTATTATTACCGTAGTTACTCGAATCTAAGCCGCACAACTTTTCTAGTGTTAATGCTACTGAAAATAGGACGCGGCTTAGAATCGAAAGCAAAACGTTTGTTAAAGTAACGTTTCCACCCTTCTCAAAAGGGAAAATGAAACGGTACATTTTGGCCACTTGAATCGATGACCGCAGTTAATCTCCAATATTCAGTCTATTCTAAACATTGTCGTCTGCTCGTATTTGGGAATTTTATACTTCTGTACGATTTCTTTTAATCACCTAAACATCAAAGACATCGGCATCAAGATGAGAACACTATGACGCAAGAATGAAAAGGAAGGTAATTTTATATGCAGAGAAAAACTGAAACAAAACAACAGCCACTGAAAATAAAATGCGGATGAAACTAATATAAGTCGATGGCGTGAACAAAATTATATAACTTTTACTTGTAAATGTTCAACAGTCTTTAATAATTTTTTTACATTCTTCTAATATGCATTTTTTTAAAAAAAAAAAAAATATTGCATGGAAGACGATCGTGTGGAAAAATGGCGATTCCTTCACCAATTTCGAAGTAAGCTGCAGAAATGGCCTAATGGTTAGAGTAATTATAGGTTCAAGTATGCATTTGAAAGTTTTTAATACTGGTAAAGTAAATTAATTATTAACTTCTTAGTACTTCTTCACTAAAATTTTTTAAAAATATTTCGTAAGCATCGGATGCCGATGAGCCTTTTACGCAAATTTTTTATATTTTCTCAAAAACGTGTAGATAATTGGAGGGGACTTAGAATTGATGACAACATTTTTTCACAAAAACATTTTGAGAACTAGGGAGGTGGCTGAGAATCAAGTAAACACGGTATTTGTATTTTTGCTAAGATAACCATCTTATTGGTTCACGCATCTCATTGAAAAAAATGTATTTCTACGTATATAGATTATTGCAAAAGTCATAATTTTTTATCAATACTACTTCATATATCCCAATGTTTTATTTATACTTTTATGAAAATATTTACCATCGATATCAAGACTAAATTTATAATTTCTGTACTATACATTGAAATAGAATTATGGGGCTCACATAGGGGTTGTATTGAAATATAGTCTCCTAGGGCTCAAGGCCAAATTTTTAGTATGACAAATAATGTAAAAAAAATTTTTTTAAGTCAATTCCTACTTAGTTCAACAAGGAAAATTTTTATTTTAGTTACTTTTTATTAAATAGTTACAATTAGTATAAATATGTATATACACATGACAGAATCCCAATATTAAGTGACAAAACAGAAAGCGATTTTCCTAGCAATTTTCCATTTTACTTTCTATATAGAGTGTTGGACTACTTTTTGTTTGTTTGTTACTATTTATCTCTTTATTAAATTTAATTATTATGATAAAATAGCAAAAAAAGAAATCACATTCGCAGAAATTAGCCATCCCATGGGGGATTCGAACCCATGACCTTTGGATTTGAAGTTCCACGCGCTTGCGCTACAAGAACACAACGTACAATTTCCCTTTTTGTATATACCGTTGGATTATTATTTTTGTTTGTTATTATTTATTCATTTTTTATTTAATTAATGAACTAATATTTGAAAAAAACTGTATTAACATCAAGTTCATCCGCTACAAGTTTTAAAAAATGTATTTGAACTTGAATGGATGAATAGGAAGTATTTTATTTAACGATAGAAAATTTGAACACGATATATAAATAAATAAATATGTATACGGAGAGAATGAACTAATAGTAGAGATTGAAAAAGTGGCCATGGGTACAGTAAATTTGGGAGCCACTGCAATATAGAATCAGGATTTAAAGCATATGAAAACTTAAATAATGTTCAAATAAAAATAATTTTTAAAATTTTATCCAACCATTTCATGTCTTAAGTGAAGAAAAAAAAGGGTAATTAATTATTGAACATAGTTTTAGTTTATATTGTTCTATATTACCAAAAATTTCTATTTGGAACGCAAATATATCAAATCGGTCTGAAACATCGAAACGTGTAGCTTTGATTGACAAGACAAAATTGCTGAGCGAAAATACATCCGTTACGAGGTCAGCAAATTTAAATGAAACTGTAACTGCCATCTCTCCAACAGATGTACATCTCATCATTCGTGATCGCCATTTTTCACTGGCGGTCGCACGGGGAGGTTACAGTTGCAGCGATTTCATAAGTGCCTTTAACTTTTGCCGTGATGTAATGGTTCCCAGAGGTAGGGTCCTAATGGTAGGTATGACAACAAACCCGTTCCGCCAAAACTCAATTCAGCATGAAGAAAACCCATCAAACACTTCTGGACTACACCAAGCTGTGGGGGTGCATTTTGCAACACTGACCACCACCACCTGACCTCTGTTTCCAAGGAAATAACCACGGGAAACCTCTATTACGCTAATTGCATGTTCTTTATTCCAAGCGCACCTCTCGATAAAGAAGATATGGTATTCTCGGCGGCATCTGATTGGTCGAAATGCAGCATCTGATTGGTCGAAACGCGGAAATGTTTAATGCGCGAGCTTTTGTTTTTCTGTTATGTGTACCGGCCTAATGCGAGCATGGATTAAAGCATGAATTGTTTATGAGGCAAATTAACGTCTGGTTGAAATAGTTAAATTCATGGAGATAGATTGTGGGGAAAGGCTTGGACTGATGCCAAGGGGGTGTAAGGAAAAAAGGAATAATTAGAATTCGCCCGAATGTGTTCGATTGTAATTTGTTTGTGGTTGGAAGAGTCGGCAAGGGTGCGACTTTGATTGGCGGGTCATAATAGTGCTTATTAATACAAAATGGTAATACATTAAGCATGGATGAACTTATTGTTTATGAGGAAATTAATATCTAATGGAACGAGTTGTCTTTATTAAAGGCCCTGTTTTGCAAAAGTGCGGTTGAGTTTTGCTGAAATGTATGGGAAGGATAATAATTTTTCAAAAGGTGACCTCAAATTTTTGTATGTACTCCAGCTTGATATTTAAGTAATTTAAATATTTAATTTGAACAAGCCATAAAAAAGTAAAATATAGGAAAGGGCTCTTTTATCTGAATGAAAATAAATTACAGTTTAAGAAAAAAACTGCAAAACACCCTTTCATTGTAAATCGAACTTAGTTATAACTTAATATTTTAGTCGCCAAATTTAGAATTAGTTGCCAAATCCAGAATTAGTCGCCAAGTCTAGAATTAGTCACCATATCTAGAATTAGTCGCCATATCTAGAATTAGTAGCCAAATCTATAGAATTAGTAGCCAAATCTAGAATTAGCTGCCAAATCTGGAAATGGGATCTGAAATTAGTCGCCAGATGCGGGATGGGATCTGAAAATCGAAATCGTTAATCCTGACGATCCTGATCAGGGCAATGGAACAAAATAATGAAATTATTGTATTGTCATCGGTCCTGGACAGGTGAGCAGAATTTCGAATTAGTTGTGACCTTTTAAAGTGGGTAAAAATTGCATTCACAGATTCCGTTACATGCAAGTGAATCTTATAAAAGGGTGTTAAGAAAACAGCATGCATTTATAAAATCTGATTCATATTGTGTGTATAGTACGTATACTTTATATAAGATTAATGTTTAAGATAACCTTTGTTATGCATTCTAAGACATTTTAATAACAGTCAATTGTTTTGATATTTTGCTTAGGTATAGAACTCAAAATTTCATTTCAGCAGGGATACATATTTTTGTGTACATATTAAAATCAAGCCTCGTCACAAAAACATTCTAAGTGAAATGAATTAACAGAGTTTTATATAGAAAGTGCTTCCTAGTAGCGTACACGAGGGAGTGTTTGTGGTCTCAACTCCCATAAACGTACAAGGCCGCGGTGGCCGAGTGGTCTAGGCATCGGATCATGGCTAGCGTGTCATGAGTTCGATCCTAGTACCACTAAAGATCCGCCGTGTAGGGGAGCGATGCACGTAAAATCTGTCGAGAGCTCAAACGTCCTCCCGTTGGTGTGGTGTGGTAGTTAGGAGAGGGGGTGCCAGCTCAGGTGTTGTCCGCGTCACTTGACCATGGTTCAAAATGACGCGGACCGTCGCCAAAAGCCCTCGTGTTGCTAATCAGTGCGACGTTAATATTCTCTCACTCATTCTCGCCGGCGCATGTGATAAAGTAGCCAAAAATGAAACATCCGACGCCAAACGGAATAATCTCATTAGTAACCTTTTACCACCCCATTTTCAAAACCAGTCGCAGTCTTCTTATTAGTGTCTTTTTCATAATATATCAAAAATAGTTGAAAAACCTTTGAGAACTAATATTTATTAATATTTTTTTACGAGTATATTGTGTGTTGTAACCAATAATTCCAATTTGGCGAGATTAGCTTTGGCGAAATGGAAAAGTACTCATTTTACATATGTTTTTATAATATTTAGAATTGTACGAGATTATCGATTTAGGTAGGTCCTTAATTGTTGTCCAGACTCTCCGTTAAATCAGCAGAAATCCGAAAATTCA
The DNA here is from genome assembly GCA_019973975.1 of Trichonephila clavata. Classification (NCBI taxonomy): domain Eukaryota; kingdom Metazoa; phylum Arthropoda; class Arachnida; order Araneae; family Nephilidae; genus Trichonephila; species Trichonephila clavata. The sequence continues at coordinate 401,938 of BMAO01024690.1, forward strand.
TTTTTTTCCCAAGAAACTACAAAAACGTTGAACGCGTTTGCCATTTCTATTGGCTTCACCTTCTCTGCGGACAAAAGGCGGGAAAGATTATGCGCGTTGTACAATCCTTTATATACCGTATTAAATTATTATATAATTCTAAAAAAAAACCAATGAGGCAGTATATAGTACAATAACAAATGCATATGCTTATGATTACTGGTGTAGCCAGTCCTGAGTGGGCTCCGTATCGAAGATTCTTTGGGGGCCCTCTTAATAGCTTACGATTTGTTTGCTTCCATGTGTTGGGGTCCCTGTAGCTCTTGATAGGGTGGTAGTTCCGTGCTTCTGATGAGGAGGATTAACATAGTTTCAAAGCACCCTTTTATTTCCCTTCATTACAATCCTGAAATAAAACTTTTGGAAAAACATAGAATTAAAAATATTTAACATTCAAACGGATTTGTAAAATTTGAGCCCTATAATCCAAAAATAATCTAATTACTTACCTTCTTTTAACTCCCTAACTCAGTGCTTCTCAAAGTTTGAATGGTGCCGACCCAAATTTTAATCATTTCACGGCAATCCATTTCTCCATTCAATAACAATGCATTCAATTCAATAATACTATACTTCGACGCCAAAGCTTCAATACGACTTTCATTAGAAACCTTACAAACTATCAAGATCAGTATTAAATTTTGTTTATGACAAGCCCATGGGGTCGCTAGTAATTATTAAACTTGTTTTTAATTTAGTATGGATGAATTAATAATCAAATACTTAGTGCGGTACTAATACATTTAGAAGTATATTATATCAGTGTAAATATGTATTTTATTTTGTATCATTTCAGAATGTATTTTATTTTGCTTCCTTGCTGTAAATTAATATTTTTTTACAATATTTTATTTTTAACTTTTTGATAGGCTCGAGCATATGATAGCAATGCTGATATCGAGCACTATTATCAGGATCCTCCCTAGCGGGGTGCTCCATTCGTTTGACTGAAAGTCAGAACAGGAATGTAGTCTTTTCCATGGGTATGTCATCTTCCTAAGCATAAATCAAAATTTTGACAGAAATTTCCCTTGGTTCTAATTAATATAGGTCAAAACCCTCCTTTTTTCCTTTATGTATTCAACGATACGCTTTGGGCTTGTCCAATTTTACCATGAATATAATTCTTAATGTATCTTCCACATTAAAAAAAAACTGTATTAAAGTTCAAACTCGTATCAACAATTTTTTTTATTACGAATGGCAATCAAACGTTTTTGCATATCACTGTGAATCTAATTTTTATTCTCTGTTGGTGAAACAGAAATGATTGTAACGATTAAGAACATTTATTCAAAACATTAAAAATCGTAAATAAAATCAGATACAAGTTCGGACGAGATTAAAAAATGATCATGAATCAATTCTGAAGGTTTCTTTTGCTATAAGTCCTAAATAAACTTACCAAAAAGTGACAATTGCATGAAAAATTGTTTTCATCGCAATCTCTGTGCTTCTAAATATATATGTATTGGCCAATGTAATTAATAGAGGTTTGGCTCGAAGAAAAGCATAACGAATTCCACCTATTAATAAAAATATTTGCACACCTTAAACTCTCAGTTTGATGAGTTGTTGAAAGGTTTTTTAAGAAAGCTATGTAGTGTACAATTAGGTATTAATATCTTGGGTATTACACGGTATGCAAATTGAACAGGGAGGTCTGATTGAAAGAAGGGGTGGAGTGGTTGGAAATTTTCCATGGTCTGGTTGGGAGTGTCGAGGAATGTTGTAGAAGACGAAGGCCATTTGTTTTGTGAGTCAAGATTTAAAATTAGCATTTACATTGTAAGAAATGGGAAACTACAATGTTTGTGAAATTAATTAATTTTTTTGTTGTTGAAATATTTTATTATTTCTGATTTGGCATCTTTTTCTAGTCGCTTTAGGAATGAGACGTAACAGGACAGGAAATAAAACGAATATTTTCTTATAATGAAATAACTCTCTTAAAAGAAACTTAGTGTTATCAACTTATTTCAGAGTTTCTCAAACTGTGGGGCGTGCTTACCCTAGGTGGGAGGCGTGAGTATATTTATTAGCCGAAAAAATTATTTAAAAAAAAATTATTAATATACTGAAATGAAGCAAAACAAAATACATTCTGTCATAATAAAAAAAATGCAGTTTACACTGATATAGCACGCTTATAAATGTATCAGTATTATACAATGTGTTTGATAATTATTTTAACAATGCTAAGTTAAGAACAAGTTTAATAATTAACAGTGACTCCATGGGCTTGGCACATATAATATTATATACAAAATTTAATACTTACCTTTTTAATTTTTAGTTATAATTAAAATATTACTTGTTGGTTTATAATTAAAGTCGTATTGTAGCTTTAGCGTCAAAGTATATTGTTATTGAATTCACTACATTGTTATTGTATGGATAGAAAGGAGATGATGAAAATTATGATTGAAAATTGGGTCGCAAATATAGAAAGTTTCAGAAGCACTGACTTACAGGCAACCCAAAACTCAGCCTGATTTGTCTAAAAATTCAGCTATGTTTATTTATAAAAAGAAGTCACATTTATCTAATAAACATTTGATTTTAAATACAGTCGACTCTCGATAATTCAAACCTTTGATAATACGAACCTTTTGATAATTCGAAGTACATGCCCAGTCCCTTGAAAAACGTTTGATATTTCGAACGAAAAAAAAAATATGTTTTGGTACACTCAATATTTCGAAGTAAAGTCTGTGGCTGACCAGATTACAATACGTGACAATTCGAACACTCGTTATCATGTGCAGTCCTGTAATAAACAGGCTTGATCTCACAAGTTTTGTGTTGTATTGTCTCTGCGTGTCTTCCCTGTAACGCAACCTCTTTGATGACCATCTGTCGCTACCCTTTCTTAGTGTTTTTTGGTTCCTCAGGTCAAAATACACTTTTGTTTTTTTCTTTCTTCAAGTGGATAATAGTCCAACCACACTTGTTGTCAGCCATCCATATCTTTCGTTTAACACGTGGCCTTGCTACACATGTGTTCAGAAAGGGTGGTCCGCTATTGTGAAGAAGAGATGAGTACGACTGAGTATGAATGCATTCTTTTAATACAGGGCTTTTTATTTCTGTATAATATTTATGCTGTATAATATGTACTTTTCAAAAATACTTTAAAATAATTTCAGACATATGTACAATTGTTTTATTATATAATTTTAAATTTAAATGAGTTAGAAAGAAAGTTATTCTCTTAGAGTGTTTTGGAAGTCTTTTTCTACCCTCTAGATAATTCGAAGTTTTTTTTTTTTTGGTCCTTCCAACTTCGAATTACCGAGAGTCGACTGTTGTAGTTTTTCTAAAAAAATTGTTCTTTATTCTATTTTAAATTTATTATTTTTAATATCTAGATGTGTGTGTGTGTGTTTCGTATAAAAAAAAAAACTGAGGTCTTCAATAGTAATAGTGTTTTAATAACTGTCTGATAAAAGTACCTATAATATGTTGATTTGCATTAAATATTATTTTAAGATATATTCTTCTAAGGGGCCTTTTTTTTGGATGACGTTCCCCGCAAACGCCTCTAGTGATCCTTCTCTATTTTCGACCCTCTTTCTTGTCATTCAATTCATTCTTTCTTTCTCTCTTCCCGTCTAGTCCACAGATATTAAAACAAATGTTTGGCGCAGTATAGCCGAAATCGGCTCTTGCGCCAATAAACCCCAAAATCACCTCACCTCACCCCCGCAAACGCCTTGTAGTTTCAAAGGTTCTGTGAGGGGGGGGGGGCAAGGGTGGAAGGCCACTGGTGTGGTTTATACAGTCGAACCTTGAAGTTTAACGAAGTCGCTAAATCCCGCAGAAAAAGTTCATTATGTAGAAAATTCGTTAAATAGAGTTCATCTTCTAATTTATTTCAGAAACCACATAAAACAAGTTTTAAATTATTAAATTTTATATATAACTAAAAAACGTAATTATATTCACAAACTTTTTTTGTAAATTAATATCTGTTGTTGCCGTGTCCTTCCCGAAGGGAAGGACTATTTAATCTATTTATTTTATAATCTATATCAGTAATTTATAATCTATTATTTAATATCTATCTATCTATAATCTATTATTTAATATTTATTATTTATAATCTATAATCTATTAATATCTATTTATTTTATATATTTTACACCTCAAAAAACAATCTTTACAAACAAGAAGAAAAAAAATATTTTCAACTTTAAAAAATAATTTTATATTAAAATGAATGATCTTTGTATGACATTTTGTAATTTAAGCAAATAAGTAATTTTAAACATACATTATTTAATAAAACAGTAATTTTAATTATACATTTTACCACACGCGTCTTTATATTTAATTGCTAATAAAATCTGTTAATTTTATTTGAGTTTTTTTTTAAAGTTACGACAATTTTATTGTTTTAGGTGAGTTAGGCACCTGGTAAAACCAGTTCAAAGTCATTGATCATCATAAAATGTGCCGAAAGAGAGAATAATTTAAAAATTGTCAGGAAATATTTTTTTAAAAAAAGGATTTAAAAAAATCGAATCACACGCACGAGAAAAAGTTTGTTAAATAGAAAATGCACTTCACTTTTTGGAGGTTATTTTACGAAGAAAATAATAAAATGTTCTTGATTCCATGAAAGAGTTCGCAAAGTAGAGAAATTCTCAAAGAGCTTCGTTATATGGAGGTCCGACTAAATTTATACTTTTAAAGAATTTTTGGAAAAAATGTACATTCTATCAAAACGAAGTGAATTAGCTTGAATTTAGTTAACATTTCTTTCTAAACATGAGATTTATTGGCAACGGAATTTATATTTTTGAAAAATACTGAAGTGCTTGGGCTGGTACATTACCTTTTCTACGTTGGGCTGGTTTTTTCCCCTACTCTCTCTCTCTCTACAGAACAGTAACGAAGACGTTATGTTAGTAGTAGAGTATTTAAATGCAATAGAAAATCAACGATAAGTTTTAAATTTTCTTTCTGTCTTTATAAAAAAAACCAACACAAGGAATTTTGGAAACAAAACAAAAATTCTCGAAAAAAATCAGTTACGTTTTTTTTAAATCTTAAGAAATTATATACAAATTTTATAAAATTCATACAATAAAATTCTTAACTTTGAGAAAACCAATTGAGTTAGATAATCCAAGTTTTTGTTTCAGTCAATACATGCTTTTCAATAATGCTTCGGAAAATTCTAAGATTTAGAACAATTAGAGAAAATGCCAACTTCAGCAACACAATTTATAATAGCAAACGATAAATAAAAAGGTAAACAATAAAAATAAAGAAATCAGATATTAGAATATTATATATTATTAAATTTAAGCAGATGATATAGTGATAATTAAAATAATTTCTATTCTATTTTTACAGTGGGTTCACAATAACCGATTAACTTCAGAATAGTGTAAAAGATTTAATAAAAATATGGTTAAAAAATTATAAAATTTTTTAAACAAATGTTAACATGATCGATATTACATAGAATATATGATTGAATGAATAATTGTAGAAATAAATTAATAAATATGTATAATTCTTATTAATCATAAAATCCACTAATGTATTTTAAAAAAAAAGAATTTTCCTTCATAGACCAATATAAATTGTTTCCGCTATTATAACTTTTTTTAACATCATATTCCCTAAATGTGACATAGTTTATAATTACTGAAATGAAAGATATTTTTTCTGCAGATTCATCGGTTTAATGTTTTGTAGAGTCATTTACTATATGGCTTACATCCGATAGTTTCATATTTACAAATGCACAAATGCATTAATGAGCATTAGTAAATCTGAGTCATTTTGAAACACATTGTGGGGCCACGGTAGCCAAGTGGTCAAGGTATCGGACCATGGCTAGCGTGTCATGAGTTCGAGCCCAGTACCAGATGCACGTTAAATCTGTTGAGAGCTCAAATGTCCCCCGTTGGTGTGGTGTGGTAGTTAGGAGAGGGGATGCCAGCTCAGGAGTCATCCGCGTCACCTGACTATGGTTCAAAATTACGCTATCCGTCGCCAAAAGCCCTCGTGTAGCTGAACAGTGCGACGTTAATATTCACTCACTCACTGGAAGCACATTGTAGAATGGATTGAAAATTGTTAAGTACTACCTTTCATGATGGAGAAAATCGACAGCGGCCAGGTCGCATGATTATGTGGCATATAAAAGATCCCTTGAGTGCCTGTTTGGCTTGGGTTCTCTCGGAAAAATTAAAATCCTAAGTACGGTTTCGCATCTCCATAGCTCAGTTGCCTCCCTGTGGGGAAGGAAACTGAGCTTTAAAATTACGTGAGTGAGTGAATATTAACGTCGCACTGTTCAGCTACAGGAGGGCATTGGGCGACAGACCTCGTAATTTTGAACCATAGTCAAGTGACGAGGACGACACCTGAGTTTGCACCCCTTCTCCTAACTACCACACTAATGGGAGGACGTTTGAGCTCTCGGCAAATGTAACATGCACCGCTCCACTACACGGTGGGTCTTCAGTTTTACTGGGCTCGAAACCATGACACGCCAGCCATGAGCCCGTTACCTTGACCCCTAGGCTACCACGGCCACGCGTCAAAATTACCTGCGGCGATTGGTATCCGCCTATATCAGGGATGGCGAACCAGTGGCCCGTGACACAATTTTTTGGGGACGTCACCGATCCAAATGGTTTGCATTTTAATTCAAAATAACAAAGTTCAGTATGAAGTATTACGAAGAAACGCGAGTAATCGGTCTCAGTTTTCAGCGAAATTTTCTTAGTTCAAAGAATTATCGGAAACCTTCAAGTTTTTTTTTATGTACCTTGATGTGGCTTCATTTAATAAACAGAACTTATTCCAATTCAATTGGTTGGAAATTGAAGAATTTGAAAAGCAACTGATTGATTTTCAGTCTAGTTCAATATGGATTCAAATATTTGTTGAAAAAAGGAGAAAGTAGGAATTGATTGAAACAGAAATATAAACGAGCAATATAAGTAAATATGCTAGTAATGAAATTTCGGAAACATGGAATTCCATTCCAGACACATTTAACAGTTTGAAGAAGCTGGACCATGTCTTTTAACCATATTTTCATCTACCTATGCTTGTGAGTCATTCTTTTCAGGGATGAATAACACATTAAAGACTCCCTTAGAAACCTTTTAGCAGATGACTCCAATTTAGCATGCATTCTTCTAAAAGTATAGCATCTTACAATCCTAACATAAATTATTTTTCATCTAATTTGCAACAGCACACACACTAATGTTACTTTATATATAATTTGAATTACACGTATAACTAAAACATTTACTACTGTAAAGTACAAAATGCAGATTTTTCGAAGCAAATAAAAAGTTTTGAGTTGTTAGTATTCAGTTTTGTTTTTCTAATACTCACAATTCAAAACTATTTGACGGCATGTCTATACCTCATTAAATATTTCTTTAGAAAAAATTGCACGTTGATCGATAAAGGTTCGCCCCCCCCCCTGGCCCATATGGTGCCGCACTAAAATGAAGTACCAACTCCCGGGGAATGTACTAGGTCTGCAATGGTAAAACACCCATCCATAGCTCCATTAGAAATAAAAAAATATTATTCATTTTTAATAAATGTATTCAATTTAAATAAGTTATTGAAAATTGTTTATCAATAATATTTTTTCATTAGATACTACTTTAATATAATCCCGCATTTTTTTATATCACAGTTAATAAGAATTTTTATGCCGAAATGAATGGTTAAAATTGAATGAACTGTTAAAGTTATAATTTTTTTTGTGCTGGTATTTTCACATTCTATAGGTTATTCTTTGAGAATATATTAATGTCTATTTTTCAATAAAATAATTTTGAATAAAGACTATTTCTGACTTTCTCTTTTACTAGTTCATACTGTAAGAAAATTCTGGGCTCTGAATTCATAAATTTTTTGACTTTTCTACCAACTTTAATTAATTGACATGATTTTATGTTATGAAGTGCAAACAAATCATAAGTATATACAGTGAAGATGAATTTTTATCAGTGGCATACACAAGGGGGGGGACGCTAGGAGCTCAGCCCCCATTTACTGCCCCCCCCCCATCGGTGCTTTCATCAAAGTGCTTTTAGAATGTAAACTACCAATAAGAGAGGTCTCTATGCACATTACTGATCTATGTAAACAACAACAAAAGATTTGCTTTGACTATTTGAAAAGGTTTAGTTTATATATATATATAATTTCTTTCATTTCATTTTATTTTATTAGGGCGTAGGATAAAATTTTTTTTTATTTTATTGTCTGGAGTTTCATCCACGTGCGAATAGATATATGCCTAATTTTTCAACATGGCTCTGTTTTTTCTATCATGTCGAAAATTTCTGTTGAACGGGGAAGGTGGTACCATAAAGTATTGCTTAACCCTAATTTCACTAGCCTAATTCAGCGACAGCTTTAGAAATCATAATAGGTTACCATTTTAGACCAAAGACTCTTTTAATATCTTCAATTGATATGTTTCTTGGAATCCAATTTCTTTCTTTATTGGCCTTGTAGGTAGTACAACTTTCTCACTTATTATTTTATTTTACTATATATATATATTTAATTATTTTTAAGTATGTTTTAAAGATTAGTATTTTTACAGTAAATAATAGTACTGTAATATTACAGGTCCACAGAGTAAATTTTAACACACACAAAGAGCTTCAAAGTAAATGCTTATATGAGTATTTTTGTTTGAAAACCCAAAGAACTTCAAAGATTTGACGCAGGAGAGAATTGAGTTTCATCAAACTATCTCAAAAGGATTTAAAAAAAAAAAAAAAAGATTTTTCTTGTGTTTCCTTGAAATAAACTTAAATCCTGCCATTTCTTTGCACAGTAAAACGTTATTTTTCAATGAGGCTGATGCAAAAATGATTGACGCTTTTAACAATATAAACATAATTTTATAAACATTATTTTGATAGACAAATATGTGTTCTAAATTATTATTTTAGAGAGGTACTGACCTTCTTATTATTTGACTTACCACGTTTCTTTATATATGATTTTTTAAAAAAAATTCATACTGTAGGCTTCATTATACATTTTAAAATTTCACCTTCATTTTGATTTTTGAGACATATGTTTATCTTTTCAATCAAGCCATGGGGGAAAATAACAACACTTCTTCCATACAATGTATAAGCTTTTACTGCGAAGGTGGAAAGAAAAGATAATTTCCTTGCAAGTGCTGAAGGAATATTACAAACTTTGAAGAGTTAAGATAAATATCTATCAGACATCGGTAATTAATCCATCACCTAAACTAAAAAGCACTTATAATTGTGCTCTTAATGATATTTTTATGATAAGTCTACTGGAAGTCTGAAGGCACTCGCCCTTGGTTTAAGTATCCTTAAAAACTCTTTATGTCCTGTCTAAGTGCAGAATCTTGTTGTAGTGTCTCAAATGCAAGGGGAAAGAATTAAAAGCAATGACTATGTCTCGACGTTTCGTGCTGTGGTTCGCGACGCATGTTGGATATGTCCATTATCTTTTCGAATGAACATGGCTGTAAAACTTTGCGTGATGCTATAGATAAAAAAAAGAGGCTCTTCTCTATAGGTCAAGGTGGTGAACCAATATGATACGGGGGAAAACCTCGGTACAGAAGAGTATTTGCCACACCCTAGAACCTTGGGTTAAGATAAAGACACCAGCAAAAATTGAAATGGAAACGTGTTTCTAGACTTATTGTTGCTCTCTGTGACTGATGAGGGTTTTATTATTATTATTACTATTATTCTAATTAATTGTAGGCATTAGAGTCGCGAAAAAGAAGGTGGTTTTGAGTGGGAGTTCTTTATGGTAGAGGCTGTGGGAATTGGGCATCTGTTGAATTAATGTTTAATGCGAATACATTTTCTTAATATCTTGAAACTTTTATAAACAAATTATGCAGATTTTTTTCCGTATGAATATTTATTAAATTGTTCAGATTTGATTAATTGTTGTAAATATTGAATATGTTCGACAAATTTAATTAATAACTTTTTGCAGGCGTGTTTTTTATGTTTTAAACGTTTTAAATAAATTGTTGAAACCTTGAAGAGAAGAAAAATATTCCATAGTGTGTGTTACTAAAAGAGAAAAAGATGGCCAGAAAAAATTATGCCGTTGCTTTTTTGATATGTTGTCGCAAATTCTTTTTAGCACGTTTTTCACGTATTGGAACAAAAGCGCTTATTAGGACGCAAATTTCGTCTTCGTCTTCGTTCCATATTTTGTCGTACTTTTTCTCAGCCAATAAGCAACCCATTGACCTCGGGTTTTCGGCATTGGGTCGCATTTGTGCCTTAGATGAGCCGAATCATATTTTAATTTTCCCATAGTTTTCCCGAATTTTCCTACAAATTTTCCTGAATTTCCCTAGTTATTTGCTTTTTTATACTGCTGATACAGATTTGTGTCATTATTTCTTTTCAGCTCAATAGTAGTAAATTTAGAGGAGTGGTACAGTACTACTTTCTGTTAGTAAAAAGTTCATTAGTTGCATTATTGTAAAATACAACATGTGAAAAACGCGCTAAAATTACTTGGCCATGCCAATGATTGATATCTTGTTTTTAATTGCTTCTAATCTTGAGATGAATTTTATAGACGTTCATGGGAAATTCTTTTTTGTTCAAAATACTGATTTGTAGAACTAAGTATCATGTAAATATGGATGAGAAAATATAAATTTTAGCTCCTTTATAGCAGCGGTTGCCAAACTTTTTGAACTCACTGACCAATAAATTCATAATTTAAATCTCGCGGACCACTAATAGGACTTTTAAGGTATCCGACTACCCTAAAACTGTAAATTTTGCCAAAGATAGACAATTTTTTTTATGGTTTTATTTTATGAGCCATCTTATTAGCTTTATAAAAATACCAAGTTTATCATTTCCCGTTTACTAAAACAAAAACTACAAGTGTTTTAGTAAAAGCGGATGCCATTACTTTAAGTAAGATGTCATACTTTAAAACGCGCTTTACTCGAAATGTGATTTTTTGAAAATAATCAAACGGGGTCAGAGATTGCTCAAAAAGTTTGGGACATAATTAACTGAAATTTTTTGTGTAAGTTCTGTATAATAGTAGAAGAGTTATAAGCTTCAGATGTATCAATCACTGTTTTATTACAAAATTTACAGACCCTTATGTGAATATAATCACTGTCTTTTTAAGCATTTTCATACAGTAACCGAGATAAAGTGCTCTAGTTTTTGTAAAAAAGAAAATATCTCTTATCCTGAAGGTCATTTCAAAATTGAATAATATAGCAACACATTAGATTGAAAAAATTGAAAATTTGTTCATAACCCTTTGGTGCAAAATGGGCCACGTTTATGCTATTATTTCTCAATTTTTACGTATTTTTTCCATTTTAGTAATAATAATTTCTTTTTCTCTTCTTAATTTTAGCACATTTTTCTTAAAATGCACTAAAAAAATCTAAAAATAACAAAAAAATCCCCATACCTCCTTTTTTAAAAAAAAAAAAGTTGTCGCGATACCCTTAAAGTGCTAAATATATTTATAAAAAAATTGTGACCTAAGAACATATAAAATTTACTTGTTTAGTAAAATAAACTATTAATTGTAGCTAAATTATAATAACTTTATTAATAAAGCATAATACAATAAACAAAACCTGTAAAAAACAAAAAAAGGGCTTAAATATATCAAACTTTTAGCATTATACATTCCTAGTGTACCTGCTTACTTGAAATAAGATTATGGATCCAATATTGTTACTACAAAACGGAGAACTGCATTTGTTTCAAGCTGAGATCAGTACTATGTTTTGATGGCCGTGACAGATGAAAAATTCCTTTTCACATGAATAAGTTGTGGAAAATTGAATCAGAATTTTCATCGCCAATTCACTAAGAAAAGAGAATTCACGTTTTATAACTTAACAAAGCGTTTTTATAACTTTTCTCGTATTGTTATGAATTGAATTATGTTTCAGTGCATCCTAAAACAAAACTTAACATGATGAGTAAGTATATTTCACATTTTTCTGGGGATCAGCAAAATTTTCTCGCTGACCACCACTTTGGCGACCACTGCTTCATAGGGAACTTAAACGTGTAATTGGAATTTAAGGTGTTTATTCTTTGTTTTGTTCTCATAAACAATGAGAGGGGTTATATTTTTAAAATCCGTAAATTAAAGTACAGAGACGTAATATACATGCTAAAAATTAAAAATCAATTGGTGTATGGAAAGGGTTTGAATCCTTTTACGTAAACCACTGTTCATAGCCTTGATATTAATGTTTTGATTAATTTTATTCCAATTGGCATCAACCTATAGATAAATATTCGAGTATTTTGCAAAGTTATGTTGAATGATCAAATATATTAGAGTGATGTTAAGTTAAAGCACTTAAAAGAAACGTACAATATTGGTTAAGTAATATTTCACTTAAGGTATCCGACTACTTGCGATAACGGGTTTTTTTTTTAATGGAGATATGAGGATTTTTTTTGTTGTATATAGATTTTTTTAGTTCATTTTAAGAAAAATATGCTGAAATTAAGAAGAGAAAAAATTATTTTGACTAAAATGGGTAAAAATTTACAAAAAATAACATATGTGGTCCGTTTTGTATCAAAAGTTTATGAACAAATTTTTAATTCTGATGTGTTGCTATGTAATTCATTTTTGAAATGACCTTCAGGATAAAAAATATTTTAATTTTTACAAAAACTGGAGCACTTTATCTTAGTTATCCTATGAAATTGTGCTTAAAAACAGTAATTATAATTAACATAAGGGACTGTAAATTTTGTAATAAAGCAGTGATTGTGATAAATCTGAAGGTTAAAACACTTCTGTTTTTTGCAGAACATACACAAAAAATTTCAGTTCATTATTTTCAAAACTTTTTGAGCAATAGCTGTCCCGTCGTAGAGTTTTTAAAAAAGTACATTTCGAATAAAACACGTTTTAAAGAATGACATGTTGCTTAAAGTAATGGCATTTGCTTTTACTGAAACACTTGTATTTTTTATTCTAGAGAACGGAAAAAAAATAAACTTGGTATTTTTATAAAGCTAATAAGATGGTCTATAAAATAAAAACAAAAAAATTTGTCCATTTTCGGCAAAATTCCCAATTTTAGAATAGTTGGATACCTTTATTTACCAAAATAATTGTTACTGAACGAAATAAGCAGAATCATATTAATTCTTGTCGAAAGAAAAAGATAATTTAACCTTCATTTCTTTTTTTTTAAAAAGAAAATTGACAAATAATATTTAATATCATTGCAAAAGTTCATGCATTTATCTCAAACTCATCATTCATCTCTGCAAAGTATCATTTATCTCAAACGAATTATAACTACATTGAATTCTAATAAATAAAATTAAAATCTATAAAATAAGGAGTGCTTTTTTTAAAAGAAAAAGATTTGTGAGGAAAGAAATGTTTAATGGAGAAAAAAGGAGTTTTCGAATTATATACGGAATCCACGGCACACATATGGATGGGGTCCGAGATTCAACGCTCCTTGCCCGTACACCGGGGGGGGGGGGCAACCCGCGGCACGCCTTGAATAACTTTACGGCCCATGAGATACATCACAACTTTAATAAGTACGATTATTTTATGCAATATTTTTGTTTTTAGTGCAGTATTTTGTAACAAATATGTCCTATAAATGTTTCTATATTATAATATTTCTTTTTTTTTTATTCGTGCTTAGAAATGAGCAATATTGTATTGCAGCGACCCTCCCCCTCCCCTGCAGCATCACTTTTGATTTCTGTAACTTTATCGCGATTCTTATAGCTAAAGCTAGGCATATTTGATCATTGTATTTTTATTATGTTATCTACGTTTGTATATATGAAAAATCATGAAAACACTAATATTAATTTTTATTCTGTTTTCACTTCAATAAATGCTTGCAATAGGTCCAAATCTAATATAAAGATATGTATTTATTTTTATATACAGCCCACGGGATTATAATATTTTTCCCAAGTGACCCGTAAGGTCATTTGGGTTGGTCATCCCTGACATAGACCAACACCTTTTTAATTTTCAGCATACAACTTACGTCTCGGCGCATTTGTTTAAGTTTTTTTTCTTTTTAAACTTATACTCCCTCCCCTATAAAAGAGGTCTTTGTATGCCACTGACAGAATCATAGCGATTTTTGATTACAAAAAAAAAAAAAAAAATTCTTCAAAATTTTTGCGATGAAAATTACTTTATTTAGTTTTTTTAGAAAGAATTTCCAATTCCAGGAGCAGATACTAAAGTTGAAATAATTTTTCTCTTTTCTTCAAAAAAATTATACCTTTCATTTTTGTCCTCTTCCCCTTATTTTAATCTCCTTGGAGATTGTCTTTGCTTCAGATTTTAAAGTACTTTCTCTTATAGATATTCTATATGAGCTTTGAGTTCAAAACGAAAGCAATAATTGAAATAAACATATACCTTATAATCTAAAGGGAAAATATTTGATAACTTATATTAATTTGTTTTTCAATGCATTTTTATGTTACCAAACGTTTTCCCTCCTTCGAAATAAAAGAAACCGTTTTACCAACAGAGAAATTTCGAGAATAAGGTACAGAACTATAGTTACTAGGATAGATCGAAATTTCTTTTTTTTATGAAATTTCAAAACTTGTCTGTGTTGAAAAGATGTTTTCTGGTATATAGATGCAAAGAAAAATAAAATAATGAATTTTGATGCCATAAGGAGGACGGAATTTAGGTATTTGAGCTTTTTTATGGTAAAAAGTCAAAGCAACTTTTGTTAAAGAAAAACAGGTATTTTAGTACTTTTTAACATTTATTGCCATGAGAGGGCATCTTCTACATATTTCAATCTTAAGACTCCTCGGCAGCCAATGAGAGTCTCAGACCTCACCTACCATGCACCAATGAGAGAACAGCCTTTCAGCTCTCCTTATTCTCGAACTTTTTACAGCTTTCATGGACATTAACCAAACGATTGGCTTGACCAATCAGGAACCAGATTATCAGCATGATAACGAGAACTTCGTTCAACATCTATTTCACAGCCAGATATGGGATTGGGGGCAGCAAGCGGCCCATATGCCCAGATGTAATGACCGTTACTAAAACATTATAAGAAAAACACACACATCAGGCACATTTAACAGCTTCTTTAGAATTAGTTTTTTTTGTAAAAAACTTCTGTTAAAATTATAGTGCACGATGAAGTAGAAGATGGAAAAAAAGAGGCCGATTCGAAGTTGAGAGGCGAAAGAGCTGAGATTATGAAATGTTGCAATATACATTGTACTATTCACCTGTCTGTACTCACTTATCAATAACCATCGCTCTTGTTTATTTATATTGCAGAAAAGTAATTTTATTCTTAGCCTAAAATATCCAACTCAAATTAAGTCTTTTTCCATTTTTTCGAAAATTTAACTCTTTTTGGGGGAGTATTAAAATTTGAAATTATTTTTTATATGTAACTAATTATTTGTCTCCTAATCTCCATACCATAGAATATATTTTCCACATAGGTAAGTGCTATAATTCCTTAATACTTAATTCCATGGTCAGTAAGACTATTATATATATTTCCATTATATTTTTGCATCATTTCAATAGTTCGGTCCATCTCTTTTATGCATTTTGGTTTATTGGACAACACACATAGAAAACGTGTTTACAACATTACATAACTCTGACTCCACAAGCTAAACAAAGTATATCTCCCAGATGACTTGCGAGGTCGCGGTAGCCTAGTAGTCAAGGTATAGGATCATGGCTAGCGAGTCATGAGTTCGAGCCCAGTATCACTGAAAACCAGCCGTGTAGGGGCGCGATGCACGTTAAATCTGTCGAGAGCTCAAGCGTCCTCCCGTTGGTGTGGTGTGGTAGTTAGGAAAGGGGGGGGTGCCAGCTCAGGTGTCGTCCGCGTCACTTGACCATGGTTCAAAAGTACAGGGTCCGCCGCCAAAAGGCCTCGTGTACCTAACAGTCCGACATTAATATTCACTCTCACTCAGATGACTTGCAGCGCCCTCTATTCATTTAACATTTAATTTACAGCAGTAAGTTAGGATTAACCCAGTGCTTCCCATCCTTTTTATCGTTATGGACCGGTCAACGTTAGTTAATTTTACCGTGGCCCATTGAGAAGGGGGAAGGGAAGTTGATTTTTTATATTTTAGATGGTTTTGATTTAATAATTTTAATTAATTGTATTTAAATATGCCTTCAGTATAAAATACAGTTACCCCAAAAAATAAACAAAGTGATTTTCATGGAAAGTCGTACAAATGCGACAGAAATACACCTTAGTAAATAAAATAGAAATAATTTAATGTTCCTTGGGCGACCCGGTACCATTTAATCCACGAACCGGTCCGTAGCCCAGAGGTTTGGGACCAGTGGATTAACCCATTAGCCGCCATGATCCAAGTTTGGGGATTTTATAGTATATATATATAATAAAATATAAAATTTTCAAAAATATAAGATACTTTCATAAAAAAAATAAATTATAATTTCAAAATAATAAAACTTTTTTACAACTTATCGGGTAAAAATAATTTATTCGGCCAAAAATTAAAAAAAAAAACAACTGCCAGTTAATGGGTAATAATATTTTTTCCTTCCATCAACTACGGTTCACCGAAATAGTTACACTCCGGTTCGAAATGTTAAAAACTTATGATTTGTCATACACCTGGCATAAGATAAAAAAACACACCTTTGAAACCTATTTCCATTCTAAATCTTTCCATTTGTCTTAAAATTTTGTAGGTTTAATCATTTTTAATGAAGTCTAAAAGCATCCATCACTGTTCCTGGACTTATCTACATAATCGAGACTGATCCTCAAACATCGGTTTTCGACATTCCGATCTTGTTCCTAATGATTCCCAATGATTCCTCGTAACCACTCACTTCATTTCATTACACCGAACGAAAGAAAAAAAAAACGAAAAAATAAAAGGGGAAAAAGAATGGCGGAGCCAGATTACCACCATTTAATAAGGGACCACTTATCGAGACAGCGATTCGCGCCGGCGATGACCGAAATAAAACGGTCCGTGGGTCGATACCAACAACAGGATCGTTCCTTTTCGAATGCCCTCAAGGTCGTTGGGGCGGGGAAGCACCCTCGCCCGTTTGAAATTTTTGACAGCCACTTGACCATGTAAATTAGGGCCGTTACGTGCAAGTGCGTAGTTTGGTAACATGGACTCAAAGCCTTTGTTCTGAAGCAGATTTTCAAAAAGAACGCTTTTGGTGGGAGGGAGTGCTTAACAATTAAAAATTTCCATAAGATGAGTAATACTTAATATAATAGTAAGTTGTGAAAAGAGTAGTATTTTTTTATATTTAAATGACGGACATTCTTATTTAACAAAAAATAAACCTTAACGGAAAATAATCACCTTGACAGAAGTGAGAAGTAAAGTTACTCCTCAACTTAGATTTAATTATATTTCAAGATAAATCCGCTTCTGTTATTGAAAACAAAAGGTGCAGTTACATTTTGATCAGGGTTGATTGCTTTATTGGAGTAATGTGGGGTATGAAACGCAAATATAGTATATTATCCTCTTTAATAGTATCTTTTTAGTTTAATAAATATCAAAGCATTTGATTCTCTTTGCAAAAGATTAATTTTTGCTGTGTACAAAATTTCTGCGAAAGTGATATTACGCCGCGTGTTGATCTTGAATCTATTTCCCAGTTTGTTTTGATAAGATGTATGTTTACTGCACGCCAAACCATTTGTACGGTAAAAAATACAATATAATCCCGAAAATTCAGTCTAATGTAGACCGAAGGGTGGCCGAGTTTGTGAAAATACCGCATGATCGAGAACGGGGTTAAAAAAGAATAAGAACGATTGTTTCCTCCGAAAATATTGTACTGCACTTGTATGAATTGTTTGCTTGAGACTACAACGGAGAATAAACAGCCCAAATATACCCTTAAACAAAGGAAAAGTACGTACTTTATGAAGGCATTAGGCATTTATTGTATGGAAATGAAAATGGATGAATACATACAAATCGAAACTCAGTGGTGCAACAGCCCATGAGGGTCTGGACCTACTGGGCCCATCTCAGTATTCGTGACCTTGGACACTGAGGTGCTTGAGCAGATGTTCCTATCAGGTGGTCAGTCTGACGCGAAACAAGTGTTTAGTCCTCAAGCTTGCTTGGTAATCATTTATAGACCCGAATCAATACATTGTATACCTTAATTTACCAGATCAGACACACCTCAAGAAAAATACTCTATGAAAACCTAAAGATATCTATAATGAAAATTAAGAAAATAATTTTGCAAAAAAACTAGCTACTTTTTAAAAAAAAGGAATACGTATTGTCATGTTGTTTTCTATACTCCTCTCTACGTTTTTCTGCTTCATCACGAAGACGAGGCAGGAACAGTAAGCCCATAATTGACGTACCTTAAATGCTGAAGAGTAGTTTTGATGGCTTTTTGTAAGAACCCCATTATGGGATATTTTCCGACATTTTTCATCATTTTTCGAACATTTTTTCATTAACTGGGACAGCAGCAACAATTTCTACATCGGACACCCTGCAAGGGTGTACTGGAATATCGAGTGCCGAGTTTTCGGGACTCTACTGTACTACCAAATGTACTGTACTAGTACTCTAATGTACTATCTTGCAAATTAAATACTTGCAAAAGAGCATAGAATAATTATTTTGTTAATGGTTCAAGTGTTCTCAGAATTTCTTCACGTAATGGTTTTTTTTATTCACTTGGATACAATGGCATACGAAGACTACTCCTTTATGGGAGTGGTTTGCACTTTAAAAACAGTGGAGAGAAAGAACCAAGTTGTAATCTATTTGCTATAAATTAAAAATCTCTTGGTATATGGTAGAGGTGGTGAACGAACCTCTATGGTTCAACGTGCTATTTTTTCTAAAGAAGTGTTTAATGAGGTTATAGACTTGCCGTCAAATAATTTTAACTTGTGATTATTGGGAAAATATAATAGAACTAAATATATATATGACAACACAAAACTCTATTACGAAAAAAATACCTTTTCTTCTGTATAGTTGTAAATTTTTTAGTTATGCGTGTAATTCAAATTAAAGTAACATTAGTGTGACTTCTGTTGTGTTGCTGATTGGTTGATAAATAACTTATTAGGATTGTAAGATGTTGCTTTTTGTAGAATACATTCTGAATTTGAGTCATCAGCCAAGTGGTTTCTAAACAATTAATTATTTTTGCTATGGCACACTTTTTTGACAAGAGGGTTGTAATTTGCTTCTAAATACCATTTTACAGAAGATGTTCTGCATACCACTATTCCAGAACATAAAACACGCACAGTTGTGTCGCCTTTACTAATAATGCCCTGTTTCTCGGTCCACCAAATTTGAAAAATTCTCTGTTTCACTTACTATCTTGCACTTTTTGTTCTTTTGCTGAGCTAGCCTTGTTAAATAGCAGTTAAATACCGTAAATGTAACACAGATAAACTTTAAAATACAGTTGTGTCAATGGAATTGACTATGCTATGCCTAGACAAACTTTACATCATAGGCAATTGTAATCTACGACGTAAATAAGGCAAGACTGTAACAAACGAGTGTGCTCCCCTGCTGTCCCGTGACCGATAACTCGTGTTTGAATTTTTGAAATAAAAGGCAAACCATTTTGATCACTGGCGTGCCAAAAATACTGTGTCACGTGCTATTTGTGGCACGCATACCACGGGTTCACCATCACTGGTATATGTAAAGGATTTCACCCCCCCCCCCTGCATGCTACTGCTTGGATAGAATACTATGATCAAACATCTAGATGTCAAACTTCTGTTATCAACTACATTTAAGAACAGCATTATGTCCCAAACAGATGTTGTTAATTCAGTGTTTAACACAGTGTTTCTCTAACTTTCGCAATTAGCTATCCAGTTTTCAATCTCAATTTCCATCACCCCCTCATACAATAACAATGCATTGAATGCAATAATGATGCACTTTAACACTAAAGCTGCCACCCATCTGGTATAGCGGTTAGTGACGCTGACTGCGGTGCCTTAGGGCCAGGGCTCGAATCCCAGAGAAGGCAAGGATGTTTGCATTGTGAACCTTCATGACTTTAATTTCTTTCTTTTCTTTGTGATGTGTGCTTGCTTCTGTAAGCCCCCGTGCGATACTTTGTGGTGCACGGGGACATATAAATGTTCCCAATAAAATAAAATATAAAAAAACCCCACTAAAGCTGCAATACGACCTTGATTATAAACCATACAAATAATCAAAATAAGTGTTCAATTTTGAATATGTTACTTTTTAGTAATTTCAAATAGTTTACTTCTAAGTAATAGGATAAGTATATATTAGGTTAATTTTTTTTCTTCTAAATTTTAAATTAGAGTTTTTATAATTATGTAATATAATTTTATAATAATTAATTTTTATTAAATTAAGTAATATTTCCTCAATCCTCCATTTCTAAAAGTACAAATGTTATTAGAAAAATAGTCCTTAGTCTCTGTTGCTTTCTATCTTATGTATATCACATTTGGCATTCTCTTGGACATTTGAGCAATCGTCTGTTCAAAACGTGTACAGATGCCACATCTCGTTTAATTTTCAGCTAAATAGAGAAGATGAACGCGTGTCAATTTCTAAACCTTCATTTGAAAAGCTTTGTTCTGCAGGACAAGCCCTTATGAGTCACTAGTAATTATTAAACTTGCTCTTAATTTAGAATTGATGAATGAATCATCAAAAACATTGTGCAGCACTGATACATTTATAAGAATATTATATCAGTGTAAGTGTGAATTTTATTTATTCAGAATGTATATTGTTTGTTTACTTTCAATAAATTCCTAATTTTTTAAAAATAATCTTTTGTTTTCGATATGTCTCCCCCCCCCCCGCACACTTAGTGTTATCCTGTCCTCCAGGGATACGCACCTAACAGTTTGAGAAACGCCGGTTTAGCCTATTCCCGAGCGTGGACACTCCTAAACAATATATCTATCATTGACATGGCCAAGTATTTTTAGCGCGTTTTTCACATGTTGTATTTTACAAAAATGCAACTAATGAACTTTTTACTAACAGAAAGTAGTGTACTGTACCACTCCTCTAAATGTACTACTATTGAGCTGAAAAGAAATAATGACACAAATCTGTATCAGCACTATAAAAAAGAAAAAACTAGCGAAATTCAGGAAAATTTGTTGGAAAATTCGGGAAAATTATGGGGAAATTAAAATATGATTCGGCTCATCTAGGGCACAAATGCGACCCAATGTCGAAAACCCGAGATCAATTATTACGCTGCATATGAGAAATTTTTTAACTCTAATGTGTTCATATACGCGTATGAAAAAGTTTTTTAAAATCACAATTGAATTTAAATATATGATAAATCAAACTTTTGACGTTATTTATAATCTTAAACTCTATTTTAGTACTACCATAACAAACTAAAATTTCACTCACATATAGTTATTCCTTTCATAAGCCACTACTGCATTTGGATGTTTAAATCAAATACATTCATTGCAAGAAATAATTATTGAATGATATTTTGAAAGCGAAGAGGGAAATTATGATTGCATTAAAATTGGACAAAATGTTTTAAATATATCGTGTTCGATTCATTTAATTTGACATCATTTGGATTTCTTCCGAAGATTTTTTTTTTATTATTAATATTAAATATTACACAAATTCCAAATTTAAAATCGCTCATATTACAAATATTTAGAAACTTATAAGTAATGTAAAATTTTATATAAATCTTTTTTAGTTTTGTTTCTAACCACGCCTTTCGAATGTAACCATATTCTGATAAGAAAAGGTCATTATTTAGATGTCTTCAATAAAGCCAAACGATTTCGAAAGCTCCAAAGTAATCAAAATAATATCTCACGCTAAAAAAAAATGGAAAACGATTTCAACTAGGAGATGATTGTACAATTAATATTATGCTTTTCAGAATGGCAACTCTGTAAGATAAGTTATAGATATAAATTCGAAAATAAAAATTTATTTATTTGAAAACTTGTAATTGAATGGAGAATTTTCGTCAAAAGAAAAACGAAATTTGAATATTTTTTTGCAACTGAAAATTATTTTTTTAAAGTTTTATCAGCGTATAGATTAGTTTATTTTTATCTGTATGAGCGAATGGCTTAGTGAGTATAAAAATTGATTTAATTAAATTATTTTATTTATTTTTTCTTTTTGCTAATTTAATTTTTAATACATAAAGTAATTATTTCAATACAGTTTTTAATACAAGAGTAGAATATTTTTAATAATTAATGAAAAAATCATTTAGTTTTAAGTTAAATGTACAGATCTATGAACCATAACTTTAAATATTTGAATCACTTTCAAATTATGATAACGAATTATTATTAGCTAAGAGATAAAAATTTTAGACATTTCTGCTAACCTTATTACTTAAGTAAATTTTTCATCTTTATAATAGCTGAAAAGCCATGCTTTAATTCTTACAGTTGCTGGAATTATGTAGCTCCATTTATTTAAAACAAGAATCAAAGTTCTAACGAATTAAAAGTTTGATCTAAAAAAATTTCATGTCAGTTCTTAATATCCATCTAATTTGAGTTTAATTCCTGATTTGGAGCTAGGTCATAGATTTTTAAAGAATCATTTCGAAAGTCTCAGTTTGAAGTTTCTATCGTAACATATAATTTATTGAAAAAAATACCAGATATAGTTGCTTAAGAAATCGAAAACTTTAATTAATAAAGTTAATGAAAACCTTTATTCAGATATTCGGTAGATACAAAGTAATCAGATACACAACCTCTGAAAAAAAAATTAAAAAAGTTTTTAAAGAACACATTGTTAATTATATTTTTGAATAATTTTTAGAGAATTATCAAACCATTTGGGCAAAGTTGAAATTTTCGATGATTGTAATTATTCAAAGCGAATTCTTATGATGCAGTTTCTCAAGTTAATGTATTATGTTTGTATATTTTTAATGATTTTATTGAAAAATATTTTTATCAAGTAATATCAGGTTCTTATCATTGATAGATTTTAAATCACTCAAAATTAAATGTTCATCAAAATGCATTCAAAATATGTTTACTACATTTTCATAATTGTTATAAAAAAGGATTAAAAATAAAATGTTCCTTGGAATAGAAAAGAAGTTATTGCTTCGGGGTGTAAATCGGCTTCAGGATTAGGTAATTTGGTATATTTTGATGGTATTGAGAGGGGTCATGAGCTTTATTTGAATATTTAAAGGGAAATTTTAAATTATCCGCCCCAAATTTGGATATTGGAGACGACTTAATTTTTTAACAGGATAATGACACTAAGCATACTGCTTTCAATGTACGCCGCAGGTGTGTCTATAATTGTCCCCAAATTCTGAAAACACCTCCCAATCCCTTTATTTAGCGCAGTAGAACATATTTGGTGAGAATTTGATTTAAAAAAAGAAAACATGACATATAAACACATAATGTGAAATAAAAACAATAATCACAGAAGCATGGAGGAAAATCGATGCAGAAATTACAAAGAAACTGATTCAATCTACACCAATATATTTAAGAGTTGTTGTGGGCAGTAAAAGATATCCTACCAAGTATTAAATTAAGAAAGAAATGCAATATGTAAAGTTAAGTTGAGATTTTTGTTAAGTGTACAAAGACTTTTGTGGCGTAATTTTTTTGTAGTTTTTTATTATTAATTTTTAAAAATAATAGTTACTCTATTTTTAAAAAAAATTAATTATGTCATTCCATTAAGAACACGTTGCAAATATCATAAAAAATATTACATTTCCAATATATTAATATTTATTAGTCGAAACCATTAAATTTTATAAGAAATTGCAAGTATACGAACACTTTTGTGGTCCACTGCATATCTTATAAATTAAAACTATCATTAAAAATCAAATCAAATTGTTTTCATTAGGATATAAGGAGTTTAATATACTCTAACACTTTTCGTTTAAGCTATAAAACTTTTAAAAATACACCTAGATATAAAAAAACTAAAAAATCAACCAGGGTCATGCTTTTTTGTTTTATCATCATTGATTTCCAAAGCAAATCCGTTCTAATACATAATTTTTAACTACTTAATTTAAATTATATCTTTCTTAATAACCTAATATTCTAAGAACTCTATATACATATATAGTTTCTTTAACATACCTTTTACCACTGCTAATAGAGGATTATAATTTTCTCAAATAATAAACATTTGAAAACCATAGAAGATGACTGCATCACGAATGATTCTAAAATGAAATACATGCATTTTCTAACCAAATAATAGAGTATATGTAGAGGGTATAGTCCTACAGAAACGAGAGAATCAATGTGAACAGATCTCAAAAAATCATTTATTAACCTAATTCTAATTACCATATCATTTATGTATACAGCTTTTAACTTTGTGTTCTATATAAAAATGAAAAATGGAACTTTGTAGTAAATCTTCTCATTATTTACTTAGATGTATCATAATTCCCAATTCTTTGATTGATAGCCTCAAATTGGCGCCAGATAATTACATCGAGATTCTTTTGCATATTAAAATACAATTAGTTGCTCCAATCATAATCTTTTTCAGCCAAATGCAGACTATTCCGCGCCAAGTGTCTATTCATTTTCATAAATCGCATGCCATCTAAATAGGACAACCGAAACAGTTCGACGCCTATGCTATCAAAATTCCCCCTTCTCGGCATTTAGTTTAAGTCTCGTGCATAATTAAATTCCATAAACTACCTTCCAAAATGCCTATTAATTCATTTCAGCTCTGCTTACTCGTGTCTGCCATTTTTTTATTATTTTGGCGAGCAAATTTTGAGTGGATCACGTACAAAAATCTCTGATTAACTTCTCCAACGGCGTATGAATATTAAGATTGTAGGGCGCACGCGAAATAGCGGTGGTTCCGCATTCATTTTTAAGCACCTGAGATTTCTAGGAGAGTTATTTGTTAAAAAAAGAAGTCGGGAATTGTATTCTGAAGTATATTTTTGGTCGCCAAGTAAAAGGTCAGGCTACAGATTTACGCAGAAAGGATCGTATGCATAATTATAAGTTAGAGTACGAAATCTGGCAATGAAAATCTTTTTCTCGGTTCGTGAGTATAAAAATTGAATAGGGATTTGTTAGATTTAAGATAGTTCTTTTATAATGATATAGAATTAAAAAATATTGAGCTCAAGAACATATCTTACATTACTTTTGACTTTTACGCGAACGAATACTTTTGCAAAAAAGTAACATTATAAAATAGAAGAATCCAGAAATTTTTATGAGATGGTATTCAAAATTGTAGGTAGAAATAATATTCTTTTGATATTTTAGTTTTGAAAGAAGTATGTATAACATTCTTTTAGGGTTAGTAAGCACACTGTATGGCATTATACTTAGAGAACTGTATTGCAATGATATTTAGCTTGCATAAGAAAAAATACTTAGATAATGAAGTATTTTAACAATTGTAAGTTAAAGAGCACATAAACACCTACAAGTATCTTATACAACAGGAAATTACTCTTTATTGAAATTAATCATTCAATATATTTATATGCTATGTTAAAACACATATCTTTAAATATTTAACTGAATTTTATGAAATGTATATTCTGTAACGAAACACAATAAATGTTCACTAATATTTTTAAACTGAGTCCAGATTTACGAAGGAAAATTGTAATTAAAACTGTAGCACCTCAAACTTGGCTCAAAATTATGAGATTCGACGCCAAGGGCTCTCGTATTGTTTTTAACAGCAATGCACTAAATGATTGTAGATGGAATTTATTTTTTATGGAATATTGTTTTTGTATAAATAAATCAACATTTAAGTCAATTTTTTACATTAAGTAAGCGTCACATGATGCCAGTTAATAAACCCTAATGACTGTCTATAAATCACAAGAAGATTATTAGGTTGAAGAAATATTCACAAATTAATTACATTACAAATTCAGAGGCATATCATTTGAGTGACATAAAGCTTCTTTATTATACACATAAAGCAACCAATAACGACGAATTTATTTTAATTTTTATCATTTAAATAGCCCATTTTGAAACATTTTATGGCTCTTAAACCTTTCCTTAAACTGGTATTTTAGAGTCAAGAGCTTCTCAGAGAGAGTTAGAGATGACAGCACGCACGTATAATTCTAGTAAAAACATATTATAAGCTGAATTAACTTTGAAAACAACGGGATGAAATATTATTTGTATTTTACATGCATCTTTAATAATGGATAATATAAGTTACATTCCAGTGAAGAAAAACATATTAAAAGTACTTTTTCACTCTATAGAAATTATTTACAAAGCAAAAATTTATTCGTTTTCAATGAGAATAAGAATAGTCGAAGAAATTATTGAACAAAATATTTTTGTCTTAAAAGTAAAATAAAAATAAAATTACCTTTTAAAAATTATACAACAAAATGAACTAAAGGACACATCTGACATATTTTACTAAATGAATCTAATAATGGCAACACTCTAACGGAACGATGATGATTAATGCAGTGTTTATAAATTGGACAATATATGTAAGCCAATGTTAAGGGTGTGGCTCTCTATACATTCTTAGCCGTAAGCTACTACCTAAAAGATGAAAAAATTCCGATTGTAACTGTTGAGGAACAAACAGAGAAGCTTGGACTGGGTCGTTAAATGATTCTTCGAAACTCGTGTGGCATCATGTGTTTCTCATGCAAACAAAAAACGTCGCGTATTTATGGGTTTACTCAAAATGTGTGAAAATGGTGTCAATATTTACAAAGGGTCAATTATTTATGCTATATACTTAGGTAACGATACTATTGGATATCCTTATAAGAAAACTCTTGCCATTATTAAATTGACGATTGCATTTCCAAATTTTGGGTTTTTCTTTTAGTATTAACCACCTTAAAGGTTTTTTTTTAAAAAAAAACTAAATACAATATTCTTTCGAATGAGATATGCTATTCTTCAAATAAATCAGGACGTTTAATAGTGTAGTCTAATTTATGTAACCTGGATCAGCTAAATTGTTCAAGTGGTGTTTCATATGATTTGATTGGATATTTAGGCTGTGATATTTAATTTTAAAAACGAATAGAAAAAGCTTTGTTTTCGTTTATTTTTTAAATGAAGACAAAGCTTTGAAAGCATTTCAACTTGAGTGGAAATGTAACATATTATTAATGTTTTAAAACAAAATTCATATCAAGCTTATGAATTTATAGCCATGCACGACATTTTTTCATCAGAAATTAGATCATTCGAGAACTTTTAAGCACAAATTTAGTAATAATCGTTAGTTGTATTTATATGAAAACCCATTGCGTGCACTGTCTTGTATCGGAAGGTTTATCCAGTCCTTCTTTCAGCAATAGATGTGGGTTCATCACATTTTTAATACAGTTCAAATTTTTTACCACAATTTTTCGTTTATATCTTTTTATCTTCTTATGCAGAAGCAGGACATTGAAAATTTTTGAAGTCACTTAACCATCATATAGTGTCAACAAAATAATTTACCATATTTCCTTTCACTTTTATTTATTCAATCATGTTTTAGGGCATAAAAAATTTGTCTAATTTGTGTTTTATTTTTTCCCGTCCTTTTCACAAGAATACTAACATAAGCAATTCTCAATGATCACCGTTAAAAACAATTCCTTATAAACCTTGTTTTATAGTATTCTACGGTCACCGCGAACACTGTCACGGTCTACGTTTCTAAACGATAAGTTATATCTATTTTAAACGTGCCTTGTAGTGTAAAAGTTCAGGTTTATTGCGCGAGATGGTTTCTTCGATTTAAAAGAAAGTATCTTAAGTTAATAAACAATGATGTATTACTTTCTCAGTTTTAAATGCCAAAGAAATGAGGTTTCTACTTAAATCTAAAGTTATAATTTCCCTTTTAAAGTTCCCTCCATTCCATTTTTTTTCCCTTTTTACAGAATTTTGTCTTGATTACAGATACATTTTTTACATGAATTAACGAGGGTCAAAAATGTGGTCTTTTTATTGGTCTTTGTTCGTTTTATTGATGCAATAAATCAGGAGATATTATTTATCAAGTTATATATATACTTTATTTTTCTTCCGTTATTTTACATTTCGATTTCCATCAACTTTTTAATCTAAAATTAGCTTTTCAACTTATTTAAGGCCCTTGAATGGGCTGAATTCATATGACGTCATAGTCACATAACTGCAATCACGTTGTTTTCAGGCAACCAGTTTATAAATTTACGTGACGTCATAGTCATATGATAACTGCAATCACGTTGTTTTAAGGCGACCAGTTCCTGCGATTTGCTGTTGCCAATTTTTGCATTTTGCAGAAACTTTCTTTTAAAAAGATTATATTTGTCAACAGTAATAACGTCCATATTACCTATGGATGTTATAATAAAAGAATACACGTACACGTATACAGCACGCACACACACGTATATAAGAATACACGTAAAATATTAAAAAAATTTTAAATATTGAAAAACTTTTTGAAGAATTTTAATATTTTAATATCTTTGCCCAGTTCGCTAACCTGGAATTTGTGACGGTTCTATCCGCGCTCTTTTAACTAACAGTCCTCTTGGGGAATTTCTGATCTTCAAAAATAATTTTGTTATAAAACTCCTCCTCGAAGAAGAAAACGGGAATGTGTAAATTAGGACTACTATATAGAGTCTAGGCTTTCAGGTTAGTAAGGAAGAGATAGGATAGATTGCTAGCAGAGCAGTGATTAATCAAATAGAATGTGACTGGTGGATATTTAACATTTGATAATTCAGTTGGGGGGAGGGGGAGGCGGTCTAATCGGCACCCCTCGCTCTCTGTCTTGCCTGTCTAAAGGTGTGGGGGGAAACAAAGCATCACAAACAACTTCCATGCAATTACTTTTATTTATCTTTAAACACATTTAAACAATCACAAGTGAAACTACAAAAGGAAACCTAGGAGTGATATATAAAGCGTTATCTAATCTCAATAACTAACTCTAACTAAACCCGACTACGTGAACTAGATAAGGAGAACAAGCGCTAATGAATCGATAACTAGTTCTATCTATCTTAAATCCTCAATCTAATAATTTAATCTCTTAGCAATTACTTCCTTAACTCGCGCTATGTTTGTGAATGAAATATTCCAATATTCACACTTAGGTAACAGCTCCCCGGCTCCTTCTACCTTACATCTACAAAACCTAGACTTTATATAGTCAAACTAATTTGAATATCATTGTTTCTTCTTGAAAGGCTGTGAATTAGTGTGAATGCTAGCCCCAAAGTTTCCCCAAGAGGACTAGTAGGAAAATTTCTCGAATAGATCCGTCACAAGTTACTTCTAACTGTCACTGGAGATTGAATCTAGATTAAACAGTGAAGAAGTCAGAGTTATTGAATTAAGTGTATTAAGCATTAGGCTTCTCACAACTCACTTATCTCGGTAATTGTATTCATATTAATTAATTGGGTGCATCCTCTTATCCTTGATCGATTGAATTTGAGTTGTGGTTAATATTGTGAATAAATTATATTGTTTTTGAAATATGCCTAATCTTCCTTCCAATTCTCCCACACCCTTAGGCGCTCAGGCAAGATCTTTATAAATTCCATCTCCTTTTTACAAGTAAAAAAACAGGTACAAGTCTGTTGTCAGCTTGAATTCAATGGAGGACACTGGATTATCACGTGACCGCCATGAATTTTCCCATTATATGTATATTACACGCGAACAACTAAAATATATTATAAAATTTTGAATCTTTCGTGTTTATACAAGCATCTCTAACAATTTCTATGTACTTCCAAATTAAGTAATTTTCTCTCTTCCTGTCCTATTTAACTCAAGACTTAATAGATGCTGGTCTCAACTTGCATGTAAAGCGCAGAGGCAATCTAAATAAAAATGGCTTTTTTTTTTAAGAATAACTAATTTCTCTTTAGGAATATTTAAAAATAAAACTGGACATTTTGCGGTTCAAATCTATTGGTACTATCGTAAACTGATCTAAAATCTAAAAATTGATGATATTCTTCCACATTTTTAACACGCTTTTATAAGTTTCACTTGTATGTAACGGAATCTTAGAACTTGATTTTTACCCACTTTAAAATATCGGATTAATTCGAAATTTTGCATACTTGTCAAGGACCGATGACAATACAATAATTTTATAATTTTGTTCCATTGTCTTTATCAGGATCGTCAGGAATAACGATAATCAGATTTGGCGACAATTCCATATACCACTTTCAGATTAGGCAACTTATTGCATTATACCATTTTCTGATTTGGCGACTAATTCCATATACCATTTCTAGATTTGACGACTAATTCCAGATTTAGCGACTAAAAGAATAAGATGTAACCCTAAACCAATTTTTTTAAATTTAAAGCTAATTATATGCAAGTGTAAAGTATAGTTGTGGTTATTACATATAAAACAAACAAAAAATGCGTTCTTTATGTGAGAAAGTGGAGGGTGGTTGTGTGTTGGCAATTTCTTACCATAATATAAACATTTTTCTGAAATAGAAAATACATATTATATAGTTTAAAAAAAACTAAAGAACACGCTTTTATACTGATTCGAACTAAAAAGTAAAAAAAATAATTCTTAATATAAGAATAAAATGATGAACGAGAAAATTAATGCCATTGGGGAAAAAGTGTGGGGTGCTTTGTACTACATTTTTACACTAACTCAGCATTCTGGAATAGAAGTTATATATAACTATAACAAATGATATATTTACACCACGTTTTTACCCCCAATGACATTAATTTTCTCCTTCTTCATTTTATTCTTATATTAAGAATTATTTTTTTACTTTTTAGTTCGAATCAGTATAAAAGCGTGTTCTTTAGTTTTTTTTAAACTATAATTTATTCTAAAGCGTGTCCTGACATGAACATTTAAATTAATTGTGGACTTCGGAATCCACTGATTACATCACTCATTCATGGATTTGAATCATGTGTTAAAGCAAGTGGGAATTTGAAATATACAAGGTATGATTTAAAACCAAACGTATAAAGGTAAAACTAGATATAAGTTTAAATACATAACATTTATAATTTTTCAAACTAAGTAACGTGGAGAAAAATTGAATGCAAATATAAAATTATAATAATTACGGAAATTAAAATTATAATTAAATATAAATTTAGTATACTCACAGAATTTTAAACCCAATACAAGAATACAAGCAGTTAAATAAGGGTTTAAAATTTAAGATGAAGTTATAATATTCATAGTATTTAAAATCAAATGTGAATATAAGTTTACAATGTTGACAAAATTTTAAATTTGTAATATTCTTAGAATTTAAAATATCAAGTGTGAATATAAATTCATGATATTCACAAAATTTAAAACTAAAAAGGACAACTTTAGAGTGAATTTAAATTCGTAACATTCAGAGAAATTAAAATAAAAAGGGGTAACTTAAGTTTAATATTTTCAAATTTCTCCTTTATTGAAGTCTGTGAAAATACTGTAATTGATGAAAGAGTTACGGAGAGTCTACCGTAGTGTGAAGATTTTGTAAGTGTAAATTTAGGAGTTGTGTGATTATCCTTTTGATCTAAGTCAGAATTGTGACGTTTAGAATAACAGCATTATGATTATTCTAAACCAAACAATATTGATATAAAAACAAATGATGCTTTTTAAAAGATAAAATAATTCATAAATGACCAACAATTAAGTACGATATTTAAAATAATTTCAATAAGCTTACCCTCTTATAATATTTAATTTTTAGAGTATTTATGTGCAGATATGGGGTTTCAGTGAAACATACTTTCAAGACTAATTAAGACTAGAAAAATAAAATACAATCGAAAATATCCTTCTCGACATTTGCAATTAAACGAATGAATTAACAGTAAGGACCAAAAATTCCTTTACTCTCTAAAATGAGATGATTAAAGTACCGACATAAAAGAAAATATGGCAGCGTAAAATAATGAAATATCAAACAATACGAAATGAAAACTCTTCCTTTCGGGTTTCCGTATCGGCTCTTCACGATATTTCCGCCGATGGTTCATTGACAAGCTCTTCCAATCATCTCCGCATGCAGATTCAATCGGAAGCGGCACAGACACGAAATATCGTGACAGATCCTCTCGCAAATGATGTGATATCACGAAAACAAACATCGTGGACTTTTTGTACCTCCCATTTTCGTATAAATACAATGTTCCGAGTTGTCTAGGTCTAGTTAATAATGAAAAGAATGACTTCTTATGAAACTTAGAGGCGATTTTTATGTGATGCAGCTGTCTCTATATTTCTTAAGTATTTTGAAAGTTAGTTAAGTTAATTAATAATTGTTCTTAAAAATTTGGTAGTTTAAGTAATTTAAGAAGTTGCTTGTTTCAGAAATAAATAATTTTTTGTCAGAGGAATTATTGTGGAATTTGTGGTATAGATAAAGGAATTACAGTGACTATATGTTCGAAACTGTGATTTTTATATATAGCGATTTAAATGAATAATTGTTTTTGATATTTAGTGTCAGTTAAATTAGAATATACCTATAAAATTGTTTTAAGAATATTATTCCCAGAAAAAATTATTTAAATGCAATTTTTGGCAAAAAATGGAGAAAGAAAGAAGTATTTTCTAAATATTCTTTTTTGTACCGAAAATGCTTCTATAATAATATTTTACTGGTATATAGCTAAGAATACTCTATAAAGTCTTAAGTTTTTAATTAAAAGAGTTTATTAAAGTTTTTATTAAAGTTCACATTATTTTCAAAGTTAATAAAAACTGGTGTGTTTATGTAAAAAAAAATTATCTACTCTGATATATTAACATATTGAGAAATCCACTTCTAAATAATACATTTAAAAAAAACCCTCGTTCAAATTCTGTATAGAAGTCTTTGCTATATAGAGGCAAAATACTATTATTATAGAAGCCTTTTTTTATAAAAAGAGAATGTTCCGGAAATTTGTAATTTTTTTCCATTTTTCGCCAAGAAATTGGAATAATACTATTAAAACAATTTAATATTTATATTCCAATTCAAGTAATACTAAATATAAAAAAATAATCATTTATGTGCTTTTGAAAAATCCTGTTTCCGAACATAATCAAAAAGTCACCTTAGAAGTGACTTCATCTTTTTAAATAATGAGGAACTATTATTATGTTTATTAAATTAAATTATGATATTATGAGGAAGCCAATAAAATGCAAACGAACAATATAATGTATTCACACTAATTAAACAACAGAGTTGAACTAAATCTTAAAGAAATTTCATCACATTAAACTGATTTGAAAGAATCAAATTCCCTTTTTCCCACCAATCATAATTTTCCAAAAACTTCTTTTTTTCTAGGAGAATATTTCTCGTCCCTATTTGCAATCTCTATGTTAATCCAATGACAGTGATGAAGCACATTTTGATTGAATATTTTGCTTTCAGCCCTGTTTGTTATGAACATTTGAAATCACACAATTACATTTCAATTGACTAGAGTGGGAAGAATTCCAAACGAAAGGTTTTTCACTTTTTGTGTGAGATTGGTTTTCTTCCATGCATTTAGTTTTGTGGCAAACAGATTTTTACTAGATTTACTGATCATTTTTCCATTTATAATTTTTTTTTGATAAAATAGAATTTTTATCATTTTGTGTTTGGCACGTCGTATCTCAAGAGGACTCTGTGCCAAAAATTTTGAATAACAGACCATTCCAAAATTTTGTTTAGTAAAAGGGAAAAGTACAAATAAAATATTTTTTTTTATATGAAAACATCTAAACGTGGGATCTACATATTTGAAAAATAAATTTCTTCTCTGTAAAATCAAAGTAATTAAATACTTCAAACTACTGTTTTTCGTTAATTCTTATGACTCGAGTCCTTCTTCAAAGGTAGAAAATAAATATTGAGATGGACATACAACAAATGCTTATTATTGTTGCATTCGTGTCATTTCTCTGAAAAACCGAATTTAGAAATATTGGTTTGGTAACCACCCTTTCTTGACACTCCTCCAGTATTAACAGCAGAAAGAGTTTCACGCCCTCTAGAGGGTAGAACATTCTTCAGTAATGGCCAAGCTTCGGAACTGTAAGGACGTACGAGCATGCGCTCCGATCCCTTTCAACTAATCTAAATGTTAATTCTCTAGTTAGTATGTAAATGTTTTGTATAATAAATGTGTTTTGATTAACTAGTGGACTTAGTTAAGAACCCCTTCCCCGTGAGTCCCTTTATTACAATGGGTCACCTTTTTATAGTTTGGTGCCCAACATGTTATTTCATTGGGTAACCAACTTATAGTTTTATAATTACTTAAAATGCAAAAATTATTTTAAAAATTACTAAGAAAAAGGTCATTATTTTCGTATTGTTTACTCTTATGAAAACACTAATGAAAAAAGATTCATGGTTAAGTTCTGTAAAAGATAGTGTTCTAAAAAATGAGTTCTGTAAAAGACGTTGTTAGACCTTTCATCCCTTCAGTGTGTCGATAAATTAGTACCAAGCTTGCTTGGGGAACCAAACATTGGGGGCTTAGACTGACCCCCTGATCGGACCATCTGCTCATGCATCTCAGTGCCCAAGGTCATGAAAACTGAGACGGGCATAGTAGGCCTTGGCCCTCATGGGCTGTTGCGCCACTGAGTTTAGTTTAAAAGACATTGTAATGATATAACACACACAAAAATAAATGGAACTTTTAGTTAGAGTATAGGTATTAAAATTAAGAATTAATCTATTTTTCTTTACACGCGCACACGTATAAATGCACATGTGAATATTTCTGAAAGAAAAAAATTAGAATTGTTCTTGTTAATAGAAACAAAGATAAATATGTAAGAAAGCAATTCTTATCTTGAGCTTAGTTTTACTAGTTCATAATGATGGTGAAGGTTTAAAAAATGATGTAATCTATGTAGTTTATATTACTTATGAATATTTAAAAAAACATAAAATTGATGCAACTATTAATATAAAAATGGAATCTTTTATAATTCATTAATATATAAACGGATAATTTTATAAGAAAATTGGAAAAATATTTTTCTCCAACACTCTTTTAATTTATTTCAAAATCATAAAACAGCTTCCTTCAATTTGCATGGAATTGAATGGAATTTACCAAAATTAAGATTTCAAATTGGATTACTTGATAAAATTTAATGTTTGACTTAAAAGAATAACAATTTTTTTATCTTATTTTAGTTGTAGTGAAGACAAAAAATATTTATTTCTTGGATTCCATCCAGGAGCAATCACGCGATTTTCTACTTAAAATATGGTTGAAATGGCATTTTCCCCCTCCGTTTAAACTTCTCTAGCTATATTTTTTTCTCGAAAAAAAAACGATGTTCTTTTCTTTGAAAAAATTCTTTATCATTAAGAAAGGTTTTAATTCCTTTGAAAAGAAGATGACTCTGTTAGCCATTAGTTCAGTACTACACAGAATCAAAACATAAATTCAAAGTCTTTTTTTTTAAATTTGGAAGACTATGATCACAGAGATTTTTCGTGTGAGTAGAAAAAGGAGCTATCTTTATTTTATTAATAATGTTTCTACTAATAAAAGTTATAGACTTGACTGTTAATTAATAATTATAAACATGGACTGCATTGACTGCTACTACTAATTTTATAGGAAAGAGAGAGGGAAAATTGAGAAACCATGAAAAACTTTTTAAATGAATCAATGTTACTAAGACTAATTCATTTTATGAAAGGTTTGAAAAAGAGCTGCAAACAAAAGAATTTGGAAAAATGATAGCGTTATCAGTCTGTTTTATTTTTTTAGTTCTTGCATTATTCTATAATTATTATAATTTTATTACCTTATTCTATTGATACATATTTGCTTATTTTGTGCAACAAAGAATATTTAAGGTATCGAACTACCCTAAAATTATGAATTTTGCCAAAATGTAACAATTTTCTTTATGATTTTCTTTTATATACCATCTAATTAACTTTGTAAAAGTATCGTTTATTCTTGTCCGTTCACTAAAACAAAAACCACAAGTGTTTTAGTAAAAGCAGATGCCTTTCCTTTGAACAAGATGTCATACTTTAAAACGCGGTTTTCTCGAAATGTGTGTGTGTGTTTTTTTTAAATGCTCAAATAGCAACAGTAATTGATAAAAGAGTTTTAAAAATAATTAACTGAAACTTTTTGTGTATGTTCTGTATAATAGTAGAAGTGTTTTAATCTTCAGATTTATTAATCGCTGATTTATTACAAAATTTACAGTCCCCTATGTGAATCTAATCACTTTTATTTTAAGCAAATTCATATAGTAATCAAGATAAAGTGCTCTAGTTTTTGTAAAAATTAAAATATCTCTTATCCCTAAAAATGAATAACATAGCAACACATCAAGATTGAAAAAGTGTTAATAAACTTTTGGTATAGAATGAGCCCCATTTGTATAAATTTTTACACATTTTTTCCCACACCATTTCAGTAATAATAATTTCTTTTTATCTTCTTAATTTTAGCATATTTTTCTTAAAATGTGCTAAACAAATCTAAAAACCACAAAAAGTCATCATATCTCCATTTTTAAAAAAAAAAAAGTTGGCGCAAGTAGTTGTTTACCTTAAGGGGGAATTACAAACCTTTTTACCAATATTATAATAGATTTGTTTGGGAGAAAAGTTTGAAAACGATTCTGAAAAGAGTACAATAAATTTTATGTATGTTATATTATTATGTAAATCTGCAAAAAAAAAAAAGTTTTATAAGAAAAGTGTTATTTATTGAGCATTTTATATGATTTTTTTTTTTTTTTTTTTTGCGGATGAAGAACATACGTTTACTCAGCGTTTTCTGTGCGCTGGTTTAGTTTAGACATTTAAAGCTAAAATCTTGGTTTTATTAATGTTTAAAATTTAAAATATAATTTATCACTTGACACTGATCTTGGGGAATTTGGTATACGAACTCATTTAGATTAAATGAGGCTTAGTCTTTTATTTAATATAAGGATATTTTTATAGGTTGGGACGAAAATCACTTTACAGATGAAATTCCAAATAATCTGTAGAATTCATTTTTTGTTTGTTTTAAGATTCTGAAAGCTATGCCTAAGGGGTCTCAGGGGTGTTAACTTTTTATGGAGGGCTGAAAATATGAACAATATTCAAATACATATAACTCTTTTAAATTAAAATTAAATAACTCGAATATTTTACACATTATTTATAAAGGAATGAGGCTTCAGAAAAGTGTAAAATGTTTAAAATATAGTCATAACTTTAAAAATTATAAGCATATGAAAATAAGAATATTTTTTATAAGAAATATTAATTAAGTTTTACTGCGCGCACGCTATTTTCTAAAATATTAGCCTTTGATGCATAAAACTTTATGGAATTATAAAATGTATCATACACTTTAAGCCCTAGTAAATTAAGAATAATATGTCTTTTGTATTTCAAAATATTTGAAAAATATTGAAAATTTTTAAAAATAGTTTTGAAAATATAATTTTTATATTTTTTAAAAAATATAATTTATTATTCCATTTATTTAAATTTACTACGGTGTAATAAGGATACATTTAACTTTATAAATCAACTTATTGCTAGTAATTAAAGCTAATACGTTTGAAAATAGCATGCGCGCAGTAAAACATAATTAATATTTCTTATAAAAAAATTTCTTATTTTCGTATGCTTATAATTTTAAAAATTATGATTATATATATTTTAAACATTTTACACTTTTCTGAAGCCTCATTCCTTTATAAATAATGTGTAAAATATTCGAATTATTTAATTTAAATTTAAAAGAGTTATATGTAGTTGACTGTTGTTCATTTTTTCTGTCCTCCTGACAAAGTTAACATCCCTGAGACCCCTTAGGAATTTAATTATAAAATGATGCACAGCTAAGAAATCAGTGAAAAATTTATCTAATATTATTAAACGAGTAAAGACTCTCACATAAATATTGTTATTCCCACTTAAGTAAGGGAAATTTCGGCAGAAACCTCGTGAATCATAGAGAATGGTGTTTTTTCAATAATAAACCGATTATGTATGTATTTACGTGTGTCCAGTTCAAAATTAGTATTCGACAAATAATTCAAGGGATATAATAAGAAATATCGGCATTGTAATGGAAAAATATAATATAAACATACCTAATTTGCGATTGGAAAAAATACGTACCGTTTTTTATACCCAATTCAAAAATTTCCAAACGGTATATAAATAAATAAATATAATCGATTATAAAACCTCTACAGTTATATTCATTTAAAATTTTGATTTTTTTTTATTTATCAACTAAATATCTGCGCAGTTTTTAAAATTCCGTATAACATAAAGATCTCTAAAAAAACCACAAAGTACATAATCAGTTACAAGATAACTCCAAATACAAATTTATTAAACATAGAGATTCGTTTTGTGGTTAATTTAAGATTAATTTGTGAAAGCTTATTTTAACGAATAATCATTTATCTAGTCAATACTAATACATATTTAAAGTTTATAAACGCACTTGTCAGACAATGCATAGAATGCATTGGAATTTAACTCACGGGGTAATTTTTGCAGAAAGTATTTACTAATAGTCTTTTTAAGGTAAATATTTTTCTCTTGTAAATACGACGAAAATTTATGACTCAGTTATTAAACAATCTTATTACATTATTCCAACAATTTTTTACAATTTTTTTAAGGAGACACAGTACGATTGAACTGACGAAAATCAGTTTAAAAAAATCAAATCTAATTTTTTTTACCCTAAGTTATTATTTACATAATTTTCTATAATCTCAAAAAATTTGAAAGTTCGAAGTTAAAAATATCCAGAGTTATCATATTTTTTATGTTTGATTTTATTCACATTCCAATGGCCAATAAAAACTTTATAAGCCCGTGCTTCTCAAATTTTCAATATTTGTGACCTATTTTTCAATCATAAGTTTTATCGCCCCTCCCCCTCCATGTAATTACAAAGTATTGAATTCAATACTAATATATTTTTTCGCTAAGATTTTAATTATAAACCGTACAAATTATCAAGATAAATATTAAATTTTGTATATAATATTATTTAAGACAAGCCCATTAGAGTCACTGGTAATTATTAAACTTGTTCTTAACTTAGTATTGTTAAATTAATTATCAAATGCATCGTTTATAAGTTTACATATGTAAGTTACATTATATATGATACATTTATAAGTTTATTGTATCATGTAAACATGCATTTTATTTTTTTATGTCAGAATATATTTTGTTTTGCTTTCTTTCAGTAAATTAATAATTTTTTCAAAAAAAATACCCCCCTCCCAGGGCTATTACGCACCTTCAGGGGTCACGCCCCACAGTTTGAGAAACGCTGCTTTAAGCTGAATTGTCTCAGAAAGAAGCAGCCACTAGTTTATCTTCATTTAAAATGCTAAGGCGTCTTTCTATTTTACCAAATGCTTTGATATTTTCCTACTTATTGCTGTCAGTACATGAAACAACAGTTGGTATGCATTTTTGAATCAAAGCAATATTTATTTTTTTAAAAAAATAGATGAATTAAGAATTTGTACATTTTTTAAAGGAATTTTCAATAAGCATTTCGTAAAAAGAAGTATTTCATGAATATCAATCATGGTATCACAAAACCCATAGCAACTTTTGTTATACATAGCTTGACAAATTTATAAATAAAATTTTAAGGGTGTTGATCAATTTTTGTGATCAATGTACATTTATTTAAAAAATTTTGTGTGTAACATCTTTACTCTCGGTTGCTGGATATTTGTTGGAGTGATTTCGTGAAAAGGGACGGAAATGCGTAACAGGAGGTCGGGGAAGCGCGAGCTGTTTGATTTGACCAATCAGCGCGCTTGGTGGTGTCTCTTCGCTACCCTCGTCTCGGGTCTAACTCTAGTAGCAATTAAGCCGCCAGCCTTCCGCGCATACTAGCAAGTCTTATTAGACAGTATCCAGAATAAACTTGCGATTCTTACGCTCAAATGTCAAAGTCTCAGGGCTCGTTGTGTGGGAAATCTGAGGATAGTTTTATATGTGTATAAACTATATATTAATAACTATATTTCCTGTTAAGCGTCTGACAAAGCTTATCATTCTTAAAAAAATACGACTTGAATTAATATTTAAGTACGTATCATTTTCATACTTTGAGGTTAATTCCTGTCGCTGTCAATATAATATTTTTAATTGCGATTAACAAAGATTTCTGGATAAAAAAAAAAAAAAAAAAAAAACTGAGTAAACAGGTATTTTTTATTTTCTCCAATATTTCGAATTTTTAAACATGCGCTTGATGGTGTCTCTTCACTACCCTCGTATCAAGGTCCACCTCTAGTAGCAATTAAGCCGCCAGCCTTCCGCACATACCAGCAAGTCTTATTAGACTGCATCCAGAATCAACTTGCAATTCTTACGCTCAAATGTCAAAGTCTCAGGGCTCGTTGTGTTTGAAAGTGGACAAACAGTCATTTTAATGGTCGCATACATTTCTCCGAATCAAACAGTTACAAAAATTAAAGATTTCCTGCATTTTACCGTATACCAAAGGTGTTTCTTTTCCTTTTTTTAAAAAAAAAAAAATATCACTCGCTTCCCATGATTTTGGGTGGTGATTTTAACGTTAACTTCGGTTTGCCAGAAGCTGAGCCGCTCATAGCTTTTCTGAAAGATGAACTCAAGCTCAAATGAACACAAATCGAAATGTTTCGACAACTAACAGTGGTACTGTTATTGACGCTGTTTTTCAACGATTTTTAAATACTTTGAAATCCCAAGTATATGTGTCATATTTTAGTATTCATAAATCTATTGTCTCCGCTCTTCCCCAAATTGAACAAGAATAAATATTTTTGGTAAAAAATTGCATTATTCCTTGTGTTAATTAAATAAAATTTTCATTAAAGATGTAATTATTTGATACAAATTATTTCCAATCATACTCGATTCATTTTTTTTTTCAGGATTAAAGTCACTATTGCGTATTTACCACGATAACATGTCAGATGTTATACATCATATGCGACTACTGTAAGGCTCGTTTTTTGCTTAAAAAATCAAATGATTAGCTTTTTATGGAGTTTTGAGCTGCAAATTCTGTTTTACAACTTCAATTTTTTTTGAACCATTAAATCAAAAATTTGTGTTCATTGTTCAATATGTCCTCTTAAATTATAACGTAATAAAACATTTCAGTTTAATTATAAAAATACACTTGATAAAACATTTTCATAACACTCAATTTGAATTTTTTAAGAGTTTATTTTAAAGAGTTTATTTTTAAGAGAGTCTATTTTTTATAAGAGTTTATGTCTAAAGCAAACTTTAATGCCAAAGAGAAATCAAAAGTATTTCTATATATTTCTATCCTAGGCATTAGTCTATCAAAGCAATTTTTCTCTTATGTTTAAAATCATCAATCATCGTCACTTTTCAACAATCGGTATTTGTTGCTCATTGAAACTATTTTAAGAAGAGAGAACATATATTTTTGGAATTTTTTTTTCTCACATTACTAAATAGCTTTCGGAACACCTTAATATAGATATATAACTTATTATTATCGATTTCAAGTTTATGTATAGTAAGTTGACAGGTAAAAATTATTCTGACAATCAGAATCACTTTGGACTTGTTAATCTAAATAATGGATTTTTCTTGTATTCCTTTACGTCAGGAATGACGTAACTTTACTAGTTATAGCTCTTTAGGGACTTGAAAATTTCTATTTAGTGTGCCCGTGACTTTCAACCTACTTTTTTAAATATTGGTTAAATATTTACTATCCTCAATGCCGAATATTAGCCTTGTGTTTTATCGAACACTAAGATTAAACTCAGAACTGAAGTGAATAATTTTTCCATCAGACGATTTTTTTCGTTATGCATTTATATTTTCCAGCTGTGTTTATGTGGAGGAATTTAAATAAATTCTTGAAACAGATTTTTTTTTTAAAAAGGATAATATTAAAAATTTATTCTATTTTTATAAATTTAATACAAATTTTGTAATTAATATTTTTTCGCTTCGAAGAGGCTTAATGTTTAAATATTTTATTCTATACTTGTTTGAAAGTTCATTGGAACTTATGAAAATCATGATTTTTTTAAGTGATTGATCTTTTTTGAATATGTTAAAGGAATAGAAAATTAAAAACATGCGTAATGAAATTTGTTTGTGAAAATGTATAAATATTTTGAAGCAATATCACATTTTTAAAATTTCAAACGGTGAAATAAAACTTTAAAATATATTGAGTAGCTTTTAAAAATGTTTGCTTTTTAGGTAGAACAATTTAATATTAAATAAGAAAAATAGAACAATTCGAGAACAAGTAATATTTACCCTTATCATTGCTATTATAATACCTTTTTTAAGGGGACACAATACGATTCAAATGACAAAAATCGGTCAAAAATTTAAATAAAATTTCTTTACTCTAAATTATTCTTTACATAACTATCTATTACGTCACAAAATTTGAAAGCTAGAAGCTAAAAAAAGTATAGTTTAAAAAACTAAAAAACACTTATTTATAGTTATTCGAACTAAGTTGTAACTTAATCTTTTAATCGCCATTTCTGGAAATGGGAATCTGAATGAGCTATATCTGAAATGAGTCGCCAGATACGGGATGGGATTTGAAAATGGGAAATCGTTAATCCTCTTGATCCTGATTAGTACAATGGAACAAAATTATTGTATTGTTATTGGTCCTGGACAAGTGTGCAAAATTTCGAAATTATCTGACCTTTTAAAGTGGGTAAAAATGGTATTTAAAGATTCCGTCACACACAAGTGAAGCTTACAAAAGGGTATTAAAAATTGAGAGTTATAACTTTTATCTTTGTTCTTATTCACGTCCCAATGGCAAATAAAATTATTAAAATTTATCTCAGAAAGAAAAAAAGTTACTCATTTATCTTCCTTTAGAATACTAAAGAGATTTTTTCTATTGTGCCTAATGCTTTGAAATTTTTCTTTGCCTATTGCTAAGAGTACATGTAATAAAAGTTGGTATGCATTTTTAAATCAAAAAGATACTTATTTTTTTTTAAAGAATTGAATTTAGAATTTACATATTTTGTAAAGAATCTTCAATCAGCATTAAAAAAAAGTATTTTACATACATCAATCAAGCTGGCAGCAAATCTATACCAGCTTTCGTTATTCATTACCTGAATAATTTGTAAATCAAATTTATTGAGCGTACGTCTATTATTGTAAAAGGAGTAGCACTTTGAAATTACTTGATAAATTTTTTAATTATTCTTTAAAAAATTAAATGGTTAGCATTTTGTAGTATTTTGAGCCCCCAAACTGTTTTACATAATACATACAGATATGTTACAAGCAAAAAATTGTAAAAATCGTTAAATAAGATTTTTCCTTAAATCGTACTGTCTCCTTAAAGTTTGTTGTTATACATACAAAAAAGGATATATTAAAATTTTTGCTGAGCTTTACATACAAATTAGCGCCAAATGATTTGTTTTCGACACTTGAAAACATTTAATAGAAGTTTGTATATTATTCCATTTTCTTCTATTTATCATAAGAGTTGATTGATTTGTTATTGGGGAAAATAAACTTTTTTAAGACTTGGAATTCTATTGAAATATAAGGGTCGCTTTCGATGCAATTAAGAATACTGCGCATTTGGAAATAATTAACAGTATTTTTGTTCATAATTTCTTCTTGAGCATTTTTGCTATGAAATGCAATTTATAGTTTAAAAATCTATGTTATTTTTCTTTAATTTGTTTTGGCTTCAAATCTACACTAATAACAAAAAAATGCAAGTGATGGTGTTTTGATTTTCCAAATATTAGAGCTAAGAATACCAAAATATAACTTTTGTGAAAGTGTAGAAATGCAAAAAAATAATTACGTTAGAAATTTAAAGCCATAAAATATATTTAATGTAAATTAATAATACCTGTGTTATTTTGTAAAATGATATCTGTTTGTAGGAAATATTTTTATTGCTGTAATTTTTAAAATGTAAAGACAATTAACACAAGTAATTTACACAGAACGAATTAAAAGTTATATAAATTCATAACGTTCACATATTTTATTTTTTAAGCATTCCCAAAAATTTGTGTAAAATTTTTCTAATATAAAAATATATGTTTAAAGAGTTTTAATACATTATATTTCAGTTAAAAAATTTGAAATAAGACAGCAGTAGTTATAACTCTATGTCGCTGGCATATCAATCAAATGATTTAATCTAAGATCTGCATTATCAAACTATTATTATTATAATTGGCAATACTCTATACGTTTTAAGACGAATTTCACAAAGATTTTTGTTTCATTTGCGGCTTTTTTTCATTATGAACTAAATGACAAAGCATTAATGAGTGTGTGATAAGAAAAATGTTTCACATCTGTTCTAAAATATTATGAGCAAACATTTTTAGTTCTGATACCAAAAACATGATAACTTACCTTGCATTCCTTAGTACATAAAATTCACGACATCAAAGGACAGAATCTTTAAAAAAAATCAAACAACTTTACGGCCAAAACTCGCGGGGAA
The DNA here is from genome assembly GCA_019973975.1 of Trichonephila clavata. Taxonomy (NCBI): domain Eukaryota; kingdom Metazoa; phylum Arthropoda; class Arachnida; order Araneae; family Nephilidae; genus Trichonephila; species Trichonephila clavata. The sequence goes on from BMAO01024690.1 coordinate 446,558, forward strand.
AAAAAGAACCAATCCCACCAAAGCGCTCTTTTGTTCGCAGAGACCTTCCCACAAAAACTGCGGCACAGTTAAACTACATCTGGAGTTGTGGGACATAAAACCCATCTGCCGGCTAAGCCTCGCAAGAATGGGCGTCTAGTTCGTTTCCATGGTAACCAGCAGAATTCCAAGAATGATGTCCCGTAACTGGCAATCGCGATTCGTTCCGCTTCTCTTAGATTTATATTCATTAAGCTATTGATTCGACCACATTAAACCACCAAATAAATCCGACGGTTTTGTTCGCGGAAAGTAATTTACCTGTAACCGCCTGTAATAAGTATGGATTTTGATACTGAAGGTAGAAGATGTATAGGGGAGTAAAAAAGGAAGGCAAAGATATTTATTAGTTTAAATAAAAACGGTGATATCAAACCCCTTTAAAACAATTGTAGAAATTTCATTAAACGAAGTGTTTTTTATGAAGTTGAGCTTAAATCTCTCAAACATATAAATCTGTTAATCTACAAATTTTTGGAGTGGATATACTTTTATGAGGCTATTATGTGCATGGAATAATTAAATTTTCAAAATATCTTGTATATGATTTAGTATGCTTACCACCAACTTAATTTTTTAATGTCTATGGGAAGCTATTTTTCCACCTATGATCTGTGCTGCTAGCACTTACATACATAGTTTTTTAAGCCATAAGCTCAAAGGACGGCCTGTAAATTTCCTGAGCAGCAACAAAACTGTTCCAGATGAAGTACGATTAACTAAAGTTGGTGACCATATTCTAAATTGATAAGATGCATAGACGTTGCTGTTTGTACAAACACATGAGAACAATAGATATATTTATGTTGCTTCAAATGTTCTCCATTATGTATTAATCCCTGTTTTTTGAAATTTCATGGTGATTAATACATTTAAATTTTTAAATACATATTATACGATATATTTTAGTATTTCTTTTTTAAATTTCAAGTGATGCAATAAAAAAGAAATGCGTGCAAAACATGAGATGTATTACATTGTGTGCATGGTGGTCCCACAAAAAAAAAAGGTCTTAAAAATCAAATTAATTTTAAGTAATAAGCAAAATGAATTTCTTTTAAGAAATATGCACTGAAGAGTCATAAAAACTGGTGTATCAGGTTGTATGCAAAAAATGGAGGTATTCAACCAATCAGCGTAACACGATGCGGTCGGCAGTGCGTAAGTAAGACAACATGGGTCTGAGGAGGCTGTTACATCGATTCTTGCTGTTACTGTGGCTGGTTATCAAGATTTTTTAACAACAGGGCCACGAGAAAGGGGGGTACAGCATATCCGAAGTAGCTATGAAATTTGGATTTTCACTGCACGACCATTTCAAGGATGTAGCTCGAATTTTAGGTTTCTAGTAAAACTTGAAATCTCGACTGTGATGTAGCCAGGAAAAGACCCTGACAGAATTGGATCATCGATGGTTGAAAAGAATCGTTACACGGGATAGACTTTCAATATTTCCTCAAATAGCGGTAGATTTGAATGTAGGCCCATCAACAAGTGTCAGCGCGCACACTGTGCAACGTACCTTAATTGATATGACCTTTCGCAGCCACTGACCCTCTCGTGTACCATTGCTGACTCAGCGGAACAAAGCTCCGCGTTTTGCCTGAGATAGCCAATACCGTTGTTGGATTCTTAATGACTGAAAAAACGTTGTCTGGTCTGACCAGTCCAGTTGTATAGAGCGGGTGGCCGTGTACAGGTGTGGAGAAAGCCATATGAATCCATGGATTTCTCATATTTTCAACGAAACTGTTCAAGGTGGTGGAGGTTCCGTGATGGTATGGGGCTTGTGCAGTTGGCCTGAAATGGGACCGTTGATACTTCTAGACTCGACTATAACAGGTCAGCGGTACGTTAACATCCTTTCTAACCACATGCATTCCTTCATGTCCTGTGAGCATTATTTCATCGGACGTGGACAATTCCAAAAATATAATGCGCCGCCACTCCCACAGTTCTACAGCTGCTACCGAGTACTCATTTGAATTTCGTACCCTCTCTTGGCCGCCCAGTTTCCCCACACATGAACATTATCGAGCATATCTGAGATAATTTGCAACACATTATCCTTAGGAGAACTCCTCCACCTCACACTATGAACTATTTGCAGGAATCATGATGTGTATATGTGTGTGTGAAATGTCTATATAATATCTTCAGAAATTATTCGAATCCATTCCCTGCCGTGTTGTCGTAATTGCATGCTCTTGTGGTCTCTACACGATAATAGATTACCACTTTTTCTGGTTCTCCGGTGTACATAAATCCTAAAAATATTTCAATATAACATTACCAGGAAAAAATAACCTAATAAAGAGATAAATATAAATATATTTCTTTTTTATTCAGTTTTTTTTCCGTCTCAAAAGTGACAGCACTCTTTTCACTAGGACTTAGAGCTATACAACTAGAAACAAACACCACCCTAGCACTTAATAGAGTGGCATGAGCGCCAACCTATCGCGTAACATTTGCTTAAATTTCCCAAAGATTTTACAAAGAAATTACTGATGCAAAATCTGACAATTTATTGACAACTTGACAAGTGGATTTAGCTTCAAATTTTCAGTTACAAGTACCTGTTAGTGTTTGATAGGATATTTCAGCTTGTAATTAAAACTTAATTGGGTTAAATTTTTTTAGCTATGAAGTTTTCATTTTGACAAGTCACCGTGGTAGCCAAGTGTCTAGGCATCGGATCATGGCTAGCATGTCATGAGTTCGATCCCAGTACCACTGAAGACCCGCCGTGTAGGGGAGCGATGCACGTTAAATCTGTCGAGAGCTCAAACACCCTCCCGTTGGTGCAGTGTGGTAGTTAGGAAAGGGGGTGCCAGCTCAGATGTCGTCCGCGTCACTTGACCATAGTTCAAAATTACGCGGACCGTTGCCAAAAGCCCTCGTGTAGCTGAACAATGCGACGTTAATATTCACTCACTCACCCATTCATTTTGACAAAATGAATGTTTTCATGTATTTCAGTCAATAGGTAATAACAATTTCGAAGTGCTAAATAATCCAAAACTGTTAACTAATACCATAACTAAAACCATTCTGAGCTGAACTCATTGATACAACAGCCCATAAGGACCAAGACCTACTCTACCTATATCAGTTTACGTGACCTTAGGTACTGGGGTGCATGTGCAGATGTTTCGGTCAAGTGGTCAGTCTTACTCGAAACCCCCAGTGTTTAGTTCCCAAACAAGCTTGGTACTCATTTATCGACACACTGAAGGGATGAAAGGCAGAGTGGACCTTGCCCAGCCCGGGATCTAAACCCCGGACCTGTGGCGTGGAATCGCGATACACTACCACTTAGCCACAGGACTTCAAAACTAATCTACCAACAAAATATATATTTGCCTTTACTTACCTATAGAAAGAAAGAATAAATTAATATCGCATTTTTCGATTTTCACTAATGATATAGCAGGACAATTTTTCAATAACACTATTACAATTGGTATAACTTAAAATATATTGCTGGATATTGTATAACTATGTTTTGAAGGTGAAGCTGTTCTAATGTTTTGTCGCTTGATTATAACTCTTAAATTATCAGAATTTGTTCAAAAAACAATCAAACAGCGCTATGAAAACATTAAAAAAAATATTCTTCATGAACTAGTAAAAAATTGGTTTTGTAAAAAAACTGTGCGTCACTGTCACACACAGCAACAAGGTTAAGAGTTATATCTGCTTTTTTTGTAAGCACTTTTGTACACGCTTCAGTTATATTATCCAAAATGTTGGTCATATATGTGTATTTCTAGATCGAACGAAATATCGTTTGAGGTTTAGAGTTGCTGAAGTTTGCTTCATATCAGTTTTGAAACAAATTGCAAGAACCCACATTTTATCTGTACAATGACCTCTGAAAAATAAAGTACAGCTACTTTTTGTGTCTAATTTGAAATTGAATGTGCAATTGAAGCCAAAAAATTTGAAGGAAACATGCACTAAACAGTTTTTATTAAATGCAAAGTAGAAATTTGCATAACTTAAACGCAAAGATGATTCACAACAACTAAAATAATCTGTCGTTGATAGCATATACGGATGGTTTACATATCCAGAAACTGGGTATCACGTGACTAGATAGGTGCACAAATTTAATCATTTGCACATGTTATTCACACCTCTAGCCATCCCATAATTTACATTTAGATACGTGCTTTTTTCATGATGTTGCAATTTTACTTTTGAAGAGAATGTTATTGTTCAACCAAAATGTGTTTTGTCATATTTATTTACTATTCTTATTTAAGAGGTTTTTTTTTGGTGTAATTAGCGCATAGGATCGTTAGTCAAAAAGCAAGTGCATGCAAAATTAAATATTTTTTTATGAGTACCTCTCGCAATAAGTTCTTTTTTTAAAAAAAAGCAGTTTCAGCAACTTTTACTCTCGTACCATAAGGCAATCTTCATGTCTTCAAAAACAGTAATATGTGCTGAATTTAATTTATATTATGCTTATTTTATAGACTGGGGTTTGACAATCTTGTAGATATGGAGTGCCAAACCAATCTGCCAATATAATTCAGGAAGCTGCACAATGGGAAATATTTGAAATAATTTTTTTTATTGAAAACAATTATAAAATCCCCTTGCCCCACAAAGTATCACTCGGGGATCACAGAAGTATGTTATACTCACTCATTACAAAGAAATAAAGGAAAAAATACTGTGAGGTTATAAAGGATTACAAATATTTACAACAAATGCACAGAAATTTTTAAAAGCAATTCTGGTGGAAAGAAGTTGTTGAAGGTTCGAAAGCCAATTTATATTAAGTCCCTTGAAAGCCGGGCTTAGAATGTTTCGTTCTCTTCAAAATTGGAAAACAGAAGGAACACATGTTTTACATTTTCTCACCACCAATATCCCAATCAAAGGCAGATGACGGAACTAAATTAAATTTGTTCAAGTAGCTTTTAAAGTTGCCATGACCAGTTAGAAATTGGGTTATTTCGTAATTAAAATAAAAATAATGGTGGGACAGTCTCTTATTAAAGGTTGGAAAAAATTTCTTTGTTAAGCTCCTTTTATTTGAAATGAGATATTCTTGGTTCCAAGACTTCACCATTTTTTCTTTCATAATCTTCGCGCTTGTTTGCAGCCTTTGCAAGCCAAGCGGCCTGCTCATTTCCAAGAACGCCCGTGTATCCGCGTGAAATAATTAGCCATGCATAAAAAGTTAGATGTATTATATATGTATTTAGAAAGCTTAAAATTTTTTTTATTAAAACATAAATAACATAATAATAATATATATATAAACTATTCTTTTGATAGGAATAAAAATTTTAAACTGCACATATATTATGTTTTTAAACATGTTTATTAAAGTAAGAAATAAACATAAGATATAAGTATTACTTCAACATTGTTAAGTAAAAAATAAATATTTTAATGGCAACTTTGCCCTAGCACCGCTCTATAATTCATAGTGCAATATCAGGGGTATAATTTGGGGCTTTCAATTTGACACGATTCTGAACGTTCAGTTGTTGAATAACTATCTTGTAGACTCAAAATATTTTTCATATGAGAAAAGATTTGTTAACATATATAGATATGTAGAACCAGAGAAAGAATGTGTAAAAAGCAGAGTGCTTTCAATTTTTCTCAAACAATTAAATCTCTCTAGCAATGACATCCAACAACTTAAAATACCTGCCGATTTATCTCATTAGTTATCTTCCAGAATTTTTCGCTGTTCGGTAAATTTTGCCTTCATTAATTCTGAACAAGTTTGTTGAATAAGCTCCATTTGAAAATTATCTTCAAGTCGCTCTAATTTTGAGATGTAGAGGTGTAACGGGTCCACCCGCGTTTTTCCTAACAATCCTCTGGGGGAATTACTTTCTTATAAATATTATTTAATTGAAAACTTCCTCCCGAAGAAGAAGTCGCGATATAGTAGAACGTCGTTTATCCGAACGTTTATTATCCGAAAAGTGCAATGCTCAACATTTGTTTCCTGTGAGGCTAAAAGTGACAAGAAAACCCAAGGTGGGGGATATTTGGGGTATTTCAGTTGTGTGAATTTGGTAAACATCTGCGCGGAATATTTGTTCGGTTTATTTCCAAGTGAGGGGATGTGTACGTGCTCTTTTGTTGAGTCTTGTTAATGTAGAAACCTCGATAGCATGCGATGCAAAAGTCTGTGGATTTCAAATGCTAAATAAGGACGAGATAGTGACTTCCGTGCAAGAAGAATTCGACCCTGTCGACGATGAAACGGATGAAGACGAGGACAACAACAACGAAAGTAGCAAGGGTCCATCAAATGCTGACGCATTAACTGCGTTAGAGGCAGCTGTGGAGAGGTATGAGCAACAATTAGAGTGCTGTTCTACTCAACCACTACTGCTCAAGAGAATCAGAGACCTTGTAGTGAAAAAACGAAGATGTACAGTGGAAAAACGAAAAATAAGTGATTATTTTCCCCAATCAAGGTAAAATTGCGACGTTTTGCACCTTTTTGGCCTTTTCTTCAAGCACGTTTCCTGCATGTGATGATTTTCAATATTTGTATAGTGTCCAGTATCATTTACTGCATGGATCTTATTCGGTTTTCGGTTATCCGAACAATCGCAAATCCGAATGGTGTCCGGTCCCAATTGATTCGGATAAATGACGTTCTACTGTATATGTAAATTATGTCGTGTATTTAAGTATTAGCTTTCGGGTTCGAGAAGGAGAGAGAGAGAGAGAGGTTAGAGGCCGAAGGATAGCAGTAAGGATTTATGTAAGATAACGTAAAGCTAAACGAGAGCACTTCGTAGATTATTTGATTAATATTAAGATTGACGATTGAGTCAATTAGTAGTTAAATTGGATTCGGTTGGTTTGGATTAGATTACTTTAGAACAGGGGTGGGTGGGCAGACTTTTCCAGGGTGCGTGCTACTTCTAATTTTTTCAAGGAGTTGCGGTCCACCCTGTGTCACTGGCGCGCACAAGAGCGAGGGAGGGGTCCACGGCTCCGGACCCTCCCCTCATAACCCTTCACTTCTTTTTCGATTCATTATAGTCCCATGTATATAGTATGTAAAATGCAATTAAGTATTTTATGTTACTAATTTTTTATTTATTTATTAATGTTAATTATTTGTTCAGTAATTTATTTTTTGCTGTTTCTTGTTCCCGACGATCGAGAAAAAAAATGTTTGACTGCGTATTGGGGTATGATGCGAAAATGATGGACCTTCAACCCTCGACCCCCATCCCTTTAAAAGTTCTGGTGTACACTACTGCACAAATGTCGTAGGTGTGGTGAGGTATGGGAAAGGTTATTATAACTTAATAATAAGTACGGAATATGTACTTACCTACAGACCTAAAATAAAAAATACAACACTTTTAAAACCGCGTTTCAGCCAAAACACAAGATACAAACTTAATAATAATAGCCCCAAATATAATTACATCAAATGATACATTTATTATGAAACAATTCAAAATACATAAAAAAAATAAAACATTTTTATCTGAAGTTAGTTTTTGTTGTTATAGTCTGTAGAAGGCTCAGTCTGCGTACTGTCAGCCAATCTTGAATTTTTCGTATATATTTACTAACTGGTAAAATTTCTTGGCGGTCACCCAGAAACGTCTTGGCGGTCCACCGGTCGATCACGAACGACGTAATGCCCACCCCGCTTAGAAATTATCTTCAAATCTTAGAAGGTGTATTGCCTGGAAGGACTAAGTGTAAGTGATACCATTTATTATCTTTTCTATGCGATTACTCCCACATTTATCAATTGGTGCATTTCATGACTAGGGTTGTTGAATTTATGTCGTTGTTGAGAATAGTAAATAAACGTGTTGTTTTGACCTATGGCTAGTTTTCCTTCTAACCCTCGTACACTAATGGATAAGGCTTGCTCATCCATTACAGAGGGTCATTGAAAATTGCCGGCACCTGTTATAGACTACCATACTGCAAACATTTGATGCATCATTTCTGAAATCTTCCTTTGTAAATCAAAAGAGTTTCTCAAACATGCATTAAATAACGAAACCCATTGCAGCTGTTTAATTTCACGCCTTTTATAATAATTTCGAAATAAATAATGAGCGTATCGTAAATGGAAATTACGTAAAAAAGGACGATTTTAGAGAAAATGCGTTTTGAATATAAACATGTGTCATCTCATCGCAGAAACTGTTACTTCTCTCAACAATACGATCTTCAAAAACATTTTGCAATCGTATTTTCGAGCAATTATATTGAAAACAAAAATTATTTTTGACATTTTTAATTGGGTATTTAATGTATTACAATTTTTTGGAAGAAAAAAATCATTTTGAAAGAGAAAAGAAACCTCTCTGTGAGTAATCAAAGCGTCAATTAAGTTGAATGCATTTAACAGTAAATCAATTTGGCAAAACCGTTCCCCGGCTTTTCAAAATGATTCATTTGTTCTATTTAAAAAAAAGGAAGGGGGAAAAAAAAAAAAAGGGATTTTTCTTCTGCGGTTTTGTTGGATTCCACTGTCGCGTGACCACAAAAGGTGTTTCAATTGTATTTATGGCGTAACGTACTTAACTTTTCCCAACAAATGCGATTAGTGCGTTCGTTTTGGGGTTGGAAAGGTCCAGGCACGTCGACGTGATTTCTGTAAAACGATTGCGTATAAATAATAATAATTATGTTTAAGATAAATCTTTTTTTTTCTAGGTGCCATACATTAGCGATTGATTAAAGACTAATTTCTTCCGGGTTTTCTTATATTATGTCACATGACCGTTTCTAAGGTATTTTTGTTAAAAATGATTCTGAAATAAAAGTGAAACCAGTATTTTGAAAGAAGTGACTAAATTATAATTTATTTTGTTGTTTCAAAAAACAAAAACAAAAAATTAGAAATAATGTCATTGATAATTTTTTAAACTCCTTGAATTAAGTTTTTGTCATTTTAAGGTATCCGACTACTTACAACAATTTATTTTTTTTAAAAAATGGAAACATGGGGATTTTTTTGTGGTTTTTAGATTTGTTAAGTACATTTCAAGAAAAATATGCTAAAATTAAGAAAAGAAAAGAAATTATTACTATTAAAACGCGAAAAATGAGCAAAAATTAACAAAAAATAACATAAACGGGGCCCATTCTGTACCAAAAGTTTATAAAGAAATTTTCAATTCTTCAATTCTGATGTGTTGCTATGTTATTCATTTTTGAAATGACCTTCAGGATAAGAGATATTTTAATTTTTACAAAAACTAGAGCGCTTTATATTAGTTATTACGTGAAATTGCTTTAAGAAAACAATGATTATGTTCACATAAGGGCAGCATTCACATAAAGGCACATTCAACAGCACTCAAACACAATTATAATTGTGTCTAAAATACACGTATGTAAGAGATTATTCACACAAGCACCGCTCGTCAACCGAGATAATCGATAATCATGGTCAGTGTAAGTCTACTAATCACTAGTCAAAATAATACTGACTGATTTTCGGCGAGCGTCTCTCTATTTATAGGCCTCGTGGATCTTTCGAGAAAAATACGCTTGCGTCATAGGTCTTGAAATTAGTGGATTTCTCTACAAATTTCCAGAGGATCCTGAGCTCGCCAAAAATAGTCACCAAATTGGTCGCCAAAAATGATGCCAACTTGGCTCTATTGCCAAGATTTCGTCAAGTTCTCATTGAATAGTCATTATAGCGTAAGGGACGGCGTTGCTTCCGAATATTAATTTAACATAAAATAAATGTAATACAGAGCAATACAAATGCATTACACATCTAAATACAAACCATTTACACTATTTTATACAAAATTCGTAACAGTATTATGATTATAGATGTATTTTTTTTTAAAAAAGGGGAATATTTTGTGAAAATCTGTGTAATTCTTTCATCCCCCCCCCCCAAAAAAATAGCATTTAAATATTTTTTTGTAATTAAATTCTTAAAATAATTTTATATATATATTCTAATTCAGGTGACACTAAATATCAAAACAATTATTCATTTACACGCTTTTTTTCGAAATCACGATTTCAAAAGTAATCAGTCACCTTGAAAATTTTTTTCCTATAAGGAAAATGCCGCATATTCAAAAATTGATTTTAATCCTTTACTCAAAAAGACAACGATGAATTCCACAAAATAATTCAAAACTAAATCGAAATTATGTAGACTGTTAATAACCTGCAAACCATCACACATTGCTAATTAGTAGTAACGTTCCTCCTTCTAAAAATCTTAAAAATTCCATTATCTTTTAGATTATTGTAATAACAAGAGTTCTATATATCACTAAAACATGACAATACACACAAAAGAAAAAAAAATCCATTACCTCATGGAACTCATTGATAATTTATTGAAAGAATGGATCAATGAAAGGACTGTTATCCAGAATAGAAATTTTTCATGTAATACTGAAATATATATAAATTAGTCATCAGAATTTTGCCTCAGGGGTGGTCGTACTATGTATTTGTACTAGTACAGAGTACGTAACGATGTTTACTAGACGATAGCCGAGGCAATGGAAAAACCAATCTCTTCCTCTCTCTGATAGATTATGAATAATTAGCGCTAAGGAACGTGATCGAAAACTTCAATGAAACCATTCCTATGTCTAGACTAGGATGCTTTAGTGTGCATAATTAATGCTTGTGACGTGGATTAGCATTAAAGCAACAGATTTTTTAGTTCGAAATAATGCCAGCCACATATATATCATTGATATTGCTTTTTAATATTGTACGACAAGGGTGTCAAACGCTAGCTTGGGCCAAATAAAAAAGGTTTAACTTTAGGAAGGCCACGCTTAAACAATATTTTTGTCGAAGCGTAATTTTTTATTTCGAATAATACATTAGAATAATCATAAATAAAAGAACAAGAAAATTTTAATGTTTACGTCCAGACACTTTAAATCTCTTTTCTGCTACTATCTTTTCTATTTTGGGGAAAATTTTGATTTTTTACTATGCGTTATTGTGTGCCTATATACTTGCCGGGCCTCAAAAATGTTCGTAGAGGGCCACTAGTTTTTTACCCCTTCTGTACGGTATCGTTTGAGTAAAGAAAAGAGAAATTTCATTTGAAGACATGAAACTATTTTAAACTTTAAAAGCATTCTTTGAGACATTTTTTTTTTTAAAAAGTATAATCGCGAAAAAAGTAGCTTAAAATGTTTTTATGAAATGGATTTTAAAATATTTAAAAGCAGTGTTTGAAGTAATTTAAAGGGGAAAAACTGTGAATAAAAAAATGCTTAGGAGGAATAGGGGTGTAGAAAGAATATTGAGGGAAAATGTATTGAATTTTTCTATCCGTGCAAGAAAATAGAAGAAGGAATGCACACTAATGGATATTGTAGAAATAAAAAAACAAGATATCAATCACTGGCATGGCCAAGTAATTGTAGCGCGTTTTTCACATGCTGTATTTTACAATAATGCAACTAATGAACTTTTTACTAACAGAAAGTAGTACTGTACCACTCCTCTAAATGTACTACTACTGAGCTGAAAAGAAATAATGACACAAGTCTGTATCAGCACTAAAAACTTTTTGCAAACAATAAATTTACTAGGTAAAATTTGAAAATTTTTTGTTATAAACTAGCGAAATTCAGGAAAATTTGTAGGAAAATTCGGGAAAACTATGGGAAAATTTAAATAGGATTCGGCTCATCTAGGGCACAAATGCGACCCAATGCCAAAGACCCAAGGTCAATGGGTTGCTTATTGGCTGAGAAAAAGGTACGACAAAATATGGAACGAAGACGAAATTTGCGTCCTAATAGCGCTTTTGTTTCACGACGTGAAAAACGCGCTAAAAACCAATTTTATGGGGGATTCCCATTTATAAGTCTAGTCATTACTTGCCCTCTTTGCTGGGTATTTCATGATATTGTATGAATATACAGCAGTGGCGCACACAAGGGAGAGAGGGTTGATTTTTTTCCCAATTGATTATTATCCTATGTATATAGTACGTAAAATTTAATTAAGTAATTCTTATTAATATATTAATTTTATAAATTAATGCTAATTATTTATTCAATAATTAATTTTTTACTTTTTATGTTCCCGAAAATCGACAAAATTGAAAGAATATGTTGGGCGGTGTATTGGAGCATGATACGAGAATGGTGTACTTTCAACCCTGGACCCCCCCCCTCCCCTTTGAAAAATTTCTGTGTGCTCTACCGATATACAGCTATACATGTATAAAATATTAATGTACAAGTCTTTCCATTAAGCTTTCATATGTATTTAAAAACATTCCTCTACCCTCGCCTCGTAATATAAAAAGGATTTAAGTTTCATAAACTAAAATTTATTTATTTATATGCTCCCCCCCTTAATCCCTTCCCCGTTGGGAGTCGATTTCCGTTGAACCCATTTTTAACGGATATCAGCGCAACAAAAGTAACATGCTTATTAAATTTCAAGTCTGTGTAAGCATAATAGTTCAAAAACGACAATTTTTTCTATCTGTGTGTCTCCCCTTAAACCCTCCCCCCATCCTTCGGTAAAACTCGTTCTTAGCTGATCTCTACTCATTGAAACGAACCATAAATTTCAAGTCTGTAGATCTAATAATTAAAAAAGCATTTTTGGTGTTATATCATCTCTACAACTTTCATAGAGAGTAGATCTCTGCAAAACCCATTCATAGCGGTATAACGGGTCTATTTGTGTTCTTCTTCCTAACAGTCCTCTTGGGGAAAAATGGGTTTTTAAAATTTATTCTATTGAAAACCTTCCTCCTCCGAAGAGGATGTGATGATGTAAATTGATGAGTATATAAAGTTTAAACTTTCGATTTAAGAGAAGAGAGAGAGGTGAGACTGCTAACGGATAGCAGTGATTGTGATTAGCGTGAAACTAGGCAAGAGAACTTCGTTACTTATTTGATGAATATTAAGATGAACGGTTTAGTCAATTAAGCGTTAAATTTGGATTAGAAAGAATTGAATGAGAAGGTGTATTGCTTCGCCGTAAGGGATCCAATTTACTGTTAATTCTCCTAATATCTCGTCTACCTCGCGATTGCTTCACATATTTAATAATTGGTGGATTTTTTAGTTTGAGTTGTTGAATTTGTGTCTTCGTTGAGAGAATTGTTAATAAATAGAATTTGTATTGACTGTGGCTCATCTTCCTTCCGACCCTCTCACACTGAGGAATGACACGGGAAATTCTTTACAGCCGTTCTGTACCTAACAGAATTAACATACTTACTAAATTGCAAATCTGAGTTCTAATAGTTCAAAAACGGGTAGTTCTTTTTATCCATTCATCCCAGTAACTGCCGCAACATCCCCCTGGGAGTGGATTTCCGTGAAAAACCTTCTTAGCGGATCTATTCAAATAAAGAAACAAACTTATCAAATTTGGTATCTGTAAGTTTAATAGTTTGGGATATCTCATGACGAGGGAAGGAGTGAGTCACTTTTCTCTTTTGTGCATACAGGTTTCGAATTCGTGAAAGTAATATTCACACCTCGTAAAATTCCCCCTCTTTCTTCTTTAAATCCAAACTAATTGCGTTTGAATTCAATAAAATGGATCCAAATAAGATTTTTTAAAAATGAAGGTTTCTGTAAAATTTGCTTTTTTTCTCCGATTTTTGAGTGCATTTTATTACGTTTTTTAATTATACATCTGTGAATTTTCAGATTAAGAAATGTTTAGAATGTTTTTAAAAATCAGAACGATAAGATTGATTCACAGGAACCTTTATCAATAGTAACTCTTCCGTAAGCATTTTAATGTATTCAAATACGTTCAATAGTCTAAGTTTGAAAAGGGTAGAAACTCCATAAAGTTTCTAATATTACTTTCAGTACTCAAAGTGACTGGTGGACAAACTTTTAAATCAAGTACCAGCAGGCAATAGAAGGATTTGTACTTTCTTTGTTAAGTTCATGAAAATAGTTTTATTTAAGGTATCCGACTCTTTTCGACAATATTTTTTTTTAATGGAGATATGGGAATTTTTTGTTGTTGTTTTTTAGATTTATTTAGCACATTTTAAGAAAAATATGCTAAAATTAATCAGAGAAAAAGAAATTATTACTACAATGGGAAAAATGGGTAAAAATTTAGAAAATATTACATAAACGGACCCCTTTCTGTACAATTTTTCATCTTTTAAATTTTGATGTGTTGCCTTGATATTCATTTTTGAAATGACCTTCAGAATAAGAAAGATTTTTATTTCTACAAAAACTAGAGCATTTTATTTTAGTTATTATACGAAATTTCTTTTAAACAAACTGAGATCATATTCACCTAAGGAACTGTAAGTTTTGTAATAAAACGGTGAGTGATAAATTTGAAAGTTAACATTCTTTTACTATTATACAAAGCATACACAAACAGTTTCAATTAATTATTTTCAAAACTTTGTGAGCAATCGCTGTCCCCGTTTGAACATTTTCAAAAAGGACACATTTCGAGTAAAACGCGTTTTAAAGTATGACATCTTGCTTCAACTAATGGCATCTGCTTTTGCTGAAATACTTGCAGTTTTTGTTCCAGTGAATGGAAAATTATAACCTTGGTATTTTTACAAAGATAACAAGGTGGTCTATAAAATAAAATCATAAAGTTTGTAAATTTTTATCAAAATTTCACAATTTTAGGGTAGTCGGATACCTTAAAATGAGAAAACATGAATCGATGATATATAAAGATATCCAAATTAATTATATTCATAAATGATCATAAATTCATCTATATTCAAAATAAAAAAGGGTCGATCTAGTCGAATAAAATATTTTTTCCAATTTTATTTATTTTATTACTTTGCAATAGGGAAGCCGCGTTCTACTTATTAAATGGCGTCTACCTCCAAAACTACTGTAGTTCCTTTGTGATCCAGGCTCTACATGGAGACATTTAAATGTAGTAGAATTTTTATTTTCATGTTTTAGTCCCTTCTATTCGACAGTCAAACCTATATTTGTTGGAAGGATAGAGGCTGCATAAAAAATCTTTCAAAAAGAGAGAGAGAGAACGAGAGTGTGTGTGTACTTATGACCACACAATAGAAGTGATAACTTCAAATTTTGTAATGTTATTTCAGGGAGTAGTTAGTAGAATATAAAAAGGGGGATATTGGTATTGTCATATAAAATTGTTTATTCATTATTATTATGTATGGGATTCATTATTATTATTATGTATTACAAATTTGTTTGTATTCGCTGCATACAGAGAGATTCAAAACGTAAATAATACTATCTGAGGAAAACATTTCAGAATTTTCTTATGTTCTTAAAGTTTTTTCACTCTAAATCGCCTTTTTATAAATAAAGAAAACTATCAGTTGTAATGTATCTGAAAAGTTGTCTTTCTGCACATGCTCCATAAAACTCAAACCGGTCAATTTATAGTACGTTTATTACAATTAATTATTACTGGCATTTGGTGATCTTAGTAATTTTTTCCTTTGCATTTTTATGACTGCTTGCAATGGAAGAGTGCCTTTTATAAAAATATTTTATGTTTAAAAAAGCAAAAAAAAAAAAAAAAAAAAAAGAAAAGAAAAGTTTGAAAATTACGAAATTCCATAAATTTTTTCAAGAAGCTTTTCAATATTCCATCTCAGTTTAACTTGGCAGCGTTGAGAAAGATATACAATGTACCAATCTACTTGAAAAAAAGTTGTAACTTTCTTTCTTTTTTTTTGGAATTTAAATCCAAGAAAATCCATAGAAACTTGTAAAAAATACAAACATTTTAGATTGGGATTTTAATAATGTATTTCAAGTTAATCACATCTTCAAAGCATTTATTTTTTAAACAAAGTTAATTAATACAGTCAATAGAGCAACGTCATGAAATTCTAGTTTGGCTGAAAACCGATTTTCGACGCCAAATTTTGTCATTGTTGTAGGTCTTTCTTGGATGGACTTTACATTGTTACAGAAAATTCCGATCAATTGCTACGAGCGTTACAAACCCGAGCGTAACAATGCTTGGCTTCTTAAAACGCATCATTCAAGTTCACTCCTTAGCAAAACGCGCCTAAAGAAGTTATCACTTCAAAAATTGAGAAATTCACTTGACAAATTTTCATGCATTCTTAAAGATATATTTTTTATGTGGTGTACATAAAAAACACATTAAAAAGATAGCCTAAAATAAGATATATTATAATAATATATCTTATTCTATTTATATAACTGTCCATATTCTATTCTATATAACTGTCTTGTTAATTTTGAAAAGAAAAATATTATTTTCCTTAACAAATTTTGAAGCATTGACAATTTATAAAACCAATGATATTTCTACTTTTCTCATACCATGTTGAAAGCCTTGATTTTCGTTCGGTCATCGAATTAAATTATCAAAAAATAATTCGTCGGATAAAATTGGAAATTTTAAATTAAAAAAATTCTGCATTGCTCATTGGTAACAGTGTTGTATCAACCACTGAAGGAATCCCAGAATTTAATTATTTATTTGTCCTTGAATTAAGAATGAAGTCTCTCATAAAAGAAAAACACGCTTAATAAAGTCATGGACTTTTATAATCCATGTTTATCGTTAGATTTAAGTTCCTATCCAGTCATACTTTAATAGGCGTATAATAATTGGTCTTAAAGCGGGCCGTATATGCTTTCAGATATATTAATTTGTGTTGCTTAAATTTTGCATCACCATTAGGATATATTACTTGATTGTTTTTCCCAATAGGAAGTCGGGAAAAAAAGTATGTATTATTTTCATTGTTTAATAGCAACACTTGCTGTAAATATTTAAACTCTTATTCTAAAAAAAAGTATCAAAGATAAAAAAAAAATGTCGCATATCTCAAATTACACTATTTCACAAATAACAGTCACAAAAAAAAATTATGTGCATTTTTTTTTAATAATGGAACTGCCCGATTCAAGAGACAAAATCGATTATTTTGTCATGAATGCTTTCTTTCACAACGAAATATAAAAATCCAGCTAATTGCGGAAGTGACGATATAATTAACTCTAATATCTTTTCGACCTGGTTCGAGAGTAGTTCATTAATGAAAAAATAATACGCATTCGCTCATTTTGTCGCGAGATTGTGGGAAAATCTTAAAAATTATTTCCATTATTATTAATTATGAAAGAATTCGAGTTCGCTTTTTATTGTGGGGTGTCTCATTAATGTATTTATTTAGATTTGTTCTGAGTTTGAATCGCACTTTTTTCAGCTGTAAGAATTAATTTCCCTGTTATTTTCAAGCTTCAATTGTTTTGTCGTGAATATTTGATCCTGACAATTGGAAGAACTTTCTAAACATCACGAATACGACATAAAATTAAACCCCTGGAAGCACTTTAACTACCATATTGTGTTAGAATCGTGTTAAAATTAATTTTAAACGTTCTAACCCCCCCCCCCCCCCGCTTTGCTTAGAGACGCATGATATATGAAACATAAAATGCATTCAAGAATTAAAATGTAATGAAATATTAAAAGTTCAAACATTAAAACAATCATTAATGTTTTTTGGAAGAGATTGGGAATAAAAATTGCGTTGAGATTAAATTCACTTGAAAAAATGTACTTATTGAAATGAATGAAAAATGTTAAAGTTTCTTTTAACTGTGTTTAATATAAACAGTTACAATTTCCATTTGTAACCATGAAATGAATAGTGCTGCAACATTATATTAAATTCTATATACTGCTCAAATTCAATATACGATCGGATTTTAAGTAACAAAGTCACTTACTCCCGAAAAAAAGTTCGTGATGTGGAAAATTCGTTAAAAATATCTCGTATAAAATATATTCGTATATATTCGTATAAAATTAAATCTCTTGTCATTTGAAGTACTTCAAAATCCACATAAAACTAATTGTAAATTTTTAAACACTATACGTTTTTCAAAAAGAATAAATAATTCACACTTTTTTTGTTAATATCTATTTATTTTATGAACCTTACCCAACAAAATCTGCAAGGAAAACAAGAGAGAAAACGTCCACTATATTTTCAAATTAAAAAAATAATTTTATGTAAACATTGATGAATTTTAATAACATTTTCTTATTTTAAGTCTTCAAGTAATTTTAAACATACGTTATTTTATGACCAGTAATCTTAAACATTTTTTCCCACATGCGTCCTTAAATTTGATTACTAATAAAATCTGTTAATTTTGAGTTTTTTTTTTTTTTTTTTGAAAAATTACCTCAATACTATATATATTGTTTTAGGTGAGTTAAGGCACCTGAGATTCGAGATCATTGCTCACCATAAAAGGTGTGAAAACAGAGAATAATTTGAAATGTCCAAAAATATTTTTAAAATAGGGAGAAAAAAAAGTCGTATCACACAAAAGAAAAAAATGTGTTGAATAGAAAATACATCTCGCTTTTTTGGAGTTATTTTACGAAGAAAATAATTGATTCCAGAAAAAAGTTTGAAAAATAGAAAACTTTGCTAAATAGAGGTTCGTAAATTGGAGGTTTGACTGTATTATAAAAAATATGTTGCCACTTCTAATGAGTTCAACATTTCCTGTTTTATATTATTTGCTAATTGTTTCGCGTTTGTTTATTTACTTCTGAAACACTGGCAACAGAATTTTAGTTAAATAAGTTCTTAGAAGAACTGTATAGTATTTTATGTTTATGGAGCGTGTGCTCAATTAATTCGTTCTTTCATGTAAATAGCTTCTTTTATTCAAAACTGTAAATAGCCTCATTATCCTGCGTGAGGAAGAACAATAAAAGAATATTGTAATAGAAGAATAATAGGTTTCTCGAGTCACAACAAATAAGTCGGATCCCGATTTAAAGAAGTCCTCGGGACCGAACTTTTTTGTTCATTAAATCATGGTTATTCGTTATATCGGGGTCCAAACAAGATGCAAATTTTTGTGCACATGCCTTTTGGAAATTCTGCAAAGATAAGCTACTACATAACTACTTAGAATTCTATTAATAAGCCGCTACACAAAAGAACAATCCATAGGTAGAAATTACACGCTTTTTATTCAACAGCTAAAATTATTAAAAGTGAATTTGCAAGGAATTATTATTCCTTTTCCCCTCTAACCCGGCTAGATGTGTGGGAGGAACTAATTGATCAGACGACATGATGCACTTCAATTGTTTATTTGTCACAATATTCAACACAATCACAATAATAATCCAATTAAGATAAATTTGATCAACAATTAGAGGATTAAGGTGAGACAAGATAGCGTGGGAATAATAAATACGATCTTGGGAATCTATCCTTACGATAACTTATACAAAACTCATTTTAAGAAGCGTATTAATAATTTAACTATCTGACTTCTGTTTGAATCAAGATTACGGTACCTGACACTTGCAATTCTTTAAACTATTCGACGTAGCTTTGAACACTAATAGTTGACTTCAGCACTTCTTAGAGATTCCAACTTCACGCGCCGTACACTGTTTACGTACTACTACCGGATTGCTCGCTTCTCCTTAATTTCCTTCACATCCGAGCTATACTCACTTCTCTAATTTTCAATTCTCACTTCACTAATCTTCAATTCTCACTTCACTAACTCTTTGATTCTCACTTCACTAACTCTTTGATTCTCACTTCACTAGCCTCCTAAGACTTGCGAATACAGAATATATATATTAAACTTAATTTACACAATCATGTTTTCTTGTCTTCGGTGAAAGTTGGTTGAAAGAATTCATGCCCTAAAGGAATCCCCGAGAAGTTAGTAAGAGGACGCGTATAGATCCGTCACAAATTATTACGCATAAGTTAACTGGAAATTTTAAAATACTGATAAATAAATGTTGGACCAAGTTTTTGATTCCTCCCTCGAAAGAGTTTTTTTTTTTTTTGTTGACTTTATGCAGAGTAGAAAATACCGCGTCATTTACATCCTGCTGCATAAGGTGTTTTCACAGTATCCAAACAATGTAGATCATTAAAAAATGTAACAGATTTGATAAGTTTCGTTATCAATTTCTGTTTCCGAATCGCTTTCATTGGCTCCGACAAATCAGCTATTTCCTCAACTTTCGTCACACCGATCGGCATTTCGTCCTCAATATTAACATAATTGTTACAAATATCTCTTGCATTAAAGAGTGAGAGGGGATAAGAAGGAAGTTTCCTATCCTATTCAAATCTCACACGATGGGTTGCACACATAAATCATCTGCATTCTTTCCCATCGAAATTTGATACTTACAAGAAAAATCCTTTCTCTGTTCCGGACTAAAAGGACAATATGAAAGGGAAAAAAAATCCAAGTTTTTCTAATACAAATTAGCAAGAAATTTTTTTCCCCAGCTGTTGAAATAATTTGTTAATTCGGGGTTTATTATTTGTTAAGTAGATGTTTTTGCCTTTATTTTTATCGAGGAAAGAGAAAAATTCATTACATCGTGAAACTCATTAAGGGGGTAGGTTCACGAAACAGGATCTGTATCTCAGTAATGTTAAAAATAGGTATTTTTAAGGAACATTTATAAACATTCTATTGAATAAAAATCTCCAATTTTTTACTGAATATTCTTTAAACCATAATACATACTTTAATCAGAGATTTTATAGATAGGATGTCTAGACAGTTATTTTTTTTAAAAAATATTTTTTGCACAAATCTGTTTTTTTCCCCCCTTTCAAAAACAGTGAAATTTCATGATGTTTAATTCTCTAAATCAAGTCAGAATATTTTTTTGAAAAAATCCCTCGATTAAAGTATGTATTAGAGTGTAATTATTAACTATGAAAAGTTATAAGCTGTTAAATTCAGTAGTTTAGGAACAAATGTTCCTTATATGGTAAAAATTTTAGTTTTGGGAAAAATGGATTTTAGTTATGGATTTAGTAGACTTTGCCAGGTGGTAAAACATTCTCAAAACATTATTAAATATACTTCTACTGCACGTAGAATGATAATTTTTTCACCATTAGAAGCGTAGAAATTCATATTTTATTAAAATAGGGAAAGCGAAAAATGTGTTTGGGGGCCGAAATTTATGAACCTACCCCCTTAAATACGAGTCAGATTGTGTGACCAATATTGTTTAAATTTATATAATAAATCCTTACAATTTAAGTCATCTTTAAGCAAAAACGATGCATGAAAAAATTAAGCTCAAAATTTTGAATAATATCTAAACCATATTGCTAAATTTTCTTTAAATATATCAATGTATTAGTAAAAATGTTAAAATGTGTGTATATATAATTAATTATTTCTGTTAATAGAGATCTAATAAAAATCTTGGAAAATGCAAAAAGGCATGCCTAATAATTGAGTAATTCTTTATAAACGTCGCACATCGAAGCAACATGACTAGTTTGGAGAAGGGAGTCCCAGCTCAGGGTGTTGTTCTCGTCACTTGACCAAGCCTCAAAATTACGAGGCCTGTCTCTAATAATCTTTGTGTTGATTTTTGATGCGACGTTAATATAATTCTTACTCTTGCTCATTTGAAGCTACGTGAGATTTTTTGGCACCGGGCCATGTCATTCTGAGCCTGACGGGGATGACACCTAAGCTGGCAATGCAGTCTATAAATTTCCATGTCACACCATTGTGATGATTTTGAGTTTCGACAAATTTGACGCATATCAACACCATTTTATGATGGGTCGTTAACTCCTTAAATGCAACTGGTGTATATATCCGTCTCGCTCAATGGTGTTTTTAGTGCTCGGTCGTATATATGCGTCTTTTCAGAATACGGTTCTTTTTTTTTTTTTTTGCGTTGCTATTAGTAAAACTATTACAAAGGCTTTGGAATGGTATCAAATGACCTTGACAGCATTTGAGACAGATTTACGTATTTCAGAGAAAAATTTGCTTATTTTTGCCTTTTCTTCCCCCTCCCTAATACACCGCCTACGCGCGGCTGTATGAAAAATTTTGACACTACGGAGCGAATCACCTTAATCGGCACTCTAAAGTTAAAGAGATCATTTCTCTTAAGATTCTTTGAGGCCCTCGTCCAGGGGAAGTCTTAAGAATTTTTTAGATCCTGTGCCCCTATGCAAAAGTAGGCCCTACCGGACATTTTTAAAAGCACACGATATACAGCATGATTTGTCAAATACTCGTTCAAACGGTCATTTGAAACAAATAAATGTACACAACTCACAATCTCAAAAACCTAGGCTCAAACCGGCTCGACCGATGGCCACATTTCTACTAAATGTTGAAGGATTGTTTATGGTATTAGGTCTAGGCCTAGACATGAACAACGGTCATCACATAATGATACAGTCTTTCTACTTTTGCCAGTTGATATGCAGTTTGAAATTCCCTTTTTTTGGAGAATATTGCACGGGAATAATACTTGACCATTAAAATTATGTGAATCATCAGCTTTTTAGACAGAGTCGAGAACGAATTGAGATCCCCACCGAGGGCGATTCCCTGGACCCGAACCCAGTTGGCCAGTGCCTTAAGGCGTCCCTATCTCCAATCCATGACTGAACTGCAACAATGCCTCATACGATATTTCAACTTCTTAACTCTTAGTTTGATTATATCAATCTTTTTTGTTGTCATTTCGTATTTGCCATTGGTTGAAAGCCCCCAACTCGTATCATATCTCAAGACAACACCAATTGATTCTACTGATTTTGTTAACAAAAACAGTAAAAAATAAATAATTAAATTTATAATTAGCATTAATTATTAAAAGAAATTGTTAACTACAAGTACTTAATTACATTTTATATTATATACATATTTAGGAAAATCATCAATCGAAAAAAAATTAATGGCTTTGAGGGTGTCCGGACCCCCTCCCCCCCTTTGTGTGCGCTATTGATCTTTGGAAGTATCTTTTAGATTTTTTCAAAATTCCGTAAATGTCCATGATTCCGAAGATGTGTATCAAATAAGGTCCATTATAAATTTATCAACTTCCATCAACCTCGAATATTGACAAATTTGTAGAGTAGTGCAGAGTGACGCTGGGAATTGTACAGCGTGCCATATGTTGCCGACCCCTCTGCTAACCCCATGAGAAATTCTATGTTAGTCATATTTTTTTCAGGATACATTTTCATTCTAACCCTTTCTACTATTTTATTCCACTCTCTTTCAAAATTCAGATTAAATTTTTCTTTCTTCCTTTAAAAAAATGTTTTTAAAAAAAAATATCGACGTAAAATTTGCTAATTGAACACTCATGATAGTATTCTGCTTAACTAGTAGATGGCGCCACCAAAAGTTATTTCTTGTTTCATAATACATTTAAAAGGGATAGAAAACACAGGGTAACTTTTTCACTGCAATACACATTTGCTCAGCAAGAGAATAACAACCAGAGGGGCATAGCTACCGCCGTATCAGCGATAGCCGCCCCCCCCCCCCTCCAATGTACATAGACCACAACTTGTGTATTTTTTAGACACTTTCAGATAAGTTTTGGTTTATTTTTGAAAAAAGGGCCCCAAGGAATTTTGATAAAGGCCGCCACTACGCCAGTGATAACATTTAAGAACATTTTTCAAAATATATAAATCGCAAAAAAGCTATAAATCAAAGTAAAATATTGAAGATTATAAAAAAAAAAAGAAAACGAAGATTTAGATGATATACGCAATTTGAAATTTGACTAAACACTGTATCATACAAAAACACCGAAATACTTTAAATTAATTTTTTTGATGATTATTCATTATCATGGAAGTTTTTTTTTTTTTTTTTTAAATAAATGTTTTTACAAAGAAGTTATCTGAAAACTTCGGCTTTTCTTTTAAAATTATTCAGCCCATGCATACTTTGATACACTGGCGTAGCTAGTTCTGAGTGGGCCCCATATCAAAACTCCATCGGAGCCCTTTTTTAGAAAAGAAAGTCCTGTTAGAGGTACTGTAGTTACACATGTTGGGGCCTCTGTAATTTGGAGGCCCCGTATCATTGATGCAGTGGTAGCTACGCCCCTGCTTTGATACAAGTTGGTAATCTTAATAAAATGTTAAAATATATTTATCTTTTAAGAATATTTATCTTTTTAACCGCTTGACAGTTACAGTAGAACGTCGTTTATCCGAACGTTTATTATCCGGAGCGTCAAATATCCGAACCAAAGTCCAGATACGTTTTCGAACAGTGCAATGCTCAACAGTTGTTTCGTGTGAGGCCAAAAGTAAAGGGAAACCCCAAGGGGAATATTTCCCATATTTGAGGAATTTCCGATGTGTGATTTGGTAAACATCTGCGCGGAGTATTAGGTCAGTTTGTTTCCAAGTGAGGGGGTGTATACGTGCTCTTTTGTTGAGTTTTGTTGGTGTAAATACCTCGATGGCATGCGATGCAGAAGACTGTGGATTTCAAATGCTAAATGATGACGAGATTGCGACTTCCGTGCAAGAAGAATCCGACCCTGTCGACGATGAAACGGATGAAGGCGGATGGAGTGGTACGAATAACAATCAGAGCTCTGTCCTACTCAACTACTGCTGCTGAAGAGAATCAGAGACCTTGCAGCGAAAAAACGAAGGTGTACAATGGTGCAGCGAAAAATAAGTAATTAATTTCTACAAATCAAGGCAAAAGTGCGACATTTTGCACCAATTTTGCTTTTTTTTAAGCACGTTTCCCGCATGTGATAATTTTCAATATTTGTATAAAGTCCAGTATTATATATACTGCATGGATCGCATTTGGTTTTTGGTTATCCGAACAATCACGTATCCGAACGGTGTCCGGTCCCAATGGATTCGGATAAACGACGTTCTACTGTATTTATATAATTTATTAACTCTTTAAAAAATTACTTTAAATTATAGAATGTGATAAAAGTGTTTTTGTGAATTTCAATTTAAGAAATTAAATAAAATAGATAAATTTTTCTTGATTTTATTTTCTTTAAAAAAAAAGGATGAAATTTCATTATTTTAAAAACTTCGACAATCTCTATCTTTTTAAACACGTAACAAGCATAAATCTGTTGAGACAAATATTATTCAATTCGTTGACAACTAATGGCCGCTCAAGCCGAGTGAGTTAAAAAAACGAACAAAAATTTAATAAAATTATAGAACATTATAATTTTGTAAAATAATTAATTTTTAGAATGAATTTATAATTTTATATTTATGCATTTGTAATATTATGAATTTGTATTTTATGTAAACTAATATTTATATTTATATTGTGTATTTATATTTTAAATCTGGAAGCAATTTCCTTGTAACATTCTTCAGTCTACCGGATTGGCAACAGTCCGTATTTTGGCTTCAGAGTAGTTGCAATGTTTTGATGTGAGCGCAGCTAAGCCTAACGGAATAAAAAATCGTTCTTCGAATTCTTTGCGCAAATTTCTATACTTTAACGTTATAGAACGAAACGTTCCATAACAAATCCATGCTTTTTGAAACACATAATTAACTGACACACAGAAAAACTAACTTTAAAAGCAAAATAAGAAACCCTGATCATTTACCTAAAATAAACCCGCTATCTCCTCCATCACGCACAAGGATTAATTGAAAAAAGATTTGCTTTGGATAGGCTTTGTTGTTACACCTCTTCAAATACTTTCATATGTAAATCATGGCAGTAGCTTCTGAATCATTCTTCCGCATACTGTGTATCAAATGGCAATTATTTTACCGCGTGCTTCGTATTAATGAAAGATATTCAACGATAATTGACTTGTATAAAGATTCAGGCTTAAGTACGTTTTATCAGATAAACAGCCAAAAATGAATGTATGAAAGCAAAGTGTTATCATAATGGATTATAAGATTTTCACTGTTTAGATAATCATCGCTACCTCATTGACCTAATTTTGGTGACAGTTGTGAAAAAAATCATGTAATGCTTCTGAATTGTAAATAGAAAAAAGGCGTTGTTGATGTCTTTAGTCAAGGAAAAACTTTACCCTTTCTCATAATACGTTGCCAAAAAACGTCACTAAATTTCGATCTTTTTGTAGAAGTGTCTATACCAGGGGTACTTAACCTTTTTTTCTGCCGGGCCGCATATATATGTTAGCTATTTCACGCGGCCCGCATACATATGATGGCTATTTCACGCGGTCCGCAATATGAGAATCAATGGAGGGGGGGGGGGATAAATGCTTCAAAACCAAGATAACATAGAAAACTTAAAATGTGGAAATTGATCAAAATATTGAAATTCCTATTTTGCTTTTTTCATTATTTTTCATATTTTTAGTTTTGACACTAAATTTTTCTAAATTGGAAGTATTTAAGAATCACTCTTTCACAATTTCTGCATTTGTAAACGGTTTCATGTGATTACTAATAATATAATAAATTTCATAGGGTGCCTTTGTTACTGCGGCGACATTACCAATGATAAAACACTTATTTGCTGTTGTAGAGATTATTCAAGAAAACCTATTTATCATCTCTTGAAAGAGATCTTCGAGGAAAAGTGTCATTGAATGATTCCTGTTTGTTGGTATTTTTTAAATACAACACTTTCGCGACTAGTCAAACAATTGCTGAATCCTGCTTGTTTTCCGCTACAAAATAGTCAATTTCTCAATCATCTTGAAACAATCTATTATTTTCAAATATTTTTCGTTTGCAAGATGTGAAAGATGTTTAAAAATGGGTTCCACCCATAAAATGGTCACTACTCCACTGTTGTCTTTTTTCACTAATAAGAAATAAAGTACCAATTCGCACCCATAACGACATCGACAATCAAAAGCAAAATTGATACATATTCGACTCTCGATAATTCGAAGTTGAAGGGACCAATGAAAAGCTTCGAAATATCAAGAGTTCGAATTATCAAGAGGGTAGAAAAACTCCCAAAATACACGAAGAGAAATTTTTTGTCTAACACATTTAAATTTGAAACTATGTAATAAAACAACAATTGTACATATGCATAAAATTATTTTAGTTTTTTTTTTCAAAAGTACATGTTAGACACCATAAATTATTATACAGAAGTTAAAAGTTCTGTATTAAAAGAATACATTCACACACAATGAATGCTATGCATCTCTTCTTCACAATCCTTTCTGAGCACATGTGTAGCAAGGTCACGCGTTGAACGAAAGATATGGACGGTTGACAACAGGTGTGGTTGGTCTATTGTCCCCTTGAAGAAGGAAAGCAATAAAAGTGTATTTTCGCCTGATGAATCGGAAAATACTAAGAAGGGGGAGCAGATAAATGATCATCAAAGGGGCTACGTTACAAGGGAGACACGAAGAGACAAAACAACACAAAATACGTAAGCTCCAACCTGTTTGCTACAGGACTCTACATGATAGTGAATGTTCGAATTGTCGAGAGTTTTATAAGATAACTTCGAATTATTACGTATTGTAGACTGGCCAGCCACTGATTTTACTTCGAATTACTGAGTGTACCCAAACGTATTGTTTTAGTTCGAAATATCAAGAGTTTTTCTAGGGACTGAGCCTATACTTTGAATTATCGAGAGTGGACTGTCTTTGATTTCTTAATAAAGAATTTCCCACGAAATTTTCAAAAATAAATGAATTTCTCAGAGCAATAGACTGTGATCGGGCCACTTAAAAGGCTCGGAGGGTCGCTGGTTGAGTATCACTCATTTATACAATTAAGATGTAATTCAGGTTGAAATTACTAGAAATGAAATAGAATGTTTCTGATTCTTCTTATGTGAGTCATGTATTTTGCGTATCTGCATGGCCACTGGGTGGTCGTAGTCACGGTCACGAACCCGTAGCCAACGTTGTTTTTGTCGAGTCGTGGGTTTCAGTCTTAGTGCTACTAAAGACTATCCACGTAGAGAGGCCGAAGCACGTTAATTCTCTCAAGGTACAAATTCCTCATGAGAGAGTGTTTGATTTTTTATTAACGTCCCACTCAGCAACTATTGGCGTCGCTATTGGCGACGGACCTCATAATTTTGAATCTCGTTTAAAGGACGAGAAGGACAACCATATGGACGAAGTGTGAATGTTTGGACAGTTGGGTGCCATCTTAAGTGTCGTCTTTGTCATTTAATACAGATTTAAAATTCAGAGCCGCCCATCCGGTATAGTGGTTAGTGACACTGACTGCTGTGACGTTGGGCATGGGTTCGAATCCCGGAGAAAGTACGGATGTTTGTAAATGTATAGTGCCTTTGCGGCTTGGGGGGAGGGAGTGCTCTATATAACTGTCAAGCCGCAAATCTTCTTGTGAGGTTGGTGGGAGGGGAAGAGAGGTGAAGACCCCTGATCAACCCCAGGGGGCTTTTCCTTAAAATTGGGGTGGAACCGAACCAAATTGTACTGTCATCTGCATGGTACTCAAATCTAACGCTAACGATAGGCGTAAAAATCTAGCCCTTCACGGCGATGAATTTCATGGGCTTCCATCTGACGCCGTCACAGCGTGAGCACGGCCTATTTGGCACCACTCCTTCGCCGTCTTGCCTATCTAAGGGTGTGGGGCATCACCAGTAACTTCCATAATAACTGTTCAAACACATTTAATCAATCACAAGTGAAACTACAAAAGGAAACCCTAGGAGTGATATATAAAGAGAGCAATCTATTCTACGTGAACAACTCTAAGTAAACAAGTCTAAGTGAACAAGCGCCAGTGATCTGCTTAGTTAAATCTGATTCAATCTATCAAAGATCCTTAATCCACTAATTTATTATCTTAGAAATTCTTTCCTTTACTCGAATTGTGATAATGAAATACTCAACAAAATATTCTCACCGACTAATCACCGCAACAGCTCTCCTGCTCCTTCTATCTTACATCTACAAAACCTAGACTTTATACAGTCAAACTAATTTAAATATCTAGGTTTTTTCTTGAGAGGGATGGTTGGGAATTAATACCAATCGCGGCCCCAAAGTTTCCCCAAGAGGATTAATATTAAGGTCGCGTATACATCCGTCACAATACAGGTGGCATAAGAAACAACAACAAAATTTCGAAGTCCATGCCAAAAGTACCGTACGGAAAGCTACGCTAATAAAGTTCTTTTCTTAAAATCTAAATAAAATTGAACACTTTTTTTTTATTTGAGTACTGTTTAGTGCGATACGACTTAGCAAGGCTAACTTTTAAGATTTACATTAACCGGCTGATGTGTTTTTTCTTTAATGCAAGACATTGAAACTGCTTGGATTTAAAATTATTTTATAAATCTGCTTTAAAATCTATAACAATGTAGTAATGGACAGGAATTATAGAAGCAACAAAATATTCAAATAGAGTCGACTCTCGCTAATTCAAATCTTCCATAATACGAACCTCTCAATAATTCGAAGCATATGCTCAGTCCCTAGAAAAACTCTTGATATTTCGAACTGAAACAATACGTTTGGGTACACTCAAAAATTCGAAGTAAAATCTATGGCTAGCCTGACTACAACACGCTGTAATTCGAAGTTATCTTATAAAACTCTCGACAATTCGAACACTCACTATCATGTGCAGTCCTGTAATAAACAGGCTGGATCTCACAAGTTTTGAGTTGTATTGTCTCTGCGTGTTTCCGCTGTAACTTAGTCCCTTTAATGACCATCTGTCTGCTACCTTTTTTTTGTGTTTTCTGGTACCTCAGGCGAAAATACATTTTTATTGCTTTCCTTCTTCAAGGGGACAATAGACCAACCGCACCTGTTGTCAGCCATTCATATCTTTCGTTTAACACGTGGCCTTGCTACACATGTGTTCAGAAAGGATGGTCCACTATTGTGAAGAGATGCGTATTGTTGTGTATGAATGTATTCTTTCAATACA
Source organism: Trichonephila clavata (assembly GCA_019973975.1). Taxonomy (NCBI): domain Eukaryota; kingdom Metazoa; phylum Arthropoda; class Arachnida; order Araneae; family Nephilidae; genus Trichonephila; species Trichonephila clavata. Next base: position 476,280 of record BMAO01024690.1, read on the forward strand.
GGATTTTTAACTTCTGTATAATATTTATATGTATCATAGGTGCTTTTTAAAAAATACTTTAAAATAATTTTATTCATATGTACAATTGTTGTTTTATTACATAGTTTTAAATCTAAATGTTAGAAAAAATTCTCTTCGTGTATTTTGGGAGTTTTTTCTATCCTCTTGATAATTCGAAGTTTTTCATAGGTCCCTCCAACTTCGAATTATCGAGAGTCGACTGTATTTCCTTCCGCTTAATCTTAAATCCGTAATTTGTCAAATTTCGACATTAGAATGTTTATTGATGAGATAATTTAGAGAAACACATTAATTGTAGTGGTGACCCTCACCGATATAAATAAGGAAAAGTGTTTAATGACGAATCGATATTTGAATGATGAGGTAATGCTGATTGAAAAAGGATTTTCCTACTTCAAATTGTTTTTGCTTGAAAAATATAAGCTCGGTGTGAATTGCAGCACAAATGCGGTTTGGTTGAGAAACATCTTTATTTGTCAAATGTGATTGGTCCTTCGTTGAAAAAATCCATTCTTTTTTTGCTATCAAAATTGGATTCTTATTGAGTTCTTATCCATAAATTAATGACAATAATTGGCTTGATTTCAAAGGGCATTTATATAATGCTTTAATTATATTTGGCATGTCATCAGCTAGAAGGAATTAAAATGGAAAAATAATGCTTTTTTGTACTCTGTGGTTTTGGATCTAGTGAAGAGAAAGCAAAAAAGAGAAATAATGGTGGAACTGTTGAAATATCGTTAAGGGGGTAAACTCATGGATTTCAGCCCCAAACACAGTTTTTACGTTTCCTACTTTAATAAAAATGAATTTCTACGCTTCTAATGGTGCAAAAATTATCATTCTATGTGCAGTAGAAGTATTATTAATAATTTTTTGAAAATGTTTTACCACCTGTCAAAGTCTATTAAATCTATACTAAAATCCATTTTTCTCAAAACTAACATTTTTACTATATAAGAAACATTTGTTCCTAAACTACTGCATAAGGGGGTCACTTCACAAAAGTCGATCCAAAAATCAATTTTTCAATTTTGATTGAAAAATAAAAAATACCACTCTTTCTCTTTCTAATGCAATTTAAATTTTTGTTCTAGTTGAATTAGAAGTACTTAAATTTTTTTTTTTAAAATTTGTTTACATCCGTCAAACCCAAAAACAGCTGATTGCCACGCTTCTTTCATTTCAAAACAAAAGACACTTGCTACTTTTCAGCCTCATCAAATATTTTAAATTGATTAAAAGGATTTATTTTGATCCGTAGCTTGTTCAGGAAAGAAGTGAAGTGAATAATTGTAGCTGTTTGTTTACTTTCTGGAAACTCGCGTGTTGTTTTTTACCTCTTCAAATATTTTACGAATTTCTGCAATTGGAAACATTGTTTCTATCAAAACATTTTTAACATGTTTTGATTTAATAATAAAACGTTTAAAAAACGAAAGTTTGGAAACAAAGGTACAAAAACCCAAACTTTCCAGAAATTAAATGCGTCATAAGTCAGAATAATGAATTCAAATTATACATGAATAATTCAACTTTAAAAGCTATAAGTTAGGTAAGTTAAATAAAGAGTATGTTTCCTTTTAGATTCATTTGAAAGTTTTTTTGAAATAATGGACATTCTACAGTTTTCTTGTGCTTTGAAACCACATTTATTATAAATAAAATGTAAAAAACAAGGTATTCACATAAATTTTGGTCGCCAAATCCAAAGTTTGGTTCTAAAGTTGTTGACATGTTGTGATTTTTGTGATGTTATTCAAACATTTCTTAATACCAGGTTTACTAAAACAGTAGTTATTCAAAAAAGATACAAAATTATATGAAGTAAACACTGGGCTTTCATATGCTATTATTTTTATTGGAAAAGAGAAGCAACTGCGAAAATATTTTGTAGAGTTATGAATTGTCACGTCCACCAAAGTCGTTTTACGAGTTCATGCATGGCATTAAATAACACGACACAGAAAGTAGCCAGTCTATGGTATTATATATATAACTGCTGTCGAAATAATATCATTTAATAATGCAAGTCCTAATGTACCGGTGTTTGTCTATGGCATTTGGCAAAAAAAGGGGTCATGTTTCTCTGAATGGTATTACAGCAGTTAGTGTGAATACTGGGAAAGTTGTTGATGCCGAAAAACTATAGAGGAAATACTCAAGTAATTTTAACGGCAATGTACATAACATTGAGTGTTCGGCAGATTACTTCGAAAGTAGTAGGGGGATGAAAGTTAAAGGTGCACTTTGTATTTTCCATTGCTCAGAGGCACGGCAGAATTTACGATACACAAATTATGATTTACTAATTGCAACAAAATATTGGGGTGATGAGGACTTTAAAGCATACAAAGCAGTTTTAGAATCTTAACCTTAAAAAGATGTCAACATTAGAATGTGTTGGTCATGTTGAGAAAAGGATGGAGACATGACAGGGCATTAAAGGCAAAAATCTTGAGGACAAAAAATCTCTAGGAGGTCGTTATAGATTAACAGATGCAGGAATAGACAAATTGTAAAGATACTATGTTTCGTGTGGCTATTTGAAGCAACTCAGAAAACTTGTCAGTCATGATGCAAACTATTTGGGCTATATTCTTTTCATAAACTCTCCACAGATTTGTAAATACGACACAGCTTATGCCTCATGGGAGGTGATTCGTGGTGTGAATATAATGGGTTCATACTGAAAGGTGACACATATAAGCTTAGCACAACTCACCTATTGCAATTAACAATTGCATTAAAAAGTATTTAGAGATTTCTCTAGTCTTGAACTTTTATTTAGGTGCTTTCACGGTAAAACTTAAAATTTCAATGAAACCTTAAATTGTATTTGATTTATAGTTCCAAAAACTGTATTTATACAATTAGGAACTTAAAAACTATAGTATTTGAAGCTACATTTTTATATAATCAAGGTTTCATTACCAAATTAAAAGTTTTAGATGTATTAAACATTCAAACCCTGGATTTTACAAATGTCGAGCATTGGAAGAAGTAGATCATGCGCATATTAAGAAAGCGAAATAGGCAGTTTTACAATGAACCAAAGAAGCTAGAACTAAAAACAAACAATTAAAATGTAGACAAGAAGATGATCTTGCATATGATACCAGAAATCCTAATTGTGGTTCTGGTACGTATTAGTTAATAGTAAATTTTTACTTTAAATCACTATTTCTCAAAAGTGTAAATTTCAACACAAAAGGAACATTTTTGAAACATCTACTTAATTTATAGCTTTGAAACTTTTCACATATGTTAACACTATACAAATAAATATTTTAATGAGAGATTTTGTCAAAAAAATTATTCAAAAACATTTTATGGATTAAAATGTACAAGCATTTTCATCGTTTTAATAATTTTGACGTGTTACTCCACATATGAATTTTAAAAAAAAAAACTAATCAAAATTTTGAAAAATGCTCTCATTAAAATAATAAAAACAATACAATAAATCTACACAAAAAAATTCATGACTGTACAACTTGTCAATTTTTCAAAAATGTTCCTTAAATTTGGTCATTTTTAACATTACGGAGATAGGGAAAAGGCTGCGTGAAGTGACCCCCTTACAGCTTATAACTTTGCATAATTAATAAATACACTCTAGTAGATACTTTAATCGAGGAATTTTTTCAAAAAAATATTCTCACTTAATTTATAGCATTAAACATCATGAAATTTCACTGTTTTTGAAAAAAATACCAGATTTGTGCAAAAAATATTTAAAAAAAAAATAACTAGACATCCAATCCATAAAATCTCTTATTAAAGTATGTATTATGATTCAAAGAATATTCAGAAAAAAAGTGGAGATTTTTATTCAATAGAATGTTTATAAATGGTTCCTTAAAAATACCTATTTTTAACATTACTGAGATACAGATACTGTTTGGTGAACCTCCCCCCTTCATATGCATCACGTTTAGAATTTTCAACAATTTCATAGTTTATATTATTTTTCTTTATCATTATTTCATTAACAAAAAATAAAAACAAAAAAAATTATTCTGGAACGTTTAATTATTTTAACCAAAAATAAAAGGCGCAAGATAAAGCTAAATAAAGAAGCTTATAGTATTTTCTACAACTCACATAAATTGACAGTAAATTGAAATATTAAATTAAATGGGCAAATAATGAAGAAGGAATACATGTAAGAATACATGTTTTTGGAATACATTGACCGAGAAAGCGACAGCCGTTGTCCTAAGGGAGCATGCGTAAGCCGAGCTCTTGAAATGGCTGTGTTGGAGTACAATAGTTAAGCTCGGAGGAAATTTATTTCTTCTAATCAAATAAAGTTGATTGTCATATCAAGAAAACTATATTTCAAAACAACTAATATCAATTGTTCATGATTTTGAATGATTCGAAAAATGATTCTATTTAATTTTTTTTAATGCATTTACTTAAAAAAAATATCTATTCAGATTTTAAGGGCTTTAATACATGCATTTGCTTTTTGGAATTTGGACTCTTTCTCATCTGTATGCGTGAAACGTGTTTAAACTATTAATAACATCTAATCATGGAACAGATAATCATTTTCTTGCTTGTTAATGTCTTAATATTTAATTAAGGTATCCGACTACCCTAAAATTGTGCATTTTGCCAAAAATTGGGAAAAAAAATTGTATGATTTTTTTTATAGGTTATCTCATTAGCTTAATGAGAATACCAAGTTTATTATTTTCCGTTCACTAGAACAAAAACTATAAATGTTTCAGTAAAATCAGATGTCATTACTTTAAGCAAGATATGACATACTTTAAAACGCGTTTTACTCGAAATCTGATTCTTTGAAAATAATCAAACTGGGTCAGTGATTGCTCAAAAAGTTTCGAAAATAATGAACTGAAATTTTTTGTGTAAGTTCTGTATAATAGTAGAAAGGTTTCACCCGTCAGATGTATCAATCACAGTTTTATGACAAAATTGACAATCCCTTATGTGAATATAATCATTGTTTTTTTTAAGCAATTTCATATAATAACTTAGATAAAGTGCTCTAGATTTTGTAAAAATTAAAATATCTCTTATCCTAAACATCATTTCGACAATGAATAACATAGCAATACATCAGAATTCAAAAATTGAAAATTTGTTAATAAACCTTTGGTACAGAATGGACCGCGTTTATGTTATTTTTTGTCAATTTTTTTCCACTTTAGTTATAATAATTTATTTTTTACAAGCTTTTATTTAACTTACAATGTATGTATGTATGTATGTATGTATGTATGTATGTATGTATGTAATTTGTTCGGGTGGAATCTTGCAACTCAATTTTGAAGCTGATATCTTCATCCTATTGAGCTGAAATTTTATATACAGGTTTAGTTTGGATGACAATGCATGTTTTGACCATTTATATTCCGATATTGCAATTAATTAAGAATATATTAATTAAAAACCTTAAAAACCATTAACATTATTACAACAATGCAGACCAACTTTGATATGTCTGTATTGTTGTAATAATGTTACTGTTACAACAAGGACAAAAGTTGGCGTCGAAAATCGGTTTTCAGCCAAACTGGAATTTCATAATGTTGCGCTATTGACAGTAATAATTATTTGTTTAAAAATAATTACGTTTCTACAACGTAAAAATAATCTAATTTTTACAACGTATGCAATTTTTTTACAAATTTCTATCTATTTTCTTGGATTTAAATTCAAAACAAAAAAGTAGAGCTATTTTTCAAGTAGATTGTGGTACATTGTATTCCTTTCTCAACGCTGCCAAGTTAAACTGAGATGGAGTATTGTAGAAATTCTTTAAAAAAATTATCTAACTTTTTAATCTATGAAACCCAGAAAAAAAATAATTACAGAATCGGAAAAATCATTTATTTCGTTCCGATACGGTATAATCTTTTTTATAAAATAATAATATTTGTATTTATTGCGATTTTTTTAAATGAGTCACAATCGATGCGTTTTTATGAAAATGTCTAAATTATTGCGCATGAATTTTTTTTTGTTTAAATAAATCGACATTCCGTACTAAAACAGCCTATGCGTTGCTCTTTTAGAATCAGTCATTTAAAAAATAAAATGCCGAAAACTTTTTTTTTTACGATTTTTCAAAAAATACTCAAAATTTTAATAACATTAATAACTTCGTCATTTATGAAGATAATCTCATAAAACTTTTTTTTCGTGTGCAGAAAAATATTACCCAAGATCTGTACGAAGAGTGAAAAAATTGCTTAAAAATTACGGATTTAAAAAAAAATTGTGTTTTACGTCTAGTACACTTTTTGCGAGAATTCATTTAGCTAGACTGTTCGAAAATAACCGGCAAACGACCTAGCAACAAAGATGCGTTAAATGAGATGAACAGACAGAGAAACCTGTCCAGTGATAACTAAAAAGTAAAAAATAAATTAGAAGTAAAAAAACCTTTTTAAAAACAAGCTTTTATTTAAATGCGCTAAAAAGAATAAAATAAACTTTTTCTGTAAAACTTTTTTTACTATCAACTGATAACGTCATTACACAATTTATATGATATAAAAGCTTGTAGCGAGATTTACCTCTGCAGATAAACAAGTAAATTGATCTGATTGATTTTAATTTGTAAAATTTTCAAACTAAGTAAATAAGAGTACTTTAATCTCGCGACAAGCTTTTATATCATATAAATTGTGTAATGACGTTATCAGTTGATAGTAAAAAAAGTTTTACAGAAAAAGTTTATTTTATTCTTTTTAGCGCATTTAAATAAAAGCTTGTTTTTAAAAAGGTTTTTTTACTTCTAATTTATTTTTTCTCGTCTTAATTTTAGCATATTTTTCTTTAAATGTACTAAAAAAAATCTAAAAACAACAAAAAAATCCACATATCTCCATTTTTTTAAAAAAAAGTTGTCGCAACCAGTCGGATACCTTAAGGTTCGAGAAATGTTTTATTTGTAAATCCTTATCTAATTTGTAAAGGACTATCAAGAGAGTTTCCTTCTTAAGAAATTACAAGTAAAATTGTAAAAAATTTTTATGTGAAACAAGTAGAATTATTAAAAGACGTGTTTTTAACTGCATCCGCCTTTCCAAGTATGCGCAGCACCATGGTCACCCTTATCAATGATACGAGACCCACAAGCCCCAAAATGTGTAAAAAATTTCTTAAGGGCTCCCAAAGAATTTTTATACAAGGCCCTCTCAGGACTACTATAACACCGTACGTTTAACGTACCGTAAAATCTGCCGTAAAACACACTCACCTATACTTTCAGGATGTATTTTTAATTTGTTTGATATATTCGCCTTATAACGCTGTAATGTTCTCGCCTGAATGCCTAAATGTGTGGGGGCATTGGAAGGAACACTAGCCATCTTTCAACAAAACAATCTAATTTATTCACAATAATAGCTCTGACTTCTTAGCCATTTAATTTGGATTCAATCTCAAGTGACAGATCGTCACCTTAAGTAATACAATGATCAATTACTAAATATCCACGATTCACATGCAATTTGAGGAATCTCTTCTCCGATAGCAGTCTATCTTATCTCCCTCTCTAACCTGAAAACCTAGACTGTATATAGTAGTCTTGTAACGCACGGTATAGTTCCAAGTCCGAAATGTAGGTGCCGCCATTACAGTATGGGCTTGGAACGGAAGTGTGACCGTACAATGCAATACCATCAGAGAGAGTTTTGGATCGAAACAAGCTTGCGTTCCCATTTCGATGTCCAATCCTGGACTATGTAAACTTAACTAATTTTCCTTTATTTTCTTTAAATGTTTGCCTTGTAATTGTCTAAGTGTCTGTCCTTTGTAACTGTGTTATTTTATGTCATTAAATATAATAATTTACCCCGAGATTTTTTAATTACTTCTGGTTTATCCCAAGTAATGACGTAAGTGGCAGTTACAGTCTTAATAAACATAATCACTTAGGAGTTTTTTTATAATAAAATAATTTTTAAAGGCCTACTAGTAAAAGAAGCGTGTATAGAATTGTCACATTGCTCTCCCCTCTCCCTTTTTTTACGATGACATCTGAATCGTACGCATGGAATTCTTTTATATTTTAAAGTCATTTATTCGATATATTATGCCAGACTTTACAAGAAATAGTATACTTCTAGAAATATAACCCTTTAAAACAGTGACGCACACAGGAATTTTTCAAGGAGGGGGAGGGGTCCAGCGTTGCAAGCCCAATACGACTCCCAACATATTCTTTTGATTTTGTCGATTTTCTGGAACACAAAACAGTAAAAAAAATTATTATTGAATAAATAATTAGCATTAATTGATACAATTTATTATTAAAAACAAATATTTTATTAAATTTTATGTACTCTATATATAAGATTATAATCAATCGAAAAAAAATAAAAGGCTATTGGGGGGGGGGTCGGACTCGGGGACACCCCCCTCTTGTGTACACCATTGCTTTAAAATCATATGTTATGTCATTTCTTTTAAATAAACGGCATTTCGATATATGTAGAAGCCTTGGTTTTTTTTTTGCTCATCTCTTTTTCATTTTTAAAGTTACCATTTTTAGCACCCGGACATTTCGATTCTATTTTTGGTTGTAAAAATTGCGCGTTATGCGTCGAACTTTACGGTACCTTCATTTACTAGGCATCCTCATATGCCGTTACGGATCCCTGTGCTTAAATTGAAGTCTTGTTGTGAAATTCTTCAGACAATAAAAAATATTCTCCGATTAAAAAATATGTGGTATCATTCCTTTTTTTTTGAATGAAGAGGCCAGAAATTACTTTGAGATTAGTGAATCATGAATTATTTGTTTGTGTTATTAAAATGAAGCGATTGCTTCATAAGCTCATCAAAAACCCGGAAGACAATTTGACGTCACCACTGCCCGAAGCATTATGGGAAGTCCTCTAGGTCAGCAAATGGTCAGTCACATGATCAAAAGTGTCCGAAAGGAAACAAAACATGTTTTCATTTCGTCTTCACTAAAAGTATGAAGAATAAAAGAAAAGTCGCACATTGGGGTTCGTGAAAATAAGGTTTCGGATTTTTCCTCAACGATTCCAGACAAGAAGAATAAGGATTACTCATAATTATCTATTATTGGATATTTTTTATTCTTTTTGAGGAAAATAATTACAAGATTTTTATTTTAATTTGAAGAATCATGACTTAAATAATTGGTCACTCAAAAATCTATACACAATTCCAAAGTTCCAAAAAAACTTTTATTACATATTATTTTAAAAACTTCGGACAACTCAACTTGTCATGAGTATTATGGGTTGAAAAAAATTGTCTTTTTCTCTATGAATTATAAATAGCACAAATAATTTCTTGTATTTTTTTTCCTCCTTAAAAAATATTTTCTTTCTCAGAAAATGCTTTTGAGTTCCTGAATTACACAAGCACTCCAAAATTTATAAAATGTGGTTCAAAAGTAAGAAAATGTAACAGTAGACAAATTGGGTTACAGTATTAATTCTAGAAAATAATGGAGTTTAAAAATTAAAGTGACGCTTTTTTCAACGAAAGAATATTATATATACTAACATTACCCGCCTGCTTCGCTGGGTAATTCATGATGTTGCAAGAATGTATATTCTGTTTTTAAGTTATTAATATACAAGTCTTAACCCGGCTGCACTCGCGTGAAAAAAATGACATAAAGTTCTCGCGCAGGGTGTGTCATACCCAAGGGTATTTACATTGTGTTTTTACCGTAAAATTTGTATACAAAGGTTAAAAAGGAAGAAAAGTAGGAAGTACAACATGCTTATTACATTTTTCACTCGTAAATTTAGTTTTTCTGTTCTTTTCATAAAGGCATTCAGTGCATTGTTTGTACACTCCTTTAATCGCGTCGTGAGTGAGTGCGATGTTTTCACTGGATCTAAATTTTTTTTAAAAATCTGTATCTTTTTCAAACTAAACATATAGGAGTAATCTTCTTTATTCTTTAAATATAAAAATTTTGGAATTTCTTTTTTATTTTCTTTTATTGTTCCAGCGATAGTATTTTTTCTTTCAGAAGTTAGTTCATCTGAAAGTGGATAAGATGTGTACCAGTGGAATCCTTTAAAATTACGTTCTTCTCAAATGTTTTTGTGTCTGTACATATAAAACATTTATTTTCAATCCTTTTCTAAATCTGGATCGATTTCAGAGGAGGAATCATGCTTGCTGCTATTCTCTTTATTTGCTTTTTCCTCATCATAACCGCAAAAAGAATTTCTTCATCCGAAAATACTGTTGTACTATATCTATTAAATACTGTATTTATTAAATTACTTAAATATCACATTTCTTCATCATAACTACAAAGAAAGTCATAGAATAAGGAAGATTTAAAACGTGTTCATGCATTCAGAACTGTAACGGTGATTCGAAGAGGTGATATCCAAATATATATATTTAGAATTCACCAACAAGCTAGGGCGCCTCAAAGAATATGACCAAAAAGTCAGCTACACGAGAAACTATCCATTTTCCAAAAAAGGTTTAGAAGAAGCATTGGAAAAAGTTAGACGGTGGGTATAACACACCTTGCGTGAGTAGTGCAGGATTAATATTCAGTCTTAATTTAAAAAGGTCTTGGGATATCTAAAACTAAAATCTATTTATTTTTTACGACTCCACAACTACTCTTGGAAGTCGATTTTCATAAAACCCGTTCTTAGCGAATTTCTACTCAACAAGATAAGTGTTATTACCAAATTTCAAGTTCGTATATCTAATAGTTCAAATACGGTTATTTTCCCTCTCTATAACGCCCCGCAACCCAACCGTTGGAGTCAATTTCCATAAAACCATTCTTAGTGGACCTCTACTCAACTCAACAAAAGAAACATGCTGGCTAAATTTCATGCCTGTAGGTTTAATAATGTGGGAGATCTTGTGATAAGAGAGTGAGTAGCTTTCCTCATATATATATATATATATATATATATATATATATATATATATATATAGTAGAGTACGCCTAACTTACGTGATAGGTGGAACTGAGCGATAAACGCTCAAGTTGAATTTGCGTAAGTCGAAGTATAGTTTCACATATCAATTCATGTAAATTATTTTTAGTTAGTAATAATTTTAAATTAGTTTTAAAATAATAATTTAGAAAGAAAATGTTCAATGAAACTAAAGTGGTTTTAACACCCGGAGAATGTACTAGGTCTGCAATAATAATTACCAATCCACAGCCCCATTTAAATGAAATGAAAAAGAAAATATATGCAAGTAAAAAAAAAATGCAAATATTTTATCTCCGAACTTTTTTTTGCATTTTACTGCACAGTACATATGCAGATTTGGTTGCTGTCATTTTTCTGTTCGAGTTTTGCAGATTAGGAATGAGGCTTCAAATAAAAGGTAAAATGTTTAAAATACAATCATAGTTTTAAAAAATTATAAGAGTATGAAAATAAGAAACATTTCTGCAAGAAATATTAATTAAGTTTTACGTTGCGCATGATATTTTCTAAAATAGTAGTTCTTATTAACAGCAATAAAGTGATTTTTATAAATTTAAACGTAACCTTATTACACTGTAGGAATTTTTATATAAATAGGAATAATAAATTATATTTAAAAAAAATAAAAAAATACACGTTTTTAAATTTTTAAAAAAAATTTCCATATTTCTCAAATATTTTGAAACACAAAAGATATATAATACTAAAATTAGGTAAGGCTTAAAGAGTATACTACATTTTGTAATTCTATAAAGTTTTATACATCAAAGGCTATTATTTTAGAAAATAGCACGCTCAACGTAAAAATTACTTAATATTTTTTACAGAAATGTTTCTTATTTTCATATGCTTATAATTTTTAAATCATGATTGTATTTTAAACATTTCAACATCGTTCTTTTATAAATAATTATGTAAAAGATTCGCATTATTTAATTTTAGTTTCAATGAATTATACCTATTTGAAAACTGTTTATATTTTCAGCCCTCGAGAGATAAAACTAACACCTCATTTAAACAAGCAGCCTCATAGAAAATGGAAATTCCATCAGTGGTATTCATTGTTAAGCGGAAACATCTTTTTCGAATTGTCTACGGAGGAACAGGAAAATATATAATATTGTTTTTGAAAAACGTGTGGTATACTGACTTGTGTAACTTTCGAAATATACTGCATTCAGACGCGTATGTATAGACGGGTATATCTACAATCATCAAATGCACTAGCTAGCATAAGTCCAAGGAAAAACCCTTGCTTGGATTTACTCCAGAGCACGAAAGCTTTTATAAAAGCTCTTATTGCTTCCACCGTCAAAGACTTAATAAGGAATTATGTATTAGAAGTGTGACAATGAGATTCATATTCTTGTGTGGATGTCGAAACGTCCTCCGATGCGTTCTGACAATCAAACAATATGAGTGGGAAGCCCTCAGATAGACAAAAACATCTGCATTTCACACAAACAATGCAGAAATATAAGACCCGATTGAAAACTTTATGGTGGTGTAGAAAAGTCACACTTTCCACTCTTTATATTCTACATGATCTTTTATAAATACGGTCAACTTATAACACAGAAAGGGGTTTTGTTGATTTTCAGTTGCATATTTAATTCTCCCAAACGTACCAGGACAAAGAATTGTAAAAGATTTAGTCACGTTGTTACTCTTAGTTTATATCTAGTGTGTCCATAGATAAAATAAAATGTTTTGTAAATAATTTTTTTTTGTTTGCCGTTGATATTGCTTCTTCAATTTCCATTTCTTAAGGCTCTTTTTTTCAATTCCTACTAATTCCTTTCTTCCTACACTCTCTCCCTATATATATATAAACATATATCTTGTTCAAATTTTACATCATTAATAAAATACTTTCTATTCATCCAATGAAGTTCAAATAAATTTTTTAAAACTTGTAGTGGATGGCACTTGATGTTCATACAGTTTTTTCAAATAGTAATTAATTAATTAGTGGTTAATTAATTAAATTACCGGTTTTCGACGCCAACTTAGATTCGTCTCCATTGTTGTAACAATGTAGCTGTTAAAACAATGACAAAAGTTGGCGTCGGAAACCGGTTTTCTAGCCAAATTGGCCAAACCGGGTGTTCATGCTCTTTATATATATATATATATATATATATATATATATATATATATATATAGGGAGAGAATAAACTAACAGTAGGAATTAAAAAAGAGCATGATTGTCTGCATTATTGTAACAATGCACACCCTAGTTTGCATTGTCTAGTTGAGATAGTTTGGCTGAAAAACCGATTTTCGACGTCAACTCTTGTCATTGTTTTAACAGTTACATTGTTACAACAATGGAAACGAATCTAAGTTGGTGTCGAAAACTGATAATTAATTTAATTAATTAACAGAATTAATTAATTCTATACAGAAGACTTAGCTATATACAGGCAAAACATTATTATTGTGGATGCATTTTTCATAAAAAGTGGAATGTCTTGAAAATAGTGACCTTCTTTCTTCATTTTTTGCCAAAAAATTACATTCACTTTTTTTGTAATAAAATAATTAAAATAGTTTATATGTATATTCTAAAATTTAAATAATGTTAAGGCTCTCTCCTCCCCCCATCCAAATTCATATATACGCTCTTATAAAATTATTGTAATCAGGGACCTAAAATGTTGACGAAAGGTAAATATATATATATATATATATTTACTCGTATGAAATTTTGTAATGTTTTTATCAAAAAAAGAGAATGGGGCAAGGCTTTCTTTGAAAAACAAAATTCGAATTAAAATGAGTTGTAGAAACAAACCAGGCCAAAGGTCTTTACGGTGCACAGTATTTTATCTGATTTGCATTCATTTCTCCCTTTTTGGTAAAGATTGTTGATTTAATAAATAAATCACTTATCGGAAATTTATAGTCCTGAGCATTACTTGAAGCTCTTATTGTATTGCTTCATCCTTGGCATGGTCAAAGGAGGTTCTTGAATCACTTAATACGGTAGTTCGATCAGGTCATCTTGTTGACATTAGAACCTTGACTCCGGAACCCCCGATCAAGGTAGTGTGACGCGTTGTTGAGAAAGTTCCTTGCATAATATAATGACCATAATCACGAGATTACTTCAATTCACTTCGATTCCGCCGGTTAATCCAGAAATTGATGACACGGCAACAGGAATAGGCTGGCCTTTTGTCTTAAAACTCGTTGCCAGTCGGCCCATTCTTAATTGCTTCATAACAATGGAATTGAAATCGAATTCGGAGGCCCGTTGGGTAGCATTGGACTGTCAGGCTCTGAGCTGATAATTTGTCAAAAACAAACAAACAAACATTCTTAAAAACGAATTAAGGTATGGGTTGCCGCAAGGGTAGTGACAAATTATTAGTCGCGTGCTTGTAAATCTCGTTTTGGGATTGGTGATTTATTGTTAATGGTCTTTGTGCGGCAATTTGTAAATCTGGTTTTTGCGGTTATATCGTGTGAGTTCTTGCTGTTTTTGTAAAAAATACCAAGTAAAGTACAAAGCATGTTTATCGATGTAATTTCTCAGTTTTGTTGGGATGTCCCTGGATTTTTTGTTTTTGGATTGTTTTTGCTCAATAGTTCACATAGGTCACCCTGATTGTTAAGGGAATACAGACTTATTATAAATATAAAGAGTTTTTAAATGATTTGCAGAAAGAAAAGAAATTACATCTAATAATTACTTTTTAAAAAAAAATTTGTCAGAGAATTATTTGTAAACTGTTATCCTTTTTTCTTCTCTTAAACTACATGTTAACTCGGGGGGAAAAAAACCGCTTAAAGTATTTTTGTAAAATATGACCTGATGATTACAATCGTATTTTTATCTGCCCAGCTTTACAATTTTACGTGCAATAATTAATTAATAATAAATTTAACTAACATTTAAAAACTATTTATTTAATAATAGATAGTCTTTATTAAAGTTATTCCTAAAAAAATATATTCTTACGCACTTTTTGAAGAATAATTGAACAGCTGAATGTGTTTACTATCGTTGTACTTGTGATGGATCTATACGCTTCCTTCTATTAACCTCTGGGGAATTCTTTTTGGGGAAACATTCTTTCAACCAACTTCCTCCGAAGACAGAAATCGTGATTATGCAAATTAAGTTTAATATATAAATTCTGTATTCGCGAGTTTGAATGAAGTGAGAATAGTTTAGAGGTGAAGTGAATTGTGGATAGATGAGAAGTGTGGTAAATCGGCAGGGAAACATATACGTAAACAGTGTAGGAAGCGAGAAGTCGGAATTTTAAGAAAGTGCTTAGTTCAACTGTTGGAGCCGTGTTAAAGTAAAAACAAGACCACTAGAGTTCAGGTACTATGATCCTTAATCAAGTTCATGTTAGAGAGTTGAATTATTAGTGAGGTCCTTAATTAAATAAGCTCTGTATATAGTTATCTTTAAGATAGATCTACATGATTGTATGTGTTCTCCCCACGCATCTCGTCTCATCCCCATGCTGTGATTCATCAAGTTATCTTATTAAGAGTACTATTTGTGTCTGAGTTGAATACAGTGATAAATAAATAATTGAAGTTTCTCATGTCGTCTGATCATTTAGCCCCCCCCCCTACCTCTAGCCGAGTCACAGGGAAGAAGGGATGTAAATTCTTTATACACTATAAAGCAACATGACGGCTTTTGGGAATGGATCTCGATATTTTTAATCTCTGTGAAATAGCGAAGACGACACCTGAGCTCCTCCCTCTCTCTCCCAATAACCACACCACTCCAAAAAGAATACTGAGCCTTGACACATAGAACGAACATCAACCCCTATACACGGCTGGGCCCTAGGGCTCAAACTCAGGACACATCAAGCAGAAATATGGGACGATAACCTCTATGCTACCGCGTCCAGGAAGAATAATTAAAAACAACTAAATGTTTATTATTCAGAGTTTATAAGTTTTATATTTATTAAGTTTTTATTTAATTATGATGTGTGCATTATGTTTCACGCAGTGGCGTATTCAAGGAGGATTGGGGTTCAACCCCCCCCCCCTTTGACCAACAGATTTTGGATTTTTACCTTTGAGATTGGAATTATACCATAGACAGATTTGTACCCTCGGCACTTTGACCTTAATAGTTCTTTTACACAAAATCAGTTTATACAGAAAATTAATTTACACATTTCTCAGTTTGAAGACGACGACGAAAATATAAGCCTTAACTTGATAAAAAAGAAAATAATATTAGCAGAAAAGAATAATATTGGAGATATAAGTTTTAATTAAGTTGATTCACGCGCTAGAAAAATAATCCAAAGTCTATAATAGAAATAGCTATTGTTTGATCCTTCGTAGCAGAAATACAGTTATATCTCTTGATCACGGCTACATCAAATTCTCCTATTTTCATCTACCAACTGCATCCAAGAGCAACAACTAGCCTAGGATATGTAGTTCACTTCATTTCTCAGTGTAGTGCCATGGACAGCCTGGGAAAATAAATACGAGTTTTTTGGAAAAAGAAAATCAACGGAACAGAATAAACTTTTACTAAATTAATCGACAAAATAAGAGCTGACTTTGCGAAACGAACATAAAAACTTTAATTTAAAAAGTAATTACAGGCCAAAAAATAAATACTGAGATTTCATTTGATATTATCGAACAAATCAAAATCTACGAGGGCTGTTCAATAAATAAGACTAAAATTATAAAAAGAATATTACCTTTAATCGTCATCATTTACATGGTCTTTTTCAAAATAATTTCCGTTGCACAAACTGCATTTGTCTCAACACGTTCTGTCCACTTCTTAAAAACATGTAAAGGTCCGTTTTGCGAGAGCTTTTTCAAAACTACCTCCACAGTTTTTACACATGCTTTGTTGGTTTCAAAATGTTTGCCTCGTAATGGTTTCTTAAGTTGAGGAAACAACATGAAATCAAATGAAGCGAGATCAGGACTGTATGGAGGGTGTGGCAAAATCTCTACGTAGTTCTACTGCAAAACATCCAGTACGCAACGAGCAATATATGGGCGGGCATTATCATGGTGCAATAGGAAGTCATTTCGGAGTAATGGGCGTTTCCTTTTAACGTGCTGTTCAATTGTTCGTAGAACATTCGCGTAGTACGAGCCGTTTACGGTAGTACCGAGTTCAATATCTTCCACATTTAACATGTCTTTCTTAAAAGCTTTATGCCAGTGAAAAATACTTGCCCTCGATATTGCTTCATCGTTGAAAACTTCACGTACCATTTCAAAGTTCTCCGATGCTGATTTTTGCAGACGAACACAAAATTTAATCACATAACGTTGTTCCAACGATTTTTCCATTTCGACAACTGACCGCGTCTCGTAGGCTCCCGCAAACACGCTTCAATTCAATCACGTGGTACTCAGAAGCATGAGTGTAATAGCCAACTATCGGTAACTTTTGCAAATACAGACAACAAACTTTCTTTATGCCACAGAAATTAACATTCCGATTAATGCTTTGGCTGCGTTAAAATTATTTGAGAAAAAAATCCAATGGAACTGAACTAAAATGCTTCAAATGCGCGTGACTTTAATAAAGGATACAAACGATGCCGGTTTAAGCTCATTTCGGGCCCTGAACGCAGAAGATCTACGGGCCCTCTTGGCACTGTCGGATCCAAGGAGGGGCTCTGATCCGGTTAAATCCAGCTTATCTGGGTGCCCACCCGAAGCGGATAAACCTACTCGGTGCCCCACGTGACTGCTCCCAGGTTAGAAGTGTATTCAGTATAAAAATATGGATGTTAGTTCTAAAAAGAATAAAGTTAAATATTTTTCATTATGCTTTATATGTTTGAGAATACTTATAAAAATAATCCTTCAAAGTGCTCTCTGTATTTTTCCAAATATCATAACACTCTTTTACGTAGAAAAAAGCACAACAGAAATGTATTATTTACAACTTCCCCAAATGAAAAAAAAACACATAAGAGAGGGGACGGAACTAACCATACGAATAATACCGAAGGTCAATCAGATGATCAGCAAACGTACTCTGTTGTCTGGGTGAAAAGTGAATTAAGTCTTCCTTTTTTTTCCTACAGCTAACGTACAGTATTTCAATATTAATAACAGCGGTGAATTTCTTATCATCTTATATAGAATTTTTTTACATTCTGTGTGCGTCTGGTTTTTCTCTGAAAGAGTAGTATTTTAGGTTTAAAAAGAAAACATAATACAAAAATCTCTCATTGTGGGATTACAGAAAATTAAACAAAATGTTTTTTTAATTTGATTATAGGATTAAAAATAGCTAATAAACGTGTTGAAGCTTTTATTTTCGATCACATAATATCGCCAGATAATAAAATAAATAAATTATACCATTGATATGTTATAAATAAATTATATCAATGTAAATGTGTGTTTTTTATTATGTCAAAAAATATTTTGTTGTACTTCATTTAGTAAATTTTTTTTAAATAATTTATTTTTGATATGTTCGTGCCCTCCTCGTGGGATTATCACGCTTCCCCCGGGGGGGGGGGCACAGTTTGAGAAACGCTGATATATACAGTGAAATGGTTTGCGCTTTTCCTCCAGGAAGAACCACCATTTCATCCTCTCGTAAGGAAATGGTGGTACTGCAGGGACATGCTCCGCAGACTTTGTTCCATGCAATATATTAGATATTCTTTATTTCCAGAGAATATTTATCGTGAATGCATGTTTGAAAATAGTGTCTTAAAGAAGCTTCATTGATTGAATGTTTATTAAGTAGCACTTGGGAGAAATACGATAGTTATTGGCGACCTTGTAATTTTGAACCCCAGTCAAATGATAAGGGTGATACCGAAGCTAGTACTCCATGCTCAAAATACAGTGAAAGGAAATAATGAAAGGCACACACACAATTTATTTTTTCCCTGTTATTCACTGAAAAACTGGATTCAAAATGTAGGCAAAATTTGATCTTGGTCGCCTAGTTTCTAGTGAGCAGAATATACCAAAATACCTATCCATAAATAAAAAAAGAAGTTTAACTTATTTGTGTCTCATAGTTGTTTTTAATATTTCCGAAACTCTTTCCTAATTTAAAATTTTATTTTTGAATCGACAGAAAACCGTTGCTTATCGAGTTTCAGTTAACATATTTAAAAGTGTGGTCCCCCCCCCCTTTGATTTAAAAATTATTTTAATTCTAAAAATAAAATAATGTATTTTATTCACACTCAAAGGTTCTTAGGGAATAGAAAATATATTCTGGGAAATTAACTTTGGTCGCTTAAATTTGAATTAAGTTACATATGAATTCGTAACTTAAATATTTTAAACTTATTTTGCAGTTGAGCTGTTTATAAGTTATGTTTTTGGACGATAAGTTCTTTAGAAAAACTGTTTCTCATATCGAATTATCACATAAATGTTTAAATCTGTATTTATTTTTATTAATTCATTCAGAAGTATATAAAATAATCATCAGACTTGGATCTGAAACTTGGACTTTGATTAAATCACAAACTAAACAACAGGCCATCTTTGACAGAAAAGTTCTTAGATATATCTTTGGTGTTATGAATGAGAATGCATTGTGGAGACAACGACATAATTTTGAACTATATAAACTATTTAAAGAAGCAGATATTATTTAATCTATCAAAATTGGTCGTTTGAGTTTTGCGGGCCACATCTGTCGTATGGACCCTCATCCTTGACATTCAGAATTTCCGATTACAGACCTATTGGAACAAGAACTGGGGGCAGGCCAAAATTGAGATAGGCTCATTGTGAGGCGGAGGATTCTGAAGTTTTAAGTGAGACTAATTGGAGAAGTCAAGCGGAGATCCGGAATGGAAGAAGATCCTTAAGAAGGCATTGTGGCCACCCAGGGCTGTTGTGTCAATAGAGGTGTGCTTTCATTCGTGGAGAATTTTCAACAATATCAACTAACATTAAATTTTTTATTTTATTTTAAAGGAGGGGTTGAGAGTGGGTTTGTTTGTAAATAACATAAGAAAAAAATTTTAATAAATGAATTAAGAATTGAGAAAAATTTCGTACATTAAAAATGTCCTGTACATGTTTTAAAAATTCCGTCCGTGTACATATATTAAAAATTATATAAAAAGCATGACTTTCAACAGCAAAAAATTCCATATATTTAGATTTCTTAGCACAATTATTTTCAGCAAAATTATATCAATTCTAAAACCATTGATTGATTTTGATATTAATTGATTTGATTAATTGATATTATAATATTTATAAGTATTTTGCGAGCCACTATAAAAGAATAGTTTTGTCTTATGTTTCGATTCCGCTAATTTCCCCATGCATGGTTAAAATATCAAGAAAATTAACCTTAACTACAGAATATTTGCATAATTTTGTTTTATGAAGTAGTTGTTTCTATTGCAGAAACTTTTCTATATGCAATAAATTCGCAAGAAAACTTAAGAAGTTAACATACATTTGTCGAAATTTTCAGAACCTATTTTCTTTTTTTCCTTATTATTCTTTTCAATGTATTCTATAGAAATTCACACACCGAACCATAAATTACCAAAAGGATTTTCTTACAGCACACGTAAAATTGCTACTTATAAAGGGAAGGATCAAATCTTTTTCCAAAAAGTAAAGTTATTAAAGTTGCTTAAAATCTTCGATCTTGTATAGAATATTTATTTTTCAGTTATACTCTATTGTTTTCCAGCACTGTGTTTACTGGTATCTTGTTTATTATTCTATTGTTCATCTTCCACGATTAAATCTAATTCATAGAATCAACGTACAATATTTGATTATCTCTTTGTGTATTCTCATTGATTAAATAACCTTGATTTTCTTCAACCTGCTGACCTTCGGGTCAAGGAAAAGATGTATAAGAAAAATAATTTTTTGTTTTAAAAAAAGAGAAAGAATTGCATTTAATTACGTTATTAACACATCCTCGATTTGAGGAAGACTTACAAAAATTAAAAAAAATAATAATACGAAGAGCAGGATGTACATATAAGTTTTTTCTTTTAAAATATTTTTCTAAGACGTAATTTCAAGTGTTTAAAAGTTTCAAATGCTTTTAATTGTAATTTTGTTACAATAAGTAGAATCGAGAATTATTTAACTGTGATCCTATAGAGTTCATCGTTAATTTTTAACAAAACTTTTATTTAAAACTAAATAAATTTAGATTCTAAGGAAGTTTGAATGGAATTTAGAATGCCGAATTATTTTATCTACAACTTTTAAGAAATTTCGAATTACAGTTGAATTTTGAAAAGCAAAGTACTAATATAAATAAGAGATTCAATTTATTTCATTCAAAATTCAAAACTATATTTTAATTGAAATCCTAAAGTTTTTGGAATAATACACAATAACACATTTTTTGATGTTTCATTATTTTTAGAATACATTTATATATATATATATATATATATATATATATCATCTGATATATATATATATCAGATTCAAATAAAAAAATCTAAGTGATTCCCAAATTTTGTATCTGATTACGTTGCTTGTTTAATCTTAATGTTCGAAAATAAATATTATTTAATATATTTATATAATGCTCAAAAAGTAGAATATATAAATTTCTCAAAAGAATATTTTCAGAAAGGCATGGACTAAATCAGTTATTTAATTCATAGACATTTAAGTCTTTGTGTGCCCTTTACTAATCTTGTCTATTTTATATCAAACTTACACTTATATGTTACTTCGTTATTCTACAAAAATAATTGTTTAAGTTATTAGTTATTTTATGTATGTATCTCATAAATAGTAAACAATTGTAATATATTTTTTTAAATTATTTGTATCACATAATTTCATGGTTGGTTAAAATAATTATAAGGGTTTCATAAGGAACCTTTTATAATTATTTTAACCAACCATTTGTATGTTGCATTTATGTCTTTTGTTTAGTTATTGCTCTATACTAGTTAATTGTATCACTTATTTTATTTTTTTTGCATTTGCTACTATTTTTGTTTCACTTATTTGTATGCAACATTTTTTAGTACTAATAAAATTAATAAAACCACATCTTCCAATAAGCTGTAATAAATAGTCAATAATGACAACATAATTTAAAAAATTGGAATATTACACAGAAGTTCTTTCAAAATGCTTGCTTTATTTATCACAATAATATATATAACATTTACAAAGAATTATACTACAAAATGTACGTATATATACATAGGGGCTTCCAGGAAATATAGACTATCGCGACCTTGTAAACAGACACGCTGGCACCCACACCGGAAGCTAGAATACGCCAAGAAGTAGACAAAAAGAGGTTGTTTGGACCCTTGATGACACTTCTTCAGCTTTACCGAACCTCACCCACAAAAAAGACATTGATAGAAAATCGAATTCTCAACTACAAGAGCTAAGAACCCGGACAGGAAGACGATATGACAGATAGCACGATTTGCCGGAACCATCTCAATCTACAGATGTCCCGGGGTTAGTATTTAGAAGAATGTAAAGGAGGTATTTTTTAAAGGAATTATAAAAAAAATCAAGATAAATTAAAGTTTTGTTTAAAACGAGCCCCGTCACTCGATCAGGCTGGAACATTTATTTGGCAAAGACTAGGAAATGGCTGCAAATGCAAGGGAGCAGTTACGGTTATAAAAAAAAATAATAATGTAAATTCAAACTGGCACAGAAAAAACACAAATAATCTCTTAAGTATGTACCGATTGTCGCAAGAATGGGTAATTTAAGGATGAGGGGTAAGTCTGTACCGAAAAGAAAGGAAGAGAGAGGGATAAGGCAGTTTAAACTAGTTCTTACAAGAACAAAAAGCGTTTGTCTGGTAAGGAATCGAACGACATGGGCAGAGAGGGATTTAAACATGTGTGCGTTTTCATTTGAAGTAAAAAAAAGAGAAGAAAGGGCATAAATAACATGTACACCACGAACAAGAATGACCAAATACCAAAAAGAACCAACAAGACAAGACAAAGTTGCAAGGGAAAATGCTGCCCATTGGGCTTACACTTCAGCATGGTGCATTAAAATATGCACCAGGAAACAAAGACAGGCAAGGAGAGAAACAGCTTTTTTACTTTGAGGTCTGTTGCGAAAACCTATATCTACACTTTAAGCGCTTCTATTATGTATTTTATTTAGCTTGGTTCGAAGGAACAGCGCTTGGTTGGTATAAAAAAGTTCTTGATATCATCTTCGTTGTTGAGATCTTCCGTAGCCAGGTTGGAAAATGGGAGAAAAAGTAGTCAGACCTTCACCGGATTGGCAGTCACACTCTCGAATCGGGATGGGAGGTCAGGTGGGGTCATTTACTTCTTCTTGCCTTGGATGAGTTGCTGGGCTCGGGCGACATCCTCGTCTCTGAGGAAGAGGGCATCTTCAATTCCGATGTTGTCGTTGACGTAGTAGAAGTCTCGGGCGTTCTGGCAAGGGACGGCATCTTCTGGGAAAGCGCAGGTAAGCGTCAACTGGTTGAAGACGGTCTGGTTTCCGCAGAAGAAGCTATAGTGGAGGGTCTCCTGGTTACCATCGGCGTGAGTGATGGGGTGGCATACGTGGAAGATCTGGCAGTTGTTGTCTACGTCAGCGTAGTAACCGTATCGGAGGCCATCGCAGTTGAAGTTGGTGTTGATGTTGCCTACAATCAGCTCAACTCCGTCGGGGAGGAAGAAAGCTTGTCGCTTCATCTAGGGCATTAAGAATATAAATGTTAGTTATATAGTTAACTATCTTACTCAGACCTTATAGTTTTACTTTCAGAGGTAGAAGTTTGCAGGTGACTCAAAAAGGGCAGTAGAATAATGAATACATAATTTTTTATTGTTGCAAAAATTAAACGTAACGTCAATCCTCTGTAACTCGAGTTTTTTTCTGCCCAACCAAATTGCCCCTTTAAACTAGAACAACTCCACTCACTACTAAATAGCATATAAATAGTCAGTGAGATAGATAATATGGCTGTTATTGGTTAACGTGTCGCGTAATCAGGTCTAGCGTTAAATTAATAAAAGTTGATAGTGATTATCTGTTTGTAATCTTTCGAATCTGATTAAATGGCTTCTTAATCCTACTGCTTTTGGATTCCCCTGAACCTTAAAGATCAGCAAGATCTCTACCTCAAACAATATCAAGAGAAGGTCCTGTGGCAAAGTTTAATGAGATATTTTAGCTAAATCATACAAGAAATCCATCTAAGTGATAGATTTTATAATTAAAATCAAGATGGTTATCAACACAAGGAGCATTCACTGTGATGCAATCTTTTTATAAAAAGATTCATTTCTTCCCAGTTTGTGTCCTTGGTGCTAAAGGTGGAATTAAACACAGACAGCATACAAGAAAATACTGCGACGCTAACACAACACCTTACGAAACACACACGAAAAAGCAAATTATGAAACTTTTGAATAATTTATTCATAACCCCACCTCACCTTTTGAGTCAACATAACACTGAGGTGACTTAACTATTTTTATTAGCTTCCTAACCACTTTCACTCTAACCAGAAACCGGTTGGAAGAATTGTTTCTTACAACCTTGGTCGTTCCAGAGGAAGAAAGAAAACACATCCGATGTCTACAGGCTGTACAGGAACAGAGAAGATGCCCATGTTATGAGTTTTTCCTGTAATTACTCTAACCTTCAACCTCGTCTTATTTACGCCTGGAGCAAAATCGCCCCAGGACAAGAAGAATTACTTTCCTTTTCTCATCAAAGGATATTACAATCGCAATGAATTATGTCTATCTGGGAAGGATATATCACAGTATAACGTGCTGTGCTTGCGGGGACATGGCTTCACTCGTGATTGTTGGATTTCCTTGTTTATTACGAGTCTCCACGTAGAGTGTTATGTGATTATTTATTGATGCGTAATATGTATTTTTATGGTCCCGTCTGGATTTAACTTTCGGTATTGGAGAAAAGGGATGATTAGGTCTTTTTGAGAATAAATTGGATAGGGAAACTGCATGGCTGGATTAAAAATGAAAATCTTTCTTTTATTACATTCTTGTATTCATATTTTATTTTGTTTTATTGCAAGTTTTTAAATTTAAGCTTCTTTTCCTTTGAGGGGATATGTTAACGTTATGGATTCTTTTTTCTTAATTTAGAAATTTAACTTCGCATTTTTCATAGCATTGTTTTTTAACGGAAAATAAGTGGTAAAATGAATGAAAGGCTTAATGCGGAGAGTTCTGAAATAAGGTTGAGGTGCTATGCTTTTTTTAATGTTAACAAATCAGATATGGCGGAAATATTTGTAAGTAAAAGATTTCCATAGTAGTTCCCCAAAAGGATATAGAACTTTTCTATAAAAAACTGAATATTTGCCATTAGCCACAGAATCTGAAATTTCGGCGCTCTATAATATCTTATTCCGCACGAACTGAATTTATTGAGTTACAATTTGATTTAGAAGTAATATTTCCAACTTAATATTTAAGCCTCTCGAATTTTTTTGAAAAGTCAATAAGATTTTTCTAGCAATTAAAAATACGAAACTGTTTCTTTTTTAAAGAGTTCGTTACAATTTATTAGACAAAATAATACCTATCGATATATTCCGTTTGGCTAAACCTAGACTAAATCAAAATAAACTCTAAAGCATCATAAAATATTTTGCATATCAGTACATATTTGTAATATATGGTATACGAAACATTAGAAGTCCTTAAAATAAATTCTTAAGCGCAATTAAAGGGAAATTATATCTAATGACCCATATATACAATGAATTGCCCAAAGTTGACGTTTTAGATATTTATAACCATTCGAAGAACCTTTGAAAAGAGATATTCATAATTTAACTTGCTTTGGGGTGAATTTCTAAAATTAAAAAAATGGCATTTGAAGGAAAACAACTTGTAAAAAAAATTTTAATTTAGCTAAAAATACTTATATTAAAGCAACTGTTCATAAATTTGGAAACGGTCAAGATGTGAACCTCCAACCTTTCTCCTTATTTCCATCTCAATTAACTCTCTCCTAATCAATTCACTTTTACCCTGTGTATCCTTTCACATAGACATCTAACAATTTTGATAAATCTTCTTCCCTTTCACACCAAACAATGGAGGAAGTGTTTTCCTACTCGCCAATTAGGCAGCCTCAAGCGGTGGAAGTCGCACGAAGACTTGAAAAGTTCCATTGCCCTTTGACCACAAGACAAATCTGAAAAAAGCTATCCCAACCGGTTCAAAAACACTTCTACTTTCATTCATGGGTTTCTCTAGCTCTAGATATGCTGGACACGTTCTGAATGAGCCTTTTTGGCGGGAAAGTGTCTTCTTGAGTGACCTATCGGAATCGCCTTTTTGAGGATGGATCTCTAATTTTAGTTGATGGTGACGTGACTGAGTAATTTTCGATTCTCGCCAATTTGGCTTCGAGTGTTATTTCAGATTGTTATTATTGCTGATGGTGGGCCCTTGCCCTTTCTATTAGGGTTTATTGAGGTCGAGATTGTGGTTAAGGCTGTTAAAAGGTTCTTCTTGGGGTTTAAAAGGGCGTTTCCGGGTTTTGTTTAACGGGGATGTTCCGTCGTTTAATTTGCATTATTCTAACTATGTGTTTGAGGAACGTTTTCGCTAAGCCTAAGTGGGTCGAATTGTGGTTAGATTTTTTTTAAAGTCTATTTAAATTATTTTGACACAAATTTTAAGAAGGAGATTATTTATTATTAGGGTTCTTTACTATGATAATAAATTCTTATTTGTTCCTTTTAGACATTAAAAAATTTTGACTTAAAATTCTTTTTGAAAATGAATAGAATCCTTTCGGCTTGATTTCTATTTTTTACCATATTGAGGGAAAATGATAAATTTAAGTAGAATTAAGGTTGTATAAGGAACATATTTATCTTTACGCTGAAAATCTAGAAAAGTACTTACCTTTAACTAAATATTCAGCAGTTATCTAAAATTTTAGCGATTGGTAATTCTATTATTCTGATTCTTTATCAACTAACTTATAGTATACCAAAAATTCTAAATTGTGTTAACGAAACTTTTCATATTAAAAATTCTTAATTTAATTAAAATTAAGAGAATGGGTAAAAAATTTAATTTTGGGCTTTATTTATATAAAAAAAATTATATTCTTACCCTTGGCAGAGCAACGGCAAGGCTTACGACGACGAGAGCTGAAAAGAGAAGAAATATTTGCGTGCACTTTTGGAATTTTAGAAATAAATAAATTTAAAAAAATAAATAAATAAATTTATTATTACGATGTTTTTAAATAAAATGAATTATTTATACGTTAATTAATTATAAAAACAACCTGTTTTAAGAATGATGTAAAAATATAAATTGTTACAACATATTTTGATTATTGAATGCCTTAGAATATTCTATTAAACATTTAATTTAAGTTGCATTAACTCGTATGCTTGGAAAAAAGTTATATATCAATGTATTTTTATGTAGATGAACTACAGCAAAATATACTTACCGATGACTGCTACGGATTTCATTTTCGAATAGAAGTGAAGTAGGAACTTTCAAAACCTGTAAAGAAAACAAAAGGTAAGTTATAGCATTGCCTAAAACTGAACTTTTTGCTTTGAAGCCTTATTACCGAATTATTTATATTTATTTAATGAAATATTCGATCTGTGCTTATTAAAAATCGGAATGCTATATGCTGTTTTAAAAATGTATATTTTTTAACACGGCATCAGTTAAAGTATAAAGAAAATCTATCGATGTTATTCATGAAAGCTTAATAATAGTATTAATTTTTTTGCTGTAAAATTGTAACTTAAACGTTGTGCAATAATTTAAAATTGTTCTAAAATGCATCTCAATTTTCTCTTTACAAAATATTTTTAAATCAATTCCAAAGAATTTGTCCCGGTATTTCTCTTCTTTCTAAGATTGCTCAGAATTAATATCTTGTTCAGTTATTTTTTTTCTCTACTCTAGAATTTACAGTAAGTATTTTATAATTTAAAATTTCTTTTAAGTAAGCTTCATATGCTAAAGATATCATATGCACTTATAGAAGAAGTAATATAAATAAAAAAATTATTTTTAGAATTGAAATTTTATGAGAAAAATATTAAGTATTTTACTCCATTATTTGCCTATATTGTATAAAGGTCTTCTATATATATTTCCTTAATCTAAATAAGTAATACCAAAAATACCAAATTTCATCTTTGAAAAGCCGAGATTTAAGTACTACTTATATTTATCCTATTGTATCGTCCCTTATCTGAAGCATCTTGAGATACTGGACGTTATCATTTGAAAGGGGAAAATTGTGGTAGAGAGTATTTTTGAAGATCAACACTGATAAACGAGTCTTTTTAAGATTTACAAACTAGCATTTCTTTGTTCGTAGTTTATTTCAAGACCTCAAAAAATGAGAACGTGTATAAGAAAGAAATTATTTAATTTAAAAGCATATCTCTTTTATGCTAAGGTAAAAAGTAATTTTTCTCTGCCAAATTATAATTAAATTTATATAATGTTATCAGATCTCAGTTATTACTTAGAATTTAAGTGAAAAATTCTTAATTTCAATCATTCTAAAGGCCACAATAGAGCAATTTACTCGCTGATTGGAAAAATTCAAGGAACTCTTTTTTATTTCTAAGTTATTTCCAACGATAAAATATGAAAAAAAAATGTAAAGAATAACTTTAAAAAACTGAATAAAAAGTATTAAGAATCAAAAATTTACGAATAAATAAAAACACTATTTTTTCAGTTTAAAAATTATTTTAATTTTATGTTACAATATAACTTGCACTTTTAGGAACATCTTTTAAAGAATAAAACATATGAGAGAATATGTAATATAGATCTATATATGTATAAATAGGGATATTGTTTATATTTAAACTTGAAATATTTCATTTTTACTTTGTATTCGAATTTAAAATTTACTTCACTCAAGAAATCAGGAAAGAATTAAATAAACAGATATATTCAATGTTTTAAAAAATAAACCTAATATCTCTCTCCACAGTAATAATGAAAATACAAGTTTATCTAGTCGAAAAGTTTACTTTGATAAAATAATATTAAATTTCTAATGTTGGCAACTAAAAGTATTCGAAGCAATTGAATGAATATCATTGATCAAATATTATTGATTAATACTACTGAAAAACTAAAAGGGGAAAAACACTTTTCTGAAAGATCAGTTGTGGGAATTTCTAATTGTTGAGGTATTCTTTTGATCGAAGTCTTAAATTAATAAAGCAAAGTTTCTAAATTTTAAAATAAAATTTGTGATAATCTAGAAAAGTTAGGAATTATTTGCATTTCAGAAATACATCTTAAATAAAGAGATTATATAATGTAATCAAATAATTTCTGATACGACATTACTAAATCGAATTCTGAATATTAAAATAATCAAGACTAGGAATCTTCTATGAAAGTTTTAATATATTTTTTGAGAGAAAATTTTTTATAAATTCGGATAGAAGTTTTTTTTTCCTACACTAAAATGTTTCAAATATTTAAGCAATAATCACACCCAAATTTTATTTGAAGGCAGAAAAAGGCAGCTTAGTAGAAAAATAAATTATATAGCTTAAAAAATATTAACGATTAAAAACAGAATCACTGAAAAAATTTTTAAGAAAAATCTTGCTAGCTATGCAAATTTAAAACAAAATGGCTTTTATAATACGATATTTTTGCAGTTAGGTTTAAATGCAGGATACAACCTACAAAGGAGGCTATCTTAAATAAAATATACTCAAGTACATTACAAATTATTATTAAATACTACCGAAAAAACCGTACAAAATATTTGAAACTTAAAATCTCAAATTCTAAAAACCTTTGATTAAATAAATTTTAACAAATCAAACATAAACATTCTTGATTGGAGAAGGAACACGAGCTAAATTTCTCACGCTCTAAACCAACTTTCCCAATTTCCCTGCTTTTGCAATATGAAAACCGTCGCGTTCTTATCCTAAAAACATATTTCCTAAGATAAAAGAAAGCCAGGGACCATTGTGTGTGTGTGTGTGTGTGTTTCCAATGCATCCCCAATTAAGGCAGCAACAGCTAGATGTGCAATCCCTGAAATTATCTAAGGGGGAACAATATATCCTGAGAACGGCTGTTCGGCAGGCTAAAGCGAGGTAGACATTATAATCCTTTTGCACGAGAAGGCATCCTTACCTGAAAACTCAGAAAAACTCCTTGAGCAATCCCTGTAGAGAACTCTGGATGAGGATGCGGATGCGATTGTGGATGTTGTGAGGAACACTTTCTCCGGCATACTTATATACCTCTCATCGTCCGGTGCACATGCGCAGTAGGTCGCGGGGTCAGATCTGCTGGAAAGGTGGTAAAAGGGAAGGATGAAAAACAAGTCTTAGATCTTCTTGCGTACAAGTATGTCAGGAGGAAAAAAAGTTGGCGTTCTTTTTTTTCTTTCTTTCTCTCTCTTCTTTTTTGTTTGTTTCATCTTCATCGGTGAATCCCTTAGAAGAAAAGAGGGGTAGGGGGTGGAGAGGGATGTTCGTGATTGTAGTAACGGTGTGTGAGAAACTGTTCGCCAGGCGGTAGGACTGGTTTCCGATGGTTGGAGGGGACCTAATTCTCGTGTGGCTGATAATGTCCCGTGACATCCCTGCTGACCCTTGCTTGTCTACAGAGATGGAAAGTTTTAAACTTTTACTACTTTCTGGATTTTCCTTTTTTTTAATGTAGGGATGTTATTATTATTATTATTATTAGTGTTACTTCTGAAGATGCATCCAATTCGGTTTGCTTAATGGTTAGATTTCTTTTTGGTTGTTTTTGGTTTGTTGCTTTTCAATGGCGAAAAAGGATGGTCCGATTCTTCTAGAATCTTCTGTATCAATCGCGATTGATTGATGGGATATGAAAAGAGAATTTTTATGATGACTTATAATTGAACGTTTTAGTCATGGTTGAAGCAACGATATTTATATCTCTTGTGTATGATGTGATATGGAAATTTTTAAAAAAAATTTCATTAAAGTTGATGGAAATTAAAAAAAAAAATATGTGTGTCCCGATTGAAGTGGTGTCACTTCTTTGCATTGCTTTGAAAATTATTTTGGATGTTGGTTCTTAAATTAGCAAAAAAACGTTGGAATTCGAAATGCTTAGTTTTGTTTATTATAAGAACTATTTTTAATCAATAAAATAGAATATCTTTTTTATAAACTTTGTTTAAAAAAAAGCACGAATCTTTTATTTTACAGTGTTGGATTATAAAATTCGAAGTAACGTAAAACTTTTTTAATGAATTCGTAAATTTGTTGGTCAGTCACTTTTAATTTGAAATTTTTATAAAGGGAATATTTGCTTAGAATTTCTTCAAAATTGTCATTTGACATGTCGGATAAATTTATCACAATGAAATGACATATGGTTTCTAATTCACAATTTATTTTATTGAAGAGGCAAACTTAATGTTTTTATTAATTATCTACATTTTATTTTATCAAAAATTTAAAAAAAAAATAAACTTTAAATTTTTAAATTGATAATATCTGGAAATAAAATTTTAAAATTTAACACATTATTAAAGGATTTTTATTCATGTAATTTTATAGGAATTATTCGTATACAATACTATAATAATGCAATTGAAGGGATTAAGTACCATAAAACTATCAGCATAATTATATATTTAGCAGAGTATAATTATTTTATTCCATATCATAGAAATTCTGCATATTTTGCAGAATGTGTAAAATATAATTCCTTAAATTTTTAATATGTAAGATATAAAAAAATTTGAATGAACGGAATTCTAAGAATGATTAATATAATTGTAGAAAACTTATAGAAATTAGTGAAATGAATTACGTTTTGATTGTGTGGTACATTACTTTTTAAAATTTCCTAAAGAAATAACTAGAAAATAGTTCCTTTTCACTTATGGAAGACTAAACCTCATTGTTCAAATTGTAAAATTGTAGTTTTTTTGGAATTCTAACATTTAACTATTCTCTTCTTTAAAAATTTTCTGCCTTCCAGACGCTTTTTTCATTTGTTCACCCCCCCCCCTCCTCAAAATTCGTTCTTGGCACTCCTCTTCAGTAAAATTTAACTTATAAGATTTTTACTAACTATTAAAATTATTACAGCATGACGAAAAACTTTTTTTTTTATATTTAGAGAGATTATCTGGGAGAATTTAATGAAGAATCTCATGCATCTATTGAAGAAATGTTTTCATCTTTGTTTTAATAAATGATCTCTTATATTGTTAAACTCAAATATTAGCTATCTCTATCCAAGCTGGAGGCTACAAAAGCGCAATGGATTTTAAAATTAAAGATATTTAGACGATCCCTTCCCGGCTTTATACCATGCTTTTGAAGATCGAAAAATAGATAACCATGTGAAATTGCTCTGTTTAGGTTAAACACTTCATGTACATTTTAAGTGGCGGAAGTTTCAGGTATATAATTGAAATAATGAAAACCTATCCAAAAAATTATACGAAATAACTGTATTACTATTCATATACTGTCATATGGACTTGATCTAGTTAAAATAACGTGTACTACAATAATACAAAATAATACTATTTCAAATACCTGTAGTTACATTTGATACATAAATATCATTACGAATTTCTCTAAGGAAGAATTATTGAAACAAAATTCGAGTCTTAACCTTCAAATAGAGAGATGTTTTACAAAAAAGTTAATTAGGAAACTTAATAAACATGACTATTATATTGTGGTATAATAAAAAAAAAAGTTGAAAATAAAAGCAAAATGCTGACCATCAAATGTAATGTTAAAATTTGGTAATTAATTTTGCGAGTGGAACAGGTTTAGTAATTATGAAGCTATCGATATAATAATATTAATTTTATTTGGTAATTTAACATTCGTGTATCACGAGACTTAAAAAATTATTTTTCGTGGAAATAATCATTTGCTAAAAAAGAACAATATTGAAACGATTTTTATATGCATAAGTTCTAAAATTTTTTTTGCAAAACATAATATATATATAACTTTTATTTTGCTTATACACATGTATAATCAAACACATGTATAAATCATGTATATAGAAATAAAAAAATATTCAAAACTCATTCATTTATTGCATGAACAATTCAAAGAATCTCAGCTTGTGCGTACATTTATGAAATTTGTAATACAGTAGCATATATTTTATACATATAATGAACTAAAAAAAATTCAATTGATTACTTAAGTAACATTATTGCAAATTTGATTATAGTTAAAAATATAAAAATTGAGAGGGAATTAAAAATATTTTTTATTGTTTAATTTGTGATATTTTTTATGTGTATAGACATTCACTATGGAAATAAAAACAAGCAGCTTTAGTTTTTTAATCAGCTATTAATAAAATACTATGATTAATTTAAATAAAAAGAAATTCTAATGGAGATTTGATATTTTTTCTCATGGTTCAAGAGAAACCCTTGGATATGAAGCAGTGAATAATTTGAATACTTCAAAAAATAATTTGCGCTTGAAAATTAAAAAAATTATTTGCAATTGTTAATTTTCAATTTATTTAGGTTCACCAGCTTCAAAAATATTTTGTTTGAGTGCAAAAATCGTCAAGAGTGTTTTATTTTATTGATAGAAAAACTATATGAATTCAAATGTTTCATTTCAATAATTAGTTCAAACAAAATGTTTTAGTTTAATAGTAGAAAAAAATCAGCCAAAAATATTTCATTTTAATAATAGAAAATTCAAAAAAGAACAATCTCTTTCGTTTTAATGGAAAAAAATTCGAATTTGATATTTTTAATTCAAAATCTATTTAAAAAAGCGGACATTTTTAATTTGTGATTTTGAAAATAACTTTAGAAGATCAGTAATAACGAAATGGGAATATTATTTTATTAAATTATCTGATTTAATTAACAAATATCATGAAATATAATAACATTTAAATAATAAAATCTTCATTTCCCCCCATTAACAGTGATGTTTGAATGTTATCAAGATTAATTCACGATGAAAAAGAATTGTTTATCAAAATTGTTTGCCCCAAATCTTCCTCTTCCATCCTTAAAAATTACTTTCAATTTTTTTTAATTTATCGCATATGTAAATATTTAAAATACTTGTTTTGAAAAGATGTTACTATGGAGTTTCACTTTGTTACGAAAAAGCAATTAATCACATGAAAGCCGCAGGGCTTGGGCTATCCATCTTCTCAAACAGTTTTCATTCAAGAAGATGTAATTTATCTCTAAATTTATCAGATTTCTTTTTATCTCTGATCTTTATCTTTTGAAGATTCCTCATTTTATTTCTAGCTTTAATTTTTGTTATAATTTATGCTGAAAAAAAATCTCCGCGCAGATGCAATTCGATTTGATCGCTTTGTGCTTTATTACGCAACATTACTTTGTGGTTTTGAATGTTGTATTTAATGTATCATGATACTTTAATTAATTGAAGTGAGTTTTATGATAGGATCTGTATCATAAAATTTTCATTTCAAATTAAAATAAATACTGTTTATAATCTTTTTTAAAATGGTTTTATTCATTTCATCTGTATGTAACGGAATCTTTGAACTCGATGTTTACCGACTTTAAAAAGTCAGATTAATTCGAAATTTTACACACTTGTCAAGGACCGATGGGAGTATAAAAATTTAATAACTTTTTTCGATTGTCCTGATCAGGATCCCCAGGATTAAAGGCTTTCCATTTCGAGAATTGACGGCTAGATCCAGGTCCCATTTCCAGATTTGGTGACAAAAGGATTAAATTACAATCCTAAAGTGAAAACGTTCATGGTTAATACAAATACAACAAACAAACAAAATTAATTCATCGGTGAACAAGTGATAGTTAAAAAAAAACTAGGAAACACGCTTTTATTGTAGATCGAACTAAAAAATGAAAGATAAATTATAGCTTAAAAAACTAAAAAGCACGCTTTTACAGTTAATCAAAATAAAGGGTATAAAATAATTCTTAATATTCGAATTAAATGATAAACAAGAAAGTTAACGTCTTTGTGACAAAAGCTTGGGGTACACGAAATATATTGCAATAATTTCTTACTAGTTCTATTCAGAAATGCAGAGTTAGTGTAAAAATGTAGTACAAAGCACCCCATGGTCTTACCACAATGACATTAATTTTCTCGTTAATCATTTAATTCTTATATTAAGAATTATTTTTTACTTTTTAGTTTGATTAAGTGTAAAAGCATGTTTTTTTTTAAACTGTCATTTATTTAACCCGATTAATTTAAATCTTAAGGGGTTTGACTACGTTCTGGGACCATGATTTTCAAAAAGCGTTATAAGTGAATAATTTTTTAAAGATATTTAATGTCAGCTGAATTACAATATGTATATGAAACTGTTTAAAAAATATTACAAGGAAAATTTTTTAAACGGAACTTTTTTTTTGGCTAGGAATGAAGAAAGAACGGTACATTTTCAAAACATTCTCATGTCATGAAAAATACTTCTATAAGAATAATATTTTGCCTATATATAGCTAGGAGTTTTATATAGGGGTAGAACTAAAAATTTTAGCATGCATAATTTAGAAGTAGATTTATCATACTTTATAGTTTCAGAGTAGAATAGTGTTTTAACAAAAACCATTGGTTTTTGTATGATTCTATATATTGCTCGTAACTCTGAAAATAATGTGAATTTTTCAAAAATCATATTCAAACCCAGCACAGAAGCCCTAAATATGTATAAAGAAAATATTACTACTATCGAACAATTTTTCATTAAAGGTGTGTTTTGAAAATGTCGTTCTTTCTTTATTTCTTGGGGGGAAAAAAAGGTTCCATTTAAAGAATTTTCTTTGTAATGATGTTCTTTAAATAATTTATATGTATATTCTAATTAATTCAATACTACATTTAAAAAAAATATCAATTTATACTCTTTTTCGAATAATGGTTCCCAGCGTAATCAGTAACCTTAATTAGGTGTATTTTTAACCTTAACTAGACTTATTTGTATTTTCTCTGTTACAAAGATTGAAATACAAGGTATCTGGGCTTAAGGTATCCACAAATTCTGGCTTATTAAAACGGAGCTACCCATTAGAATGTAATAAACTGTTCATCCGTGGATGGGAAACCCCTTCGAGATTTTTAGAATCCAGTCCGATCGGCCGCGCGTGCGCGCATTATTTGGCAATCGCAGACGATTAACTTGTTAAATTGACTTCATTAGTAAAAAAGCGGCTGCAACAGCAGAAGGTGCAGTGCGGGCTTTGGTTAACGGAATTTAAATCAGTCACGCGTGTACAGCGACGTGTTCGAACACAATAGAATGTCGTTACTGATTTGACTAACAGAGTTCTCAGGTCTCCTACAAAATGCATTAAGCACGCGACAACAGCGTCATCTATCACGAAAACTTAAAGATACTATAAACTTCCCATCTTCTTTAAAGTTATTCCCATTGGTGGATAGATTTGGATGTCGGAGGATCAACATTCTATTCCTTTAAAACACGTCGCTGTACACGTGTGACAGATTTAAATTCCGTTAACCAAAATACGCACTGTAACTTTTGCTGTGGCATCCCCATCTTTACAAGTGAAGTCAGTGTAACAAGTTTATCGTCTGCGATTGTCGAATAATGTGCGCACATGCGGCCGATCGGACTAGACCCAAAAATCTCGGAAAGTTTTGCAATCCTCGGATGAACATTTCATTACATCCTGATGGGTAGTTCCGTAATAATAAGCCATAACTTTTGGATACTATTAGCCCGGACATCCTGTATTGGTTCTTAAGAAAACGGTTTTCTTGCTAGTATTATAAATACGGATGTCTAAGAAAGTTGTGGCTAAGGTAGTCTTACGGTTATAATTACGAAGTGGCCAGCGTGTCACGAACTCGTGCCATTGAAAACCCGCTGCGTACAGGGACTGATGCGCGTTAAGGGGTCATGGTACGATTTTTGCAAAAATTTTTAATTTAAGGATTTTCAAAATATTTTTGGTTGCCTCCTATGTGTGTATACTATGTAAAGCATATTTTGTGCTCAAAATTTCCTAAAAAGCTAGCCATTTAATTTTTTAAGAAAAGAACTTACAATTTGTGAAGTTATTTTAAAATGCTACTACTCCAACAAAAATTTACGCACACGCATGAAATTGGATTTTCAAGCAGGTCAAACTATGCGTAGTAAAAGTTGATATGGGTTTTGGGATAACATGATTTGTGTTCGTACAATACTTCTTTTTATGAATGCTTATTGAAAATTCCTTAAAAAATGTACATATTCTGAGTTCAATTATATTTTAAAAAAATAAGTATTGCTTTGATTCAAAAATGCATACCAACTTTTGTTACATGTGCTATTAGCAATAGGTAAAACAAATCTAAGCATTAGGCACAATTGAGACAAAAGCCTTAGCATTTTAAATGAACACAAACTAGTTTTTTTTTTTTTATCTTTCTGAGATAAGTAAGTGTAAAGTTTTGATTTGCCACAAGAATGTGAATAAAAACAAATGCAAAAGCTATCATAATTATGTTTTTTTTTTTAAGTTTAGAGTTTCCAAGTTTTTGCCAAGTTATAGAAAAGTGTATAAAATATAATTTAAGCTAAAAAAAATTAAATTTGGTTTTTTGACCGATTTTTGCCAATTGAATCGTATTGTATCCCTTTAAATTTGTTGAGAGTCAAGCGGCCTCATGATGGAGAGTCCTTCTTAGGTATCGTCTTGGTCACTTGACCGAAATTCCAAACGAGTCAATCGCCAATAGCTATCGTCCTGCTAGGAATTCGACGTTAATAATGAATCTATGGAAAAAAAAAGGTTAACTGAAGAGTTATGAAAAATAAAAAGACTACGAGATTATAGGAGATTTTCTATTTATTCAGATATTTAGAGATATTTGCTTCATAATGAAATAAAATAGATAATTCCAACAAAAAGCTATGAAGAGTAACTGAATACTAATTGAACTGAATTGAATTCAGTGGCGCAACAGCCCATTAGAGCCAAGGCCTAATGTGCCTATCTCAGTTTACGTGACCTTAGGCGTTGGAGTGCATGCTCCGATATTTCGTCTAAGGGGTGAATTTGAAGCGAAACCCCAATGTTCAGTTCCCAAGCAAGCTTGGTACTCATTTATCGAACCGCTGAAAGAACGAAAGGCTGAGTTGACCTTGCCAAGCCCGGGATTTGAACCCCGGATATATGGCGTGGAAGCGCGATACACTACCTCTCAGCCACTGGGCTTACACTAACTGTTCAATATTAAAAACAAACAAACATGCACATCTCCCGATTTTTTCATAAATCTAACAATAATAATTATTGTTCGGTTTATTACGCTTTTTAATATTTCTTTCGCAAATGAACTAATTCACTGAGGTAAAAAGCAACTGTTGTTGTTAAAAATGCCACCTTATATCTCAGATCAAGGCCCACGAAATTCATCATGTTTAAGGGCTAGATATACGCCTGTTGTTAGCTGCAGCGTTGAGCACCATGCAGGTGACAGTACGTTTTTGGCTCGTTTCCGCCTCAATTTTGAGAGAGAACATTTTGGGGACTCTCAAAAGCCTCCCACCTCTCTTCCCTTTTTTACCAACCTCACGAGAAGACTTGCGTCTCGACGGCTATTTAGAGTCTCCCCCCCCCCCTGCAGCGAAAGCACTATACATTTACAAACGTCCATGCCTACTCTGGGATTCGAATTCCTGTTCTACGGCACATCACTCAGCATCATTAACCGCTATTCCGGATGGACGGCAAAAAGCATTTAAAATTTGTCATACTAGAAACCAGAAATTCTTCTTTTGGATTGATTGATTGATTGTTTATTCAGTCCCTGTCTGAAGTAATACGAAGACTTTTGGAGATGGACTTCAAAATTTTGAATCATGTCCAAGTGACAGGATGATATCTGAGTTGGCAATCCTATCTTCAACATGCGGATTTTGAACATTGATATATTTAACTGCATCAGTCCCTCTTCATTGCGGGTTTTCAATGGCACTGTGAATCAAATCCAAGACTTAATAGCCCATGGTCACAAGCTCGCGGCCATGACCACTCTAGTACAGAGCTTCCAGCCATGCAGAATTGGATATATAAAGATGGTAGCCACTGGCGTAGTGAGGGCGCTGTATCAAAATTCCTTCGGGGCCCTTTTTTAGATAAGGAAGCCCTGTTAGTGGGACTGTAGTTACACGTTGGGGCCACGTATCATTGATACGGTGGTAGCTACGCCCCTGATGGTAACATATATGTGGCAACGAAGTACTAACCCGGGAGAAGGCGCGCCCTTGATATTAACTTTAGTGGTCACGCGGGGTGACTAAATCACCCCACTTTTTAAAGAATTATTTTTTTTTTTGTACGCCATAAAAAATAGTGTTGTTGTTGTTTCTTATGTCACCTGTCTGACGTAGTCAGATCGAGGTCCACGAAATTCATCCTGGCAACGGGATAGATCTACGCCTGTCGTTAGCCTAAGCTTTGAGCTCCCCGCCCCTATGAAGGTGAGGTACAACACGATAGATGGCGACACCATTCGTATCCACTGAATTACAGAGCAAGTGCTCCGTGTGTACTTGGAGGGTATTTGGTGGCGGGGGGCATCGAACCAAAGCCTTCCGGTCTGGAGTCTGACGCTCTAACCACTAGGCTACCCACGGCCCTATAGTAAATTCAGTGAATAATTTAACTACGATGGATAAAATGGTGACTTGATTATCTTGATGGATAAAAAATAATAAATTCAGTGAATAATTTAACTAAGGAAAAGTATATTTATCTATTTTTAAATAACTTCAATTTTCCTTTGATAATTTAAGAAAAAATCCGATTAAATTGAGCTAAAATGCTTCAAATATGCTTGACTTTTTAATAAAGGACACAAATTCCAGTTACTTTTCTCTAACATTCCAGGAAAAACTGTCAAATTTTGTTCAAGTTGTTGTAGTTTTACCGTCCTTTGATAGTCGACAAATAGCATGATCAACTCGTTCTTGCTTGTGTCTTTTTTGACCGGGCGTAGTGTCTTGTGGTACACTTTTGGCTTCATATTTTTCTTAATGGATTTTTTTAGGTAGCATTTGAAAACTTTCCTTTCAACTCAAAATTTTCCTGTTCCTCTCTTGCTTGATCCGTTTCAACTTCATGCAATAGAGATCGCCCAGATGCCCCTTTCTTTCTGTATATTCTGTTCATTTACATTTATAAACCATACCGAATGAATCGTACAATAGAGCGATCAAAAACAATAAATCGTTCACAGGTGAAAATGTAACCTGTTCATAGAAAATATTTTGGAACAAAAGTGATCACGTGGGGACCTCAGCCACCCCAAGTACCTTAAAATTTTTGTAAGAAAACGATTACCATTCCCCAAAAAGAGAAAGAGAGAGAGAGATATGACAAATATATTTTAGTTCCCGTGAAGATTGTCATATAGGAGACAAATAAACAGTTTTCCCAAAATTAAAGATTTCGTGAGACTGGGGTGACTTTGTGGCCCCCGTGACCACTCCCGGGTTAATGTCTCATTCATGAAATTTCATTTACAACTGCGGCCAAGAGTTCACAGTTGGGACCGCTTGGCAACCATGGTCATCCTTCTTGAAAGAGTTTATTAAAAGAATTTAAGTTTGGATATAAAATTTAACATTTTAGTTTTACACTTTTGATACCCCCCCCCCTTTTCTTAGTTTGAACTTCTTGAAATTCAGTCAGCATTTAGAAAATTAAAATTGTGCAACCATGAACCAAAAAGGGGCGAAATAATTAAAATTCGTGATCATGTGAGGCAAGAAAAGCCTACATATGCATGTATAAGATTTTTTTTAAAAAAAATTACTACAGTAAAAAATTTTAATGCAATGTTTTGGCAAAAAAAAAAAAAAAAAAAAAAAACAACAACGAAGAAAGAATAATATATTTTTAAAACATTCTCCTTGTAAGGAAAAGGCTACTATAGTAATAATATTTTGCCTTTACATAGGTAAAACTTCTCTCCAGAGCAAAACTGGAATTTTTTAAAAAAATTCACATTAATTTTAGAGTAATTATCAATTTATATAAATAACAATGTTTTTTTTTTGTTTTGTTAAAAACACTCTACTCTGATATATACAATTTTGGATAAATCAATTGCTAAATTATATACTTCAAAAATCCTAGTTCTGGCTCAGTACGGAAGTCTTAGCTACATACAGCAGTGCTTCTCAAAGTTTCAATATTCTCGACCCAATGTTCAACCTTAATTTTCAACACGCCCTCCTCATACAATAGCAATGTATTGAATTCAATGATACTATACTTTGAAGCTAAAACTACAATACGACTTTAAGCCCTTAAGTGCCACCGGCGTACATAAACGTCTCGTTCAGTCAAAGCCTTTATTTCTCCGGACGTATAGACACGTCTTTCCGAAGTATGATTTTTTCTCTGTACTGATATCCATAAAATTATTCAGAAGGCTTCGGAATGCAATAAAAGGACCTTGACAATGTTTGCGAAGGATTTACTTATTTCAGATTTTTTTTATTCTTTATTCCTTCCTCACTCCCATAAATACATCCCATATACGCGCCTACGTGGCAAATGGTTGGCATTGGGAAGCGAATCGCGTAACTTTTAATCAGCAGTTAAGTATAAACCGTACAAATTATAAAGATAAATATTTATTTTTGGATATAATTTTATATATGATAATCCCATGGATTTTATTTATGATCCCATTTTATTTATGATCCATTATTAAACCTGTTCTTAACTTAGTTTTGTTAAATTAATTATAAAATAATTGTGTAGCACACGAACATTTATAAGTGCAATATATCAGTGTAAATGTGTATTTTATTTTTTATTATGTCAGAATGTTTTTTGTTTGTTTACTTTCAGTAAATTAAAAATTTTTAAAATAATCTTTTGTTTTTGACTTTTCAATAGGCTCGCGCCCCCCTCGCAGAAGTGTCACGCCCACCAAGAGGGGCGCGCCCCACAGTTTGAGAAACGCTGACATACAGGCAAAATATTATTATTATAGAAGCATTTTCTTTTAAAAGAGAATGTTTTGAAAATATGCTATTCTTTTTTTTTTTCTTTTGTTTGCCAAAAAATTGCGTTTAAATAATTTTTTATTGTAATAGTATTTTTAATACAATTTTATATGTATATTCGAATTCCAGTGATATTTTAAATATCAAAAAATTATTCATTTATACGTTTTCCAAAATCGCAGTTCCGAAAATAGTGAGTTACCTCAAGTCAGAACACCAACCTATTGTGTGAATTATTTTTGTCGATGTAACATCACCATCAAAATCTAAGTCCCTCAATAAAAATTCGTGTTACTCTAAAAAAAAAAAAGAACAGTAAAAAGCTAATTTAGGACGCAACCACATTGGCCAACGTTGAAACCATTCGTTAGGGTTACAAAATGAGAGAAACCGCAATGCATATATCTTCTCATTTCGAACAACCAACTTTTCCTTTCTGGATTATTTACTGCACATGACAAAGAGAATGGTGTAAAAGAACAGCATGACAAGAAAAAGAAGAAATGTAATAGTTTGTACCTGTCTCGCAAATGTGTGAACCCTTATCTTCACACAAGATGTGTTGGTTAGTTAAGCCTATCCATCAAGATGGCGGTGATATTGTTCCGGAATTCGTTAAGCCTCGTGGCTATTGGGAAGTCAAGAGATTAATTCAGAATGGAAGTTTTTTTTTTATGTTTTTGCGTCAAGCAGGAGGTCATGGAATAGGTGAAAAGGTTACAATATTGTTCATTTATTCTAAAAAATTAGTAATGAAGAAGATGTAGCGGTTTGTTTTGCTTAAAAAATATATATTCTATATTATTATTATTTAGAAAAACATTTTTTTTTTTATTATTCGTTGTTAGCAAACAAAAATTACTTTTTTCAGAACAAGCAGACTATATTTCTCAATTTCTTGAGTGTTCTATAATTAATTTGAATCTTTCATTGGATAATTAGATCATTTTTTGTATGAAGATAAATACATCAGTTTATAAAAATTAATTATTTTCAATGTGACCCTATTTTTAATAAAATATTTATTTATTAAAAAAATTCCAGAAAAAAGTGTTTGCGCGTCCTTTAGCTTCTTATTAACTCTCGTGATTTTAATGTGGCTTATTTAAAAAAGAATACCCGTTTTAGTTAAAGAGGAATCAACGGACAAAATTGGTTGTTTTAATTAAAAGTAAGCAACGTAATTTAGAAAGAGATCCCCCCCCCCTTTATATTGAATTTCTTTTAAGGGATACTTTACCAAAGTTCTCTTAGAATGTTTTGGTAGAGTGAAAATAGATAGCGATTTGCTACTATTTCTCTTCTCAGCAACGGTTCCAGTTACGCAAAAATGACTTTGTATTCTCAAAAAATTTTTTACCTTCAATATTTGACCAAAGAAATAAATGCAGTAGCTAATTGTAGGTTTATAAAATTCCACATTCTTCATAATTATTTATACAGCATTGAATCCGAGTTTATTTTCAAATGATCTATCACATTTTCGATCTTTATAAAATGTCTTCATTTGTAAAACGTTATTTTTTCTTTTTATTTCAACCCATTTGATAGAGTCCACATGTTAAAGTTCTAATTTATTCGAAAATTCAAAGAATAAAGTGATTACGAACTGTTCAAAATAAAAATGATGTTTCTGTCTAAGAAGAGTGTAAGGTTTAGCTCAAACAACGCGTTAATTTTTTTCTGTCAAGGATTCTATAGAGTATATATAAACTTAACGCAGACGATTTCCTTACGCTCTTCAAGCAAAATATCAGAAGGACGAATCACACAGAAGGAAATCTAACATCGCAAATGACTAAATAATGAACTGATTTTTAAATTATGTTCATAAACGCAAACCATTGAGGTTTTTTAAAAAAAATTATCTGTGTGTTAACTGTAACATTTGATCGAAAAAGAAAAGAAAAGAAAATGAATGCCATTAATTCTGTGTGTGTGTGCTTATTTCCAAGCTTTTTCTTTTTTAAGGAAATTTTTTGGGATAATGAGATCTAATACAAATTATCATTGCTTTTCGCAGCACGTAATTTTTATGTGACGTAAATTTTTAAATATTTTAAATAGTATTAAATTACTCATCTAAATATTGGAGAGTTATTTTACTTTTTTGGACAGTTATGGTACGATAAACCGCACTCACAATAGACCGCGATCATGCCACTATAGAATTCCGATATTTGTTGGTAGCAGTTTTTTCTTCTTATGAGAGTTATAACCAATCTTCTCATAATCAACATTCAAATGGGATTGCTGAATGAGTAACTCGCTGTATAACTTTCCTTTTATACAGAGTTTGAGGGGCCTTTTCTCCCTCCTGCGTCACGTCGCTCGATTGCGTTTAAATGACAATGGTTTGCATATCCAGCATCTCTTTTAATGCTAATTTGATATTTAAAACATTCTTTTTTACTTGGTTTTCTTTTTTAATGACCAGCATTG
Organism: Trichonephila clavata; assembly: GCA_019973975.1. Classification (NCBI taxonomy): domain Eukaryota; kingdom Metazoa; phylum Arthropoda; class Arachnida; order Araneae; family Nephilidae; genus Trichonephila; species Trichonephila clavata. Next base: position 520,672 of record BMAO01024690.1, read on the forward strand.
TATATCTGTGTATAAGCAAATTAATACTTAATTACAGGGATCTATTTTAATAAAAAAAATTACATCTATACAAAGAGAGAGAAAATAGTTGTAAATAAAAATGAAATAAATTTATATAGAAATATATTTTTTTATAAATGCACCTTTTTTAACACTCTTTTATTAGCTTCACCTGTAGGTAACGGAATCTTTGAACTCTATTTTTATCACTTTAAAAGGTCTGATTAATTCGACATTTTGCACACTTGTCAAGGACCGATGACAATACAATAATTTTATAATTTTATTCCATTGTCTTGCTCAGAATCATCTGGATTAACGAGTTTCCATTTCCAGATTTGGCGACAAATTCCAGATCTCATTTCCAGATTTGGCGACTAAAAGTTTAAGTTACAACCCTATAGTGAAAACGTTCATAGTTAATACAAATACAACAAACAAAAAAAGTTATCTTTATATATATGTGAAAAAGGAAGCTTAGCTATTCGAGATTTCCTTCAGTTGGCTGATCCTACATTTTGCAAACTAGGCCATATCGACGCATTGATAGGATGCCATTGGGTATTCCAGATTCTAAAAAAGTGACGTATTCAAGATTAATTCATCAATGAATAAATATTAGTTTCAAAAACTAAAAAAAACCAACACTTTTTTTTGCAGATCGAACCAAAAAAATGAAAAATAAATTGTAGTTTTAAAAAAAACTTAAAAACACGCGCTAAAATGTAAGAAATTATTCTAAAAATAAAAATAATAAAATAATTAACCAGAAAATTCATCTCATTGTGGAAAAGTGTGGGATGCTTTGCACTACATTTTTACACTAACTCTGCATTTCGGGAAAAAACTAGTAAGAAATTATAACAGTTGATATCAAGCACCCTACGCTTTTACCACAATGATATTCATTTCATTCTTATATTAATAATTATTTTTTACTTTTCAGTTCAATTAACTATGAAAGAGTGCTTTTTAGTTTTCTTAAACTATAATTTATTTTCTTCAAAAGAATGTTGTTATCAAATATTTCCTAAATCTCTCAAAAGCGAATGAAGCAGAACAACTCAAGAGATGATAGCAATGAAATAGATATACCCAATTATTTCTACAGAAACGAAAATCTATTTTTCGCTCAGTGGATTGCATTCGGTTAAATTATGGAGAGATAAAATTAGAAATTGTTTGGGAAAAATCCATTAGGGGTTCATTTCTGAAAGAATTCGGAGCAAAAATTAAGTAAATGAATGCTCAGGTCTCTCCTATGGAAAACTCCCTGACCACTACAAAAGGGAACTTTTAGACCGTGTAATGAAATACAGCCGTCATTAAAACAAATTGTATGTGTGACTCAAATATACTCAACAATACAAATTGAAAGCAAAAAAAAGTCATTATTATATATATATATAGCTATGAGATCACTGCTTGCTTCGAACTAAGTAAATTAAAGTATCCAACCACCCTAAAATTGTGAATTTTGCCAAAAATTGACTATTTTTTTAACATTTCAGTTTATAGACCACTTTATTAGCTTTATAAAAATAACGTTTATTATTTTCCCTTCACTAGAACAAAAACTACAAGTGTTTCATTAAAAGCAGATGTCATTACTTTAAGCAAGATGTCATAGTTTAAATCGCGTTTTACTCAAGATGTGTTTTTTTGAAAATGCTCAAACATGCACAGCGATAGATAAAAATTTTTTGAAAATAATTAACTGAAATTTTTTTGTGCATGTTCTATATAATAGTAGAAGTGTTTTAATCTTGATTTATCAATTACTGTTTTATTACAAAATGTATAGTCTTTTATGTGAATATAATCACTGTGTTTTCTTATGCAATTTCATATAATAACTAAGATGAAGTTTTTGTATAACAACTAAGATAAAGTTTGTAAAGCTCTAGTGTTTGTAAAAATTAAAATATCTCTTATCCTGAAGCTCATTTCAAAAATGAATAACATAAATTGATATTTGTTCATAAACTTTTGACACAGAATGGGCCGCGTTTATGTTATGTTTTGTCAATGTTTACCCATTTTTTCCCATTTTAGTAAAAATAATTTCTTTTTCTCTTCTTAATTTTAGCCTATTTTTCTGAAAATGTACTTAAAAAAAACTAAACACCACAAAATATCCCCATATCTCCATTTTTAAAAAAAAGTTATCGCAAGTAGTCGGATAACTTAACATTTGTTTGTATGAATATTTCATTATTGTTCTATGTTTATAACAAAGCCTTGTACTTTAATTTTTCCTCTCTTATTTTGTCTGTGGATGTTTAGGGAATCCTCTAGATTATTATAACTGATATGAAACATAATCATGTATAACATAAACCCCCAAACTTCAGGGGCCCTAAAATGTGCAAGCAAACAATTGTGAAATGTTAAAGGGCCCCCAAAGGAATTCAGATGCAGGGTCCTCTCAGAACTAGCTACGGCAGTGTTTATAATTCTGAGAACGGTGGTTATAGTAAAGCTTGCATTTTTCAAAAATTAATTCAAAACCACAATAAATGAATAAAAGAGCTTTAAAGGAAAAAATGTCTATTTTTAACACTTTTTTATAAACTTCACTTGTATGTAACGGAATCTTTGAACTCAATTTTTACCCACTTTTAAAGGTCAGATTAATTCAAAGTTTCGCTCGCTTGTCCAGGACCGATGACAATACAATAATGGAATAATTTTGTTTCATTGTCCTGATCAGGACCATCAGGATTAACGATTTTCCATTTTCAGATCCCATCCTGCATCTGGTGACTCATTCCAGATCCCATTTCCAGATTTGGCGATTAAAAGGTTAAGTTACAACTTTCTTAAGTTAACTACAAAAGAGTGTTTTTTTAGCTTTTTTGAACTATACTTTTTATTTAAAGATATTTTAATAAATTAACTAATGAACTAAAAGTAATTTATTAATATCTGTAAATAATAAATTGAATGATAAAATAATAAAAATTTTCTAAATCTTGTACGTATCTGCACTCACCCACACGCACGCACACAAGAAAAAAATTCTAAATTTTACAATAAAGAATAAAAATTTATATTCTGAGTGTAAAAGCTTCGTTTCAAGATGGAACTTTTTTAGCGTTGCACTGAATTCTTATAAATATATAATATTATATATGTAAACACTTTAATTGCTTGCATTTTTTAATTACATCATACAATATTTTAACAACAATTATTGTATCCACATTTTTTAAAAGAATATAATGGCTTTAAAACCTTTTAAAACTAGTTTAAAGATTTATTTAACTTTTTCACTAACTTAAATTTGGTTCATTGTTTCGAATAGAATTGCTTTATTCTATATAATTTTATGACTTTCTTTTAATTCATGAAATAAAAATATAAAAAAATATTTCTTAAAAGCCCAAAAAATTAGGAGAAGTAGTTTTTTTTTAATTAAAAAAATATTAGCAGGTAGTTTTTAAATTCTATTTGATAATATTTTTAAAATAAAATAATAAGCAAATGTCTTGTGCTTGTTTTTAACAAATGTCACTGTTGCATAAATTGCTTCAATTAAAAAATAATGTTAAATAGTAAATTAACCTCTGTAAACAGTCGTTTTTATATATTTGCTACTTTCCTTTCTGATGAAATAGTAGAGCTATGCAATCACACTTACAAAACACACACTAACAGGAAAAATATTTATTCCCTCTTTACTGTAATAAAATTAATTATATCTTAAAAAATTAAAGTTAATCGAATTAAGTTGTAACTTAGATTTTAGTCGCTAAATCTGGAGGTGGAATCTGAAATCGGTCGCCAGATGTGGAATGGGATCTGAAATGGGAAATCTTTAATCCTTACGATCCTGATCAGGACAATGGAACAAAATTATTAAATTATTCTATTGTCACCGGTCCTGGACAAGTGAGAAAAATCTTGAGAATTATTCTGACCTTTTAAAAGGGGTAAAAATGGACTTCAAAGATTCCATTACATACAAGTGAAGCTTATTAAAGGGTGTAAAAAACAATGCAAACAAACAATGCTTTCCTCGAAATCTTTATTTAAAAATATACTTATATTTCTTGAAAATCACGTTTTGAATCAAAATAACCTTATTTTTGAACAACATACGTAGTCAAATCATCAAATGTTCTGTTTCCTGTCTCCTCCATGATTTCAATTTTAGATATTAAACTTAAAATAAGACATTTAGAACATTTTTGTAAAGTAAAGAAAAGGTTATTATTCGTATATTCTAACGTCGTAAATGTCTAAAATGAAGATAAACTGAATTTTTAAGTTTTATCCAGAGAAAATAAGATTCTATATTTAAAATGGAAATAATACATCTCTTGTTTTTCAAATCATATTGGTAGATAGTGAGTTTTATTCTTATATTACTATTCTGAATCTTATTAAAACAAATTATGTGTGTAAAAACATATTTTTGTAAAATTCCTTAATTATTCATTACTTTTAGCATTGTTTCTTATTGAATATTAAAAAATAAGACAGTATACGATTTTAAACTTTTTTTTTTACTTATTGTTCAATTTTATTATTATTATTATTATTTTTTTTTCTATTACGATAAGTGGCTTTTTTAAAGTGAGTGAGGGAATATTAACGTCCTACTGTTCAGCTACATGAGGGCTTTTGGGGACGGTCCGCGTAATTTTGAACCATGGTCAAGTGACGCGGACGACACCTGAGCTGGCACCCCCCTCTCCTAACTACCACACCACACCAACGGGAGGACGTTTGAGCTCTCGTCAGATTTAACGTGCATCGCTCCCCTACACGGCGGGTCTTCAGTGGTACTAGGATCGAACTCATGACACGCTAGCCACGATCCGATGCCTAGACCACTCGACTACCACGGCCACGGCTTTTTTTTTTTATTTTAAACTAAAGCTTGGATATAGAACTTATTTTACACTTAAAGCCATTACGCCAGGAAACTATTATTAATATAAAAGGAGTTAAGGCCCCCTTTTTAAGCTCAATTATACGATTTTGATTTTATTCATCTTGAATATTCTTGAAATCATTCTTTAACAACACTGAATAAAAATGTTATATTAATATTGCCTTAGAATAAACATTTTTAAAGTTATAAAAAATACTAAATAAAAAACATATTAAGTTTTTTCTTCATTTTTAGATTGACCCCAAGATCTAAACCTGATATTTAATTAGTTTTAAAGATATTTGAAGTGTTTTCTGAATGTTGCTATTCTCAAAACTTATGTTTATAATCTTTAAATGCATTTTTCTCAGTGAGAGTTTCATTCACGTCATAAAGAAGGTGATGGACCTCATAATTTTGAACCATGGTCAAGTGACGAGGACAGCATCTGAGCTGCCACTTCCCTCTCCAAGCTACCACATCATGCCAATGGGAATACTTTAAGCTTGATAGGAGTTTTTTTCGGACTTTTTAATTTATTTTCTATCTTCTAAGGCTTTTTTTGTCCTAAAAAAGTCTTGAAACATTTTGTGGATATTTTCAAAAAATATACTACACAAATTTGCATAAATTTACATCTGAGATTTTTAATTAGTTTTTTTAATTTGTTTTTTTCGGGACTTTGTTTCCAATAAACCAAAAAATATAAATCACTTAAAATAACTAAAAATATCATAAATATCTTATAAAAGTTTGAAAAAAACCTCCAAAATTTCAGTTTTTTAAAAAATTTTCAGGCATGGCGTGCCAAATCAAGCTTTTCCCAGAACCAATTGTGACGGATCTATACGCGGCTCTACTCACTCCTTGGGAATTTTCCTGGGGAAACAATAGTATCAAACAACTTTCCCCGAGTGAGAAAAGCGAGATTATGCAAATTAAGTATATTATATAAATTCTGTATTCGCGAGTTTTAGGAGTTAGTTGGTTAGTTGGTGAGTGAGAAGGATCCTGAAATGATTAAGTGCATTTGGAGTTTATCAATTGAAGATTACTGAGAATGGATCATTCGACGGTGATTAAATCAGGATAAGGATCGCCTTCAAGGACTCGGTACTATTGCTTGACTTCATAAAAGTACAAGTATCGTGGTCCTTATTTAAACAGAGTTTAGCTTATTAGTGCACGGCGTAGTTTATATTGAGCTTGTTTAAGCTATCGTGAAATCAGTTAAGGGTCCGTATAATTATCCCCAGGCGATTGAGTCTCACTTCCGCGCTCTGCTATTTAATCTGTTATCTTAATTAGATTATTATTGTGTCTGCTGGATATTTTGGTGACAATAAAATAATTAGAGTAAATCATATCTATTGATTATCCAGTTTCTCAAACACATTTAGATGGGTCTGAGGGTAGACAAGGGGTTTCAGAGGGAAACGGGAACCGACCGGCATTACACAGTTTAATTCACGTTATCATTTAGAAAGAAATTTTAATATTACTGTCACACCAAATTTTTTTTTTGGAAAAAAAAAAGTACAGGGATTCTTAAAGGATTGCCGAGGAAAAGCAAATTAATACAAATATTTTAAAGACATGTTTAAGGGTAGAAAATTTCGGTTAAGAGATTGCTGAAAAAACAATATCTAAATATCTATGAGAATGAATGATGTGACAAAGTACATGACAAAAATGTAAATAAATGACAAAGTACATGACAAAAAAAAAAAAATGCCAAATCGATCAAGGAGCCTAATTTATCATTCGATATCAATTACTAAATCCAATAATAATTGTGACAGATTTAATAACTGTCTATCTCTAAGGTTTCTTTTTCCATCAATTTTAAGAAACCTTGTAATTTAATTTTGTAATTAATATGCGGTAATTTCTTGTGTGATGTATTACAAAGTTTAATTTGCATACTCCTGAACATTTAACAGACATCATTTAGAACACTTTTTTTAATGAATTTTAAGAAACACATTGAAAGAGGGTCTTCATTTTTATGTTTTTAAATTCTTTAATAGGCATTGATGGATGATATTTCTTTGTATAAGCCGAACAGGAGCTAAAACGATGGATCGGGATGATATTTATTACATATTAAATAAAACGTTTCTTTTGCTCATTATATTCATGTAATAAGAGGGTCACTCTGAAATTTTTGAGATACTCCTAGGTTTAAAAGTTATTCTTAAAAATTTTTAGGACTGTTCAAAGTACTGTCCTCCATTATTAATGCACTTTTGTAGACGAGTTTTTCACTGATTAAATGTCTCAAACCATTCATTTCTCAGAATTGAGGGGAAAAAATGCATTTATAGCCACATCAGTCTCTTCTGAATGAAAACGACGTCCTCGTAAGTTCTTTTTTAGATTAAAAAGAGATCTAAAAGTCACACATAGCTAGATTCGGAGAATAAGGTGGATGTTTTATGACTTTAATTTGTTTTTGCTTAAGAAAATCAACTGGTAATCCGGCTGAATGGGAAGATGCATTGTCATGGCGAAGCATTAGTCCCCTAACATTAACTTCTTCGAGAATATCTGAAAGAAATTTAGTGGTACAAAAGTTTTCTGTTCTGTCTTTCTGTCCTTGAACTTGATGGATTTGACGAAACCCGTACTTCTGAAGAAAACAGCATACATTACTTTTTTCATTGCTCGTTGTCTTTTCACCATTGTCGGCGTAGGATCATCTTCAAAGACCCATACTTTGCTTTCTTGACTTTTTGGAACGTCAAAGAACGACATATAAGTTTCATCCCTCGTTACAATTTTAGAAATAATGCGGTGGCCAACATCATTTAGCAATTTAAGGGTTTCTTTACTGATTCTGAAACGCTTCTCTCTCTCTCTTTCTCTCTCTCTCTCTCTCTTTTGGTGCTCGATTAGATTATGGAGAACCCAACGGCAAACTACTTTTTTCTTATGTAATTCTTCATGAATAATTTTGTGTATGGCTGCGGATTCAATGTTAAGTTCATTCTGTATCATTTGGTAGGTACAGTAGTAACACCATTTGGTAGTAACACCATTAACATTTTTAGTATGGCTGACACATTATCCGGGATAACTGCCGACCGCGACCTTCCTGCGTGTTCTTCATCCTGAACAGAATTGCGACCACTGCGAAATTCTTTAAACCATCTGAATACAGTTGCACGACATGGAGATTTATCACCAAATGCTAAATGCAGCCGTTGAAAGCATTCCTCTAGATTTAATCCAGTTTTAAAATCATAGAAAGTCACAGCACGATAATGTTCTCGCGCCAACTCCATTTCCTCTTCTAATATTTATTCTACGCTCAACAACTTGAAGTAAGTCAGTAAAAAGTCGTCTGCTGTGTTAAAATACCTTGTATTTTCAAATTAAACCGTAATTTTTTTTAACTTAACGTCTGCGCGTACCTTAAAAATTTCAGAGTTACCCTCCTATATTCAAAATTTCGGTAGTATACGTTATTATTTACATGTCCTTGAATTCGGTCGTATTGTTCATAAAATAAAGTAGAATAGAACCATAAATGTAAATATCAATATTCTTTTGATAAGTGCTACTATATTCAGCCATTCCCATGCTTTGAATTTGTATTCGGGTTCAGAATCTGGTAATAACTTGTTTATTGTAATCAGATTCAGCGCGGGCTATGCATTTATGAATGCAATTTTGGCTGAGTTACCTTTATCTTTTGGATATTCTATCCATTATTTCCAATAGGTTTTTCTCGGTATTAACAGAAAGGGGGAAGGTTAGCTGGCCAAAAAACATGTTCAATCTCACTTTTATATAAATTGTTTTATATATAAGAGTGTCCTAAGTCAGCAATGTTTGTAATACTGTAGCTCCATATATTTATATATTTTTAAATTCTATTATTTTTATAATTTCTAATGTATCCTTTCTAAAATATTAAGTCTGGTTTTTCTTACTATTTCGGTTTTTTTTTCAGTTTTGACGATTATGGATTATTTATCTCTCTATAGTACAGAAATTTTACTATATATATGTATATATATATACATGCATTAAAATATATTCTTATTAAAGAAAAAGGAATACGCAGATATTTCTTTTAAAAATTAAGGAAAAGATAAAAATTTTTGAAATAAGTTATATATTTTTGAATTTAAAAATTGCTGGTAAAACTTAATTTTTTTTAAGCATACAATCTCTTTCATTAAAAGAGAAGTGGATAGCCTCAGTAGCACTTTTAATTTAGATAAGATGTTGAAACGAGTTTACATCCCTTCTAACCTGTGACCCAGCTAAGGGCATGGAAGGAACTAAAAGATCATACGACATGATAAATTCCAATTACTTTATTTATTACTATAATCAACTCAAACACAAATAACACTTTAAATAGGATAATTCAGCAAGCAATAGAGAGAAGAGACGAGATTCGCGTTTGGGGAGAACATGTTCAATACTGTGGCTCTTCTCTTTAATATTACTTTACACTGAGCTTACGTAATTAATGTCCTTACTACTACTTTAACACTCTAAACATCAACTTAATATAAAGTGACAGTACCTGAACTTATATATATATATATATATATATGAAGTCTTCTACTCAATCCAACTAGACTCTAACACTCTAACACTTCTTGGTTATAATCTTTTACAAGGACTTTAAACCAATTCTGCTAATCTTCACTTTGTAACTATCTTATCACCTCTTGTTAGCTAAACTTCTGGCTTTCTTACTTTACCTGTTCTCTTCACTACTAATTCACTAATTATTCATTTCACTTCTAATCCACTCACAATTCACTCACTCTTAAACTTGCGAGGGAGGAATATATATATAATTAACTTAATTTGCATATCACGTTTCCTTCTTTTAGGAGAAGATTCGTTAAAATTTGCTGGCCTAAAAGAATACACAAAAGGACCGTTAGTGGAAGGTCACGTTTAGATCCGTCCCAAAGTGAAAATGCTTACTGATGAAAGGTCTGTAATTCGAAGTAAAGTATTTTTCAATTTTATTTATTGCCATCTCTCAACGCAGCGGTTTAAGCTCAGGACACAGGATCCATTACGTGTTCCCATTGAATCCAAAAACTAACGTTGAACATTGGGCATCGAACATTTTGTTCGTTATAAATACTTTTAGAGAATTATTATGCACCAGTTAATGGTTTTAAGTTATTGACTAAGAGTTGTTTGACAATCTTTTTCATTTTTGACTCTAAAGTATTGTTTTTTTTTTTACTATATGCAGAGAAAAAAATACTGCATTACTTACATTCTGCTGCATAAGGTAACAATGTAAGGCATTAGAAAATGTACCAGTTTTAATAGAATTTCATTATCAATTTTAGCATCAGAATCACTATTCATTGGCACCGACAAATCAACAATTTCATCAACTTCAGTTGCACAGTTAAGCAGTTTGTAATAAAGTATAACGAAATCGTTCAAATCTTTAAAAAGCATCTGCGTTGTGGAGTGGGAGGAGTTAAGAAAGGAATTTCCTGTCCTATTCAAAACTCACACGATAGGTTACACTCATGACTTATCTGCACCTTGTAAAGTCTAGTAATGGTCTGCACCCTTTCCCCTCAAAATTTGCTGCTTACAAGAAAATTCATAAAAAAAGAAGTAAAGAAAAAGACACTCTGAATTATATATATATATATATATATATATAAAGTACGTCATTTGTGAAAAAAGTTAATTTTTTTCTGTTGTTGCTTATGTCACCTAATCGACAGTAACATCAGATTAAGGTCCACGAAATTCATCGCGGCTAAGGGATAGAATTTTAAACTAATAAAAAAAATTATAGCCATTAAAATAATTTGTTAATTTGGGGTTTATTATTCGTTAAATAGGAGAACTTTGTCTTCATTTTAATCGAGGAAAGAGAAAAATTCGTTAAAAATGGGTTCGGTAAATCGAGGTCTGAATGGATAAAGATGTTCAAGTATTGATATTGAAAAAGTTTTCTAAAAGTAAAAGAAGTAAATTCGTATATTTTTAAACCAAGTACATTTAGTTCACCTTGGTTCATTTTTTTTGATAAATATGTTCTTTTTAAATGTAAGCTTCTGCAAAAAGCAAAAGTTAACAACAGTGAAGCGCATGAACTGATTGGCTGGAGACACGTGATAACATTTATCATGTGACTACGATGTCACATGAATTTGCCCCTTATCGGTTTTTACAAAGTGAAAAAAGAGGAAAGATAAATATTTTTTGATATTTAGTGCCATTTAAATTAGAATATACACATAAAATTGTCTTAAGAAGTACAATAAAAAAATATTCAAATACAATTTTTCTTTTGGCAAAAAACGATGAAAAAATGACATATTCCCCAAAATTTTCCCTTTATAAAAAAACCTTCTATAATAATAATGTTTTGCCTATATAAACAGCTAGGACTTCTGTACCACGGTTTTTTTTTAACATTTATGAACCCCGTGCACCACGCAATGTATAACACGGGGCATACAACACAGACAGAAGAAGGGATTACAACACAAACATCCATGCCTTCTCCGGGATTCGAACTCAGTCCCTACGGCACCGCAGTCAGTTTCACTGACCACTATACCGGATGGGCGGCCATCTGTACCAGGGTTGAACTAAATTTTTTGAAAAATGTAGAGTTACTATCGGTTTTTTTATAACCGGTGTTTTTTATAAAATTTTTTGTATTTTGAATTATTAAAATATAAATACAAAAATCAAAATTCAGGCTCCTTACAGAAGTTTTAACTATATATAGGGAAACTATTATTTTTGTACAAATATTTTCTATAAAAGAAGAATGTTTAAAAAATCTTCATTTTTTTTAACCAAATTCGCATTTAAATAATTTTATCTTGTAATAAAATTCTTAAAATTTTTTTATAACTGCATTCTATTTTAAGGTATCCGACTACTCAAAAACTGTGAATTTTGTCAAAAATTAAAAAAATTTTTTTATGATTTTATTTTCTGAGTCATCTTATTAGCTTTATAAAAATACCAAGTTTATCATTTTCCGTTGACTAAAACAAAAACTACAAGTGTTTTAGTAAAAGCAGATGCCATTACTTTAACCAAGATGTCATACTTTAAAATGCGTTTTACTCGATATGTGATTTTTTGAAAATAATCAAACGGGGTCAGCGATAGCTCAAAAAGTTTTGAACATAATGAACTGAAATTTTTTCTGTAAGTTCTGTATAATAGTAGAATTGTTTTAACCTTCAGATCTATCAATCACTGTTTTATTACAAAATTGACAGTCCCTTGTGTGAATATAATCACTGTCTTTTTAAGCATTTTCATATAGTAACCGAGATAAAGTGCTCTAGTTTTTGTAAAAAAGAAAATATCTCTTATCCAGAAGGTCATTTCAAAATTGAATAATATAGCAACACATTAGATTAAAAAAATGGAAAATTTGTTCATAAACCTTTTGTGCAGAATGGGTCGCGTTTATGCTATTTTTGGTCAATTTTCCCTCCCCCCCTCCTTTTAGTACTAATAATTTCTTTTTTCTCTTCGTAATTTTAGCATATTTTTCTTAAAATGCACTGAACAAATCTAAAAATAACAACAAAAAAAATAATAAATAAATAAAATCCCCATTCTCCTTTAAAAAAATAAAAAAGTTGTCGCAACCAGTAAGATACCTTAAGTGACACTAAACATCGAAAATATTATTCCTTTATATACTTTTGCAAAACCATAGCTTCGTACGTAGTCAGATACCTTAGGACTAACTTAGAACATGCCATTATTTTAGCCACAATTAGTATCATTGGTGAAAAATAATTATTGATTCAAAATCTTTTAACAATCATAGACAGGTGAAAATTACATTTTGTCGCAATAAAGATTTCAATTTTGCTACCGAAGCCATTAAACCTCTTATATCGGTCTTTCTTTGGTAATAAAAATAGATGTTTGGCTGGTATAAACTGTAAGTAAGGTCTTAAAAAAAGGTTAATATTAAAAACAATACTCATCCGTATTATTGGAAATTGTTTACAATTGAATTTTGACCAGTAATAAAATCACGACGGGGCAGGACTTCAAATGTTGTTATAATATTTTATTTTTATCAAACCATCTACTCTAACCTTAAAAATATTTTTCAGTTAGGGCAGTAAAACGAATAATAATTGGCATTTAGCATCAAGAATCTCGCGCGCCCACAGTTTGAGAAGCGTTTCTCAAATTGTGGGGCACGCCCCTTAGGGGCTGTGATAACCCTACATGGGAGGCACGAGCATATCGAAAAGTCGAAAATAAAACATTATTTAAAAAATATATTAAATTACTGAAAGAAGTCAAAACAGAAGGAATACATAATAAAAAAACAAAATACTCATTTGCACTGATATAATATAGTTATAAATGTATCAGTACTGTACAGTGTATTTCATAATTAATTTATCAATTCTAAATCAAGAACAAGTTTAATATTAACTAGTTACTCCCATGGGCTTGTCTTGCAAATCAGTTTTTCAAGGGAAAGTTTAATGTTAGATATTAATACTCTAAGGTCTTTTTCTACATTTAGCTGAGATTTTCATTTTGTTTTCAAAGTCACCATGGCAAAAAATCTGGTTTGACAAAGATAGGATGTTGGAAATGGATGATTAGATTTTAGAAGTAAATGATTTAAGAAATAAATATTTAATTTAATTAAAAATTATTTTGTAATCTGTTCCAGTTTAAAAATGAGAAAAGAAAAGTAATATAATACTTATTTTATTACTTAAAACTTACTTATTAAAATATCTATTACTTAAAAGTAACACATACGAAGTTTAATACTTATCTTGATAATTTGTACTTTGTTATAATTAAGGTTGCATTACAACTTAAGCCTCAAAGTTCATTATTATTGCACAGAATACGTTGCTATTGTTCGGATGAAAATTGTGGTTGAAGTTAGGGGCGCAAATATTGAGAGTTTGAGAAGCCCTGATCTACTTAATATATAAAGGTGAAAAGCGACTCACTCATTCATCACGATATTTACTGAAGTATTAGATCTACTTATATGAAATTTGACAGGCACGTTTCTTTTGTTGAGTAGATATCTGTTAAGAACGACGTGCGAAAGTCGACTTCAAGGAGAGTTGTGAGATTTTTAACTATAAGATCTTGAGACTTGAAATTTGACAAATATGTTTATTTTATTAAATATAGATCCGATAAGAAAAGATTTTAAGAAAATCGACTCCCAAGAGTGGTTACGATGGCGTTGTCGACAAAATGCCCGTTTTCGAACAATTCCACTTTAGGAGTTTAAATTTGGAAAGCTTGTTCTTTCCTTGAGTAGAGATTGGCTATAAATAAGTTTTGCAGAAATCGACTCCTAAGGGAGGGGGTGCACTTCAGGGGCAAAATTTTACATGTCTGATTTATTCATTATACTTAAAAATTTGAAATTTGGCAAATATGTTTCCTTTCTTGAGTAGATATCCACCAAAATGGGTTTTTTGAACATCTACTTTCAAGGGAGATTGCGGGGGTGTTATAGATAATAAAAAAAAACCTGTTTTTGAACAATTAGACTTAATTTCTTGAAATTTGGAAAACATGTTTCTTCTCTTGAGTAGAAAACCGCTAAGGGGTTTTCTTAAAATCAGCTTCCTAGCAAGTTGTTTGGTTAATGGGGTCATTAAGATAGGTAAAAAAAATTCCCATTTTTGAGATTAAATCTCCAAACTTGAAATTTACCAAGCATGTTTCTCTTGTTGTTTAGAGATCCAATAAAAATGGGGTTAGCGGAAATCGTTAAAGATATATATACTTCTATTTCAGAAATTCAAGTCCTGTCCTTGTAAATCAAGAGGCAAATTCTGTGGAAATGTTTTTCAATAAACTAAAAATTTATTGATAGGTCTACTTAGATAAAAAAAACAATTTAAAAAAACAATGCATAGTCATACAATGCAATCAAAACCCAGCGAAACGGGTGGGTAATGGCTATTATAACTATAAATTAAAGATAAAGATGAAGACTAAATCAGGACAATGACTGTCAGAACTATTAGAAAATAATTAAATGGATGATTGCGCATGGAAAAAAGATATAATATACGTCTATTAAAAAAGCTGGTTAGAATAAGAAAAATCATGCAATGGAAACTCTGTGGGATGTGAGTTTACCGTTCATGTAATCTAATGCCTTAAATATCAATTACCATAAAGAAACCTACTCCCGATTTAAGGCTGAGATAGCCTTAAAGAAACCCTGCTACAACCATTCCACTTTGATAAAAGGATTTCCAGACGATGACATTGTAATCAATCCAGTTCGCTCGGAAAACCACCCGGACAAAAAAGCGTCCATTGTTACGACAAAGGACTGCCGCCCGCGAAAGATACATACTCACCACAGTGTAATCCATTTCCACACAATGACAGGGGGTCCGTCACGAACTGGGTCATCGAGGGAAAGCGAAGGTGAAACAATGATCGTCTGCGACAATGGTGCATCGGAGGGGTGTTGATGTTCCATTAACATTGGAATTGTTTTAACGCCTTTAGGGGGTGGGCTGCAGAGAACGGGATAACTACGCCCGAAAAAGTTCAAGAATGAAAAGATGTTGAGAATCGGACTGGGCAGCGGGACAAATTGAATTGTATTCCATCTTTTGTTGTGTAAGTGCAGGCGATTTGGAATTGTAATTTTCTGAGGTGGATATAAAAGTGAATGAATTATTTGATAAGACCAATGGAGATAGCGAGCTTGAGGAATTCGAAAACTCTCTTCTTTTGGCATTGATTAATGGAGCAAAGATTTAAATTCCATGGCTAGAAAGTTCCTGAGTGGATCGAATAGTCCAGAGTTTAATGCAAATAGGTTAATGCCGATACTTTGAATCAGCAGTTTTTGAAGTGTAGTGCCTTCCCATGAGATGCGTGAAATAATTCCAGAAAATATACGAAAAATTCAGCCATGAAATAACGGGAATATATTCTCATAACAAAAGTAATAAAGTTTCCTAAATAGAAGAATAAATTTGTGTGATGGAAACCGGGATATATATATATATATATATATGTGTGTGTGTATATATATAAATATGGATAATTGCTGCTATAAAAAATTTCATTAGACCAGTGCTTCTCAAATTTCAGTATTTGCGACCCAATTTTCAATCATAATTTTCACCGCCCCTTTTTCATATAATAACTATATGTAGAATGTTTGAATGCAATAATAATGTACTTTTACATTAAAGCTGCAATACGACCGTTATTATAAACCGTACAAATTATCAGGATGAATATTAAATTTTGTATATGTGTTAGTTTTAAGTAATAGATATTTTAAGTAAGTTGTAATGGATGAGCCATCCCATCCATTAGTGTACAATAGTTCGAAGGAAAACTGGCCATTGACAAAACAACATAATTTATTTCCTGTTCTCAACAGCAACACAAATTCAACAACCCAAGTTAATAAATGCTTCGACTGATAAATATGGGAGCAACAAAGCGAATGAAGACGAGATAATTGGAGATATAATAATGCATCCGGATCACTTACACTTAGCACTTCCAGGCAATACACCTTCTTACATTTAAAGATATTTTCTAAAGTAATACAATTCAAACCGACCGGATCCAATTTAACAACTAATTGGCCCAATGGTCAATTTTAATATTAATCAAATAATCTACGAAGTGTTCTCGTCTAGCTTTACGTTATCTTACGTTAATTTTATTGCTATCCTTTAGCTTCTAACCTCTCTCTCCAACTTGAACCCGAAAGCTAATACTTAAGTACGTGATATAATTTACATAGACCACGCCTTCTTCTTGAGAGGAAGTTTTTCAATTAAATAATATTTAAAGAAATTATTCTCCAAAAGGATTGTTAAAAAAAAAAACACGGATAGACCCGTTACAAAGTTACTTGTAAGTAATAGGATAAGTATCATGTTACTTTTTCTTCTTAATTTTTCAATTAGAACAGATTGCAACAAACATGCAACTTGTATTTATTTTTTATTGTATCAGATTGTATTTTGTTTTGCTTCTTTCCGGTAAATTAATAATTTTTTTTTAAAAAAAAAATCTTTTATTTTCAACTTTTTGATATACTCGACCCCCACGTAGGATTATCATGCCCCTAGGGGGGCGTGCTCCACAATTTGAGAACCACTGTATTGACACTTATGCTGTAGAACAATTTTCTGAGATAAACGAGAAAGATCTACAAACATAAAAAATGTAATACTTTTCCCTTGAAATATTTCTTCCATAAAAAAGAATGATTCATATCTTAATGGTTAATTAAAAAATGATAGAAAGCTTTGGAAATTTTGAACGAGGGCACGATTATATATGCAATCGGGGCTGATTTATACATTTTTGTGTACACGGTGAATTGAAAATTTCTACCCTTGTCTCAAACCTATCACAAATTCGCTGTTCGCCGGTAGGGCGTCATTGCCGAAATCGTTCTTAGCCCTGATGACACCAAATACCCAGATCCTCTGCTTGAAATATGCTTTTTATTAACTATTTTTAAGAAACATTTCTGTGCTTCTTTGTAATGGGATCTTTCCGTGGTCCTTCATCTAATCCCCTGGGGATTAATTCTTTCACTTTCGTTTCAGTTTAAAACCGCCTTCCGTTGAGATGACTTTATTTTACGTTGCTATAAATGTGCTATTCTAACCCTGGCAAAAAAGGGTTGTGTTAAAGTTAATGGCAAATCGTGAGTAGCTAGTCTTTAATCGTTTGTAGTGAATCGCTCGTTATCAAATTATAATTCGAGCTATAATTGCTGCTCGGAATAGAGGAAATAAGGCGAAGTTGATTTGAAAAGGAATGTAGCAGTTTATAGGAAAGAGCTGACAAATGATCAACAAGCGGATCAAGAGATAAGTGTACTTCAGATAATCTTATAAGTTAGATTGATTAGTATTGCTCCAAAGGTTGTTAGACTTTAAGTAATTATAAATTATTAGTCGTAAATAAAAGTAATTATTTCTATAACCATGTCTGCTTCTTCAATGAGCCAAACCACACCTGCAACCTCCGGGTTGCGATAAATTTTATATAATGCTTTCTATTTATGGCATATCTAGTTTATTGAGTTGTGTAAGCCAGTTTTATTTGCCATCACTTTGTGTATTTTATCGTTTGGGGGTTGTGAACGGTCATGGTCAGGAACTTGTAGCCGGCAATGTCGAGTCCAGTGCTACTGAACACACCCCTTGTCAAGGGCTCTAAAATTCATCAAATTTGTTGAGGACAAAAATTTACACATTGTGGTATGGTTGGAAATTTGGAGAGAGGGGTGCGAGCTCAGATGTTGTCCTTGTTATTTGACAGAGGTTCAAAACTATGTAGCCCATTGCCAATAATCCTCGTGCTGTTTCAAAGTGTGACATTAATAAAATAAAATCATGACAAGTTGATTAGAAATATGATAAAATAGCTAGTCAACGTTATTTTAATTCCACAATTCTTTGAAAATTCAAAGCATACAATGGAGTTGATGTGTCGTAGCTTAATTAGCAAAATCCAAGAATGAAGAAGCAATAAAGAAAATTTTAAGCAAATTGCTTTGTGTTCACCGGTCATTTGTTGTTATTGAAATTGATCTTGCATCAACATTTTTCTAATGTTACGTGTCCTAATCCGACACTTTAAAATCACAATTTTTTCCTATAATAAACTTCCAGGGGAATAAATATACATAACAGGAAATTTTCTTTTTATAAATAAACGTTTTTCCCTTTCATTGAGATTAAAATGTGTCGGCCATTATACACGAATAATTCCATTATAGAGATAAAGCTGCATCATTTGCAAACTGAGAAGTTCATTTTCTTTTAGGTAAACAGCAATTTTTAAAACTTGAATTCTCTCGTAAGCCCACACCTATTTAAATTTCCTTTAAAAAGTTTAGTTAATTTTAAAAAGATAACGGAAAAAAAATTGAAACATTCGTCATTATAGTGATTATCCCGCTTCTTTAAAAAATTTTAATAAAAGAACTTTTCATCAAACAAGAATTACTTTACGAACCACAAAAGGAAGGTTATCTAGAATCAATTTGCCCGTAAACACATCTTCGCGACCTCTGACACTAATTTCATAACAACATCATTTTTTAAATTAAGACAGGTCCCGGTATAATGTTTCAAAAAAAAAAAAAAAAGAACGCGTTTTCTTTTCGCCACGGCGTTCATTATCATCTTCTGAGGCTTAGGTACCATTTTTTTTCGGAACTGGAAGGTTAAGTTGGTTTGCAAACCAGAAACAAAGACCGCCATTAACATAAAAGATTAAGAATAATGATAAGAATCAAAAATAAAAGAATATTTTAAACACGCAACTCTTTCTAAAGAAAGAGAGTTTGGAATTATTTACCAAAAACTCAAACAAGTTAAAAAAAAGTTGCTTGTAAACGGGCAGTTTAGGTAAATGATGAAATCATCGACCAGTTGGAATAATTTTTGATTGATGTCATAATCTCTCCAGGCGTTTGGAATTATCTGATAAAAGATTTTGCGGTTGTGAAAATGACTTCACGCTTGTACAACATGATTCACGGCCCCCTTCTTTTACCGTAAGCAGTTAAGAAATGAGCTAATGTATGCATGTGGAAAGAAAGTGGTCGAAAAAATTGAGATTCATCTATCTACAATTAAATAGAAAACCGTTATGTCCGTAATTGTATTGTATGACTAACGGCAGTGGAAACTTAAAACCGCATGATTATTTTTATTGCTTAATTTCGTTCAAACCGCAAAATTATTTTTCATTTTTAGACAATCTCTATAATTGTATGTTGTATTAAAAATCTTTTTCAACACTTGTAAAGATCACCAACTTCCTTATAATTTTCTACAAAAAAGAAGTCTTTTTTAAATTTAAATTATGATAGTTGTAGTACTCAAATACTTGAATTTAAACTGAAATGTTTTTGGTGAAAGAGTTAAACTCTCAGATTTGAATACATATTAAATTATACATCACCCGATGGTTATATAATTTTATATTCAAATTTTTCTCGATAATTTTATGAATTTCTTTATGTATCGAATTAAAATCTTCCAACATCAAACTTTATTCAACAACAACATTCGCAGCAAGAAACAAATCACTAAATCTCACCAAAAATTCCAAGACAAAAATCGAAAATAAAAATAATGACTCGTAAAATTTAAGAAAAAAATTATATAAAGAATACTTTAAATAATTTACACAAATAATGATTAAGTTCTTCTTCATGAATTCTACTTTTAATTAGTTACAGAAACAGTTACTAGTTATAAATTGTAACAAACTATTATCTTATTCAAACAAATCATTGAAAATTTCTATAACTACCAAAAGGTTTCTTTTGTAAGAAAATATTTAAAAAAATCATCGCTAAATACTGAATCATATTACAAACTCCAAGACAGAAATCGAACTATAAAACTCTAAGTCGCGAACCACAGATCAGTTACAGAAACAGTTATTATTTACATATTACAACAAAAAATTAATAAATTTAAAAAAAAAATCTTTTTTTTTATTAAATAATTTTTGAACAACAAAACGATGTTTCTGTAAAACATAAAATTAATTCACCAAAATATATTTTAAGCCTCATATTTTCGAAAATCCGAGAAATGATTTAAAAAGGAGAATCAAATAATTCAATTTTAAAATAATTTCGAAGTTGTCATTTTTGTCTCAAAACGTTTAATTTACTTCCTATTATTTTGGCTTCTTTCTTACCATTTTGATGTATTCCATTGTACTGTCATTAATTTATATTTCTTTTATTTCCTTACATATTATTTTATTTGCCTACAAACCATACTTAAGTTACTTTATACTTAAATAAAAAATAAAATCTCTGAACAAAAAAATTTTAATTTCGCTCAAGTCATGGTATTTTGATAGTATTACAATTATTTTAACAGTAGAGTGTTTCGAAAATTTTCGAAAATCTTCTGTACATAATGCTATTTTTAATCATTTATGTGATACATATAAGGAACTCCGATACCCTACAGAATAAATGCAATACTCTAGTACATTTACAATCTCCTTGCTATTTGTGATATGTATAATATTAGTTTTATATGTGCATGTGTGGATATATATCATGTTAGTTCTATATTTAGAGCTTAGATGTTTCCTGTATCTATCAAACAGAAAAAGGATTGCATCTACTTAACTGTTACTTGAGTTTGAAAGATGTTTAAAAAATCTCATATATGTGTGTGCGTTTGCAGATAGACAATATCGAAATATATATATATTATATTTTTCTTTTAAATCTTTATTAATATCTTTCAGTCAAGTTATATTATTTTGCTGATGAGTTAAAAATTTATAACAATGTATAGCTAAAATTAAAAGTACTTTAGCCTCTAAATAATAAATCTATTTGTGGTTCCTACTGCAACACCTTAACTGGTTTGCCCGTACACCGGATGGTCTACCGAAATCTGCCTACAACCGGTTTGCCCGTACACTGTACGGGCACTCATATTTTCTTCCTTCCATATTAGTGCTATTGTTTTTAAGATATGCTATTTCTCCATGGCACTGAAATATTTCTCATCCGATATTTTCTATGTTGGTAAAGGTCGGAATTTTTCATTGAAGACTGGAATGTAGGTTCTTGAAAATATTCGATAAGAGGAACAGGGTTTGGCCAAAGCAATGTACAATTTTCTGCTTGAGAAGAAATGAAAATGGAAAGCCGATATTATCTCGGTCCCAATTGCAATGCAAGACTTAGTATTACACAATGCTTCAAACTGTGTCTGCATATACACTCATGTCCATAAATTAAGTATAATTGAGAATCACAGAGAAATTGAACTCTAAAATAAAAATTTCACCTGTAGAATTATCACACACATCTTGGAGAAGAATATGCAAATTACAGGAAACCACCAGATGGCGTGGATAGTACGCCACAATGACGAGAGTGTAAGAGAGGGGTATATAAGGAATGGTGGCAAAGAAGTAAAACTGTTCACAAGCCTTTCAGTGCAATAACCGCATAGTTATGGCACGAAGGAAGCATTTGGATGATTTTTTACGTGGTAAAATTATCGGACGACTGGAATGTAGACGTACCCAGTTGGAAATATCCGAGAAACTTGGAATCGCCCAGAGTGTCATCTCCAGGCTTTGGCAACGATTCCAAGATGATGGTAATGTGAGTTGATGCTACAGCACAGGTCGCCCCCAAATTACAACGCCGAATGAGGACCGGTATTTGGCAGTTACTGCCAAAAGAAACAGACGGAGCACAACCTCAGACCTATCTCGTCAGCTCTCTTCAGCTACCGGTACGACAGTTTCAAGGCAGACCGTGTACAGACGCTTAGGGCACATTGGTCTATATGCTCCTAGGCATGTCAGATGTGTTCCCATTACCGCAACTCACTGTCACCTGCGATTAACCTAGAGTAGAGAGCATGTATTGTGGACACCGCAAAAGTGGTCTTGGTGATGTTTTCCGACGAGTCCAGGTTTAGTTTGCCGTCTGATTCTCGCCGGACTTTCATATAGAGAGCGCCAGGTACCCGTTACGACCAAGAGAACACCATTGAACAACACAGTTACGGTGATGCAGGATGGCTCGTTTGGGGAGGAATTATTCTTGGCTCCAGAACTGACCTGCATGTTCAGAGAGTAACGATGACAGGCCACATCTATAGAGATGTCATTCTGGAACAACATGTACGATTGTTTCGGGGCGCCATGGGTGCTGAATTTCTGTTTAGGGATGACAACGCCCGTCCTCACCGTGCAAACATTGTAGACGAATGCCTTCAATCGGAGAATATCACCCGTATGAATTGGCCAGCTTACTCCCCGGACTTGAATTCAATAGAGCATGTGTGGGATATGCTTGGTCGACGAATTGCAGCCCATCAATCCCCTCCCACCTGTCTACCGGAACTTCGGAGGGCATTGCTTGATGAGTGGTGTAATATTCCCCAAGATCAGATTGATAATTTGATACTCAGCATGCGTAGGCGTTGTAAGGCCTGTATTGCATCGTCCGGGAGATATACTCCATATTAACCATCATACTAACCATGTTATACTGTTTTTTGTAAATAGGTTCTTTTTTGAAATTTTCTCCAGGGAGTAAAAATCGCAATTTTTATTAATTATGTCAAACATAAAGCATCTTTTTTTGCTCTTTATCTTTTGTTTAATAAATAGACTTTACAAATAAGTCAAATTTGTTTTGCATCTGTCTCTTTCTATGCCTGAACTTCCTTATCCTTAATTTATGGACATGAGTGTATATATGCACACGCACACACAAATTCCCCAACTGTTTGAAAAAGAGGTATGAACATGAAATTTTCCTGTAAATTCTTTTAAGATAAGGGAAACATTCTTCATAGCGTGCAGAGTGTACTTATAAAATGTAAACACTTAAGGGTTTTGGTGTTCAACAATTATAAAATAAAAAATAGTGGTAAAGCTTTAAAATTGGAAATTAAAATAAAATGCTTCCATTGTCGTATTCTGTTAAGAAATATTCTTAGTTAAATTTAAGAAAAAAATGTGCCTTTTTTTAACATTATGGGCAAAAAAATTGCTGGCTTTAGGGGTTGAATCCGCGAGGTGTCACAAGGTTGGTGTGTAATGTCCAGAAATTTGTTTATTTGTTTGTATCAAAAAATCATCAATGCACCAAAAATGTTCTAATTATTTGCTTTACTGTGATCTTAGTGACTTTATAAAACACTGGCACACGTTAAGAACAGTCCCACACACATTACAATCCACATATAGCTACTGTTGTGTGACCAGTGTACCACATAGACTACTAAAATCAATCTTGGTTGCATAAAACATTTTACTTGTGGTTTATTCTCGAATGTGTGATATAGGTTGCACACACACACCTGTTCTTTTTCACTTACTAACCAACATTCTGATTTGAGGTTGGCCTTCTTCCTCAACCGAAAGGGGAAGATTCATGACGAAATAGTTACTTAACTGGTGGTCCGACAGATATCTCGAGGCAATCAAATCAAATCACACACTTCTTAAACTACCCTTCCTCCATGATTGATTCATCCATCTTATTTCACAGTGGCACGGTTGTCAAATATCCCACTGGGAAGCTATTCTTAACCTGTGGTTGGTTTGTAAATTAATGTCCATTCCGAACGCGTAAATCAAATGCTTTCTTTACGCGACTCAACAGGATTTGGTTTTGAAACACAGGGTTGTTCATAATTCCTTCCATGATTTCGAAACGCTAGAGTAAAAAAACTAAGCCGAATACAGCCCAAAAGAACATATGGTTCGTGTTTCAGTTGCATACTAAAAAAATCAAGTTTCATTTGCTTACTTTACAAGTGTTTTTTGTGTGAAACATTAGTTGTGCACGGTCTATATTAATACGATCGTCTAGTTCCTGCCATCATAGTAATATCAACGTTATTGGCAGCAAGTGTTATCAAGTTTTTGCGCCTCTATTGCCACTTAATGTTGCAGCAAAGACGTCTTGGAACTTTTTAAGGCCCTAGGCCAGTGATTCCCAAAGTGGTCTATATAGACCCCCAGGAATCTATGACGACCTGCAAGGGGTCCACGACAGCAAGAAAATAATTTGGGGGTCCATGAGGTGTAAATGGACAGTTGTTCTAAGACATTAGACGCTGTTCTAATGAGAACAACGACAGTTGTTCTCATTAAACCAGATCATGATTTTAATTTTAATTTTAAAGGAAAATTTAACCAAATGGAAACCAGATTTTACCTACTTAACACATTTATTTACTAAATTTAATGAAGCTAATTTACAGTTCTGGGGTGTAGCACAAAGTTTATTAAAACAAAGACCATCATTTCAGCTTTTCTTGCCAGATTTAAGCTAAAGGAGTATACTATTTGGCGTAGCGAATTTCCCTAGTTTTTTAATTAGTCACAGACAGTCTGCTAGGAAAATGATGTTTCAACCTACGTTCAATATTTAAATTCCCTTTATTCACATTTTGAAACTAGGTTTAAGAATGCATTTACTTGGTAATTACCACAAAAGGCAATGAATTTCTATGGTCACATTGAAAAAAAAAAGTCATATTACAAGAGGAACTGATCGGAATAGGAAGTAACGGAGATCTTAAAGTAAAGTTTAGAAACGGATGTCAGCAATTTTCGCTTTAAAGAGACATACCTGTTATTTATCTCGAATTATGGAGTATTGGTGAAAGTTTTTAATTGCTTTTGCTATGAGGAGGAGTTTCAGCGTGGTTGTCGGCTGCACACTACTAACCGAGGAGGAAATTTTGGTTAAACTTGACATGATTGATGGCAAATGTTGAAAATTTGTTATTGAAGTACTAGATTCATCCCTATCATTACAAACATTTGTTTTTTAATTAGTTAGTTTATGTATCACTTAAATTTTGAATTAATTAACATGTGTTTCTTTAAGTTTCACTTTTTCCCAACTTCACCTATAGTTAGAAATTTAAATCCTTTTAAATTTAGTAGCTCTGTACCAGCTGTCATAAACACATTTAAGTTAATAAATTTGCAAAAAAAAAAAATGTTACTTAAGCAGGGGCCTACCCCAAACCTATAAACATGGCAAGGGGTCTGTGAGACAAAAAAGTTTGGGAACCTCTGCCCTAGTCCAAGATACATAAAGTTTGTTTGAGGACCTAGGCCCCTGTTTAAGAGTAGACCCTATCTGTGACCTTTAAAGTAGACAGTGTACAGCAGGAGTGAGCATTAAGTCAATTGCGATTGACCGGTGTTCCACCAGGACATTGGGGAGGCACCTTTGCTAAGACATAAGAAATATGTACTAAAAGAAACATTTTTGTGGAACACCGATGCCAGCTAGATAAGAGATTGGGTAGTCCGCAACACTTTAAAAAAAGTTAGAGGTAGCCCATTCCCTGGAAAAGTCTGCCCACTCATGGCGAACAGTGTGCATTGTCAAATACTCGTACAAACGCTAATTTGAAACAAATAATTGTGCATGGCTCACAGTCTCACAAACCTCGGTACAAATCATTTCGATGGACAGCACCATTTCGACTAAATGATTTTACTGGTCACTTATGAAATTAGGCTCAGACCTAGGCATGGAAAACGATTATCCCATAGCGGCCATGCCACTGTTACCAATTGACATTAAGTTTAAAATTCCTGTTTTTTTTGCCGAATATGTACCGGGATAATATTCGAACAGTAAAATTATTCTGATCGTGATCTTATTAAGGATGGGTCAGAACGAAATGAGGCCCCACCGAGGGTGAGGCCCTGGGTCTGGGCCCAGTGGGTCCATGCCTTAAGACGTCTCTGTGTAGCAGAACTGCATGAAAGGATAAAGCTTATTGTCGACGTTGTTAGAACCATGTTGAGTAGAGTGTTGCAGGAACTGGACTATTGTATGGATGTACACCCTGTAATCAAGGTTTCTCACGTAGAACACCTATGAAATATGTCATTGTTTTGCATTTTTCAAAATGTTCTTTTTTTCTGTATTTTTATTAGTTTTCTAACTATAGCGTTTCAAAACCCGGGAGGGAATTATGAGTAACCATGTACTACATCTGGAGTGATTACCGATGAAAAAGCTGGTGTGACATCTTTCAGTGACAAGTGTTATTCAAATCGCCCGTGTTATTATATGAATTAAAGGCCTTGAATGTGGTCAAGCTGCTGGCTCAAAAAATCTCAAACCTGTGTTGCTCTACTGCAGGACAGGGGACTTAAATGAGTTTGTTTGACCTAGTCTGAGATGTTTTAAAATTTATTAAATGAAATAAGGTTTTTTTTAAAAATAAAAATCTGTTATTCTTTTAATTGAAATGTGCACTTATTTCTAATAGATTTGTTAATGTGAGTTAGTGTGTTGATATTAACGTCGAACTGTTCAGCTACACTAAAGCTTTTGGTAACGGGCCTCGTAATTCTAGTGTACCAAATTTCCACCTTTAATTCCGCTTAAGCAGTTTGAATGTACGGGCTACTGAAGTTAACCGCAATTGCTTTGCCCGTACGCTGTACGGGCACTGATATTTTCTTTCTTTGATTTGCTCTTATTTGTAATTCTTATGATGTATTATTTAGTGCTAATATTTTGTAAAGGGGATAAAAGGTTTTCTATGGTACTGAAATGGTGTTTGTCTGGGATATATATATATTTTTTGCGGTGAGATGGGAATTAGTACGGTGTTTAGTTATAAACAATAATAATTAAATATTAGGAGTATTCGAGGGAAAATTACCTTGTGTGGGCTTCATATATCGAAAATTCCTTACAAAAATAAATAAATTATAGTTTTTAAAACTAATAAAAAAATTCGAATTAAGTTGTAACTTAATCTTTTAGTCACCATATTTGGAAATGGTATCTAGAATTAGTCACCAGATGTGGGATAATCTAAAAATGGGAAATCGTTAATCCTGATGATCCGGATCAGGATAATGGAACAAAATTATTAAATTATTGTATTGCAATCAGTCCTGGACAACTTTGCTAAATTTCGAATTAATCTGACCCTTTAAAAAGGGTAAAAATTGAGTTCAAAGATTCCATTACATCCAAGTGAAGCTTATAAGAGAGTGTTTAAAAAATGGGCCTTTTTTTTATGCACTTTGAGTAAAAAAAAATGAACGTTTAAGGAGTTAAATCGAATTTTTTTAAGGTATCCGTACACCTTCAAAGCGTCATTTTCGCCGAAATTTTCGATTTTTAAATTTAGATTTTATTTTAAAATTTGAACTTTTTCTTTAAAATTGTGCTTACATTTTGTTTCTATCTAATTTAGAACTTAAGTTATGGGGATTTGAATTTTACTCGGTAGCGACTTTTTGAAACCGGAAGTACAAGTCTACATTCTGGAAGTTGAAAAAAATGTTTGTTTACATTTTTATTTTACAAAGTATTGCTTAAATATGCAATAGTAGAAAATTTATACACTTTAAAATATGAATTTGAGTTTTCAGAATCTTCAGAAATGTAATTGGCAACAGGTTCTTACTAATATTTTTATCCAGAATCTGGCAGGAAAAGAGAGTTTGTTATTGTTTGTTTACATTTGCTTACGATTGCGCAGCACTTTCTAAGTTTCTGTTAAATCCTTTTTTATTGCTGAAAATTTTAATTTTTTTCATTTAAAATGGGAAACTTAAAACGCAGAATTAATTCAAAGAGAAAACGACAATTTCGTGGTAATGGATCTACTAATAAAGATTCCACAAATTGTAGCTCAACATCCACCAACGCCAGTTCTTCAAAGATCAAAATGCCTGCTGTTTTTGATGAGGAATTGGCAGAGTATGAGCATAAAACACTTAAAGGAAATAGAATCATAGATATTGATGTCCTCTTAAATGTTTTTTTACAACTTTGTTGCCCAAGATGTTTCGAAGAAGGCTTATTGCTTTCTGAGGATTCAAGGCATAGTTTGTGTTCAAATTTTGTTATAAGGTTGTAAACATTGTAACTTTTACTCAGGGTTTTCTAGTTCAAAGAAAACTTTAAACTGTCCTGAAGTAAATAAAAGATTTGTTTATGGTATGAGACAAATTGGTAAAGGTTTTTCTTCTGGGTTTAAATTATGTGGTACGTTAAATTTACCCAGGCTCAGTAAAACTGCGTGCACTAATCATGAGAACAAACTCATGTCTGTGATTTCAGAAGTTAGTGAACTATCAATGCAAAAAGCAGCTTCTGAACTGTTAGTGCTACATCCTTCTAAAAATAAAATAGTTGAATGTGGTGTTTCAGTGGACGGAACATGACAGCGTAGGAGTTACACTTCCATGTATGGGTGTGTCGCAGCTTTGTCAGTTGACACTGGTAAAGTAGTGGACATTGAAATAATGCCGTCATATTGCCCCATCTGCAGAAAGATTTCTAAAATGCCTAAAAGCATTGAATCGGAAACTTTTGCAGCAGATTATGTATGCCATAGCAATTTTCAAGGTTCTGCGTTGAAAATGGAAACTGTTGGTGCAACTAGAATCTTCCAGCGTTCTATTGTGAAGCGAGGCCTTAAATATGCACAATATTATGGTGACGGGGATTCCAAGGGCTTTATTAGTGTCAAAGATACTTATGGTAAAGATAGTGTCGCAAAATATGAATGCATCGGTCATGTTCAAAAGAGAGTAGGTGCGAGATTGCGCAAACTAAAGTCAAAAAATAAAAATCTGTCTGGTAAAGGCAAACTCACTGACTCTTTTATTGACCGATTGCAAAACTATTATGGAATTGCTGTTCGTAGCAATGTTGGAAACCTCTCCGGTCTTCAACAAAATGTTGTTGCGGCCCTATTTCATTGCTCATCAAGTGCCAAGAAACCCATGCATGGACAGTGTCCCATCGGAAAAGATAGTTGGTGCTACTACCAGCGAGCACTATCTTGTGGCCAAAAACCAAAAGAAAAATGTAAAGGCTTATCTAATTTTTTTAAAAACATGATTAAGCCTACATATTTAGAATTATGTACCAAAAAACTACTAACTAAATGTCTGCATGGCAAAACGCAAAACTCAAATGAGTGTTTTAATGGCATATGGCAGAGAGTACCGAAAGAAGTTTTCGTGTGCCTGAAAACTTTAAAATCTGGTGCATTGGATGCTGTTATACAATTTAATGATGGGTACAAGGGTTGTGTTGACATTTTTAAAAAACTTAATATAACTCCTGGTTATTTTACTTTAAAATCATACAAACATCTTGACGTAAAAAGAATTAACGATGCAGAACGTCATTCAACACCAAAGTAAAGCAGCGTAGAAAATTTTTAAAAGCAACTAGGAAAAAAAAATCAATGTTTTAGAGAGTAAAGAGGCTGTTATTTATAAATCAGGGGCATTTTAAGTATATCTAATTGTGTTTAATATTAAAAATTGCAGTTTAAAGTTTATTTCTGATTTATTTCAAAATGCATTTTTTTAACGTATTGGCATCTGACAACGTAAATATCAGAAAAAGTTGTGAACCAAATTAGTTTAAATTTTACAAGTACATTTATTTTATAGATTTAAAGAACCCCCTACTATTTTCATGTTTATAGAGTTGATATATTTTTAGTAACTAAGATGTATATCATGTCTCGTAATAATTTTTTAGTGATTTTTCAATGTTCTTTTACTCGAACCTTGATAAAAATTGTAATAATTTGATTCTCATTAGGAAAATGGTACCAGCCCTAAAAAATGTTATGATGATCAACATCAAATTTACAGAAAAGCGATATTTTTGTTTTCATTTGAGTTATGTGCGTTATTCTAACAATGAATTTAATTACAATTTTCACTATGTTTTTCTCCCTAAATTTTTTTTTGTGTTATAAGTAAAATATTAAATGTATTTTTCATAGTTTTAAGTTATGTTTCATGAGTAAAAAATATTTTAATAGCAAATATTACAGTTTTTCAAAAAATTTTCTTCGAAGGTGTACAGATACCTTAAAATACCTCATTTTTAGGTTTGTGACCTTGAACATCAGTATAAATACATATTTTAGAATGTCAGAATTACATCATTTGCATATTCATTTTTAAAATTTTTAAAATATTTCTGTTAAAGAAAAAATAAATATCTGAATTTTTCCTGTGTTTTTCAGTAAATCATAATCAGTTCAATCAGTACTTATAAACGGCGATATGATGAATTTTTAATTTTGTTATACAAAATGTATATTTAAAAATGAACTATAATAAATCATTGTTTTGTGTTTATCCATTTTTAATATATATACAATTCTTTACTCGAATATAAAATTACAGTACTTGGTATCATAAAATTATAAATGATGGATTCAATCATCTAAAAAGTGATACATTAAGTACCATCCGGGGATATCACTATAAAAAAAAATATTAGTGACTCAGGAAAAAAAATTCTTGTATAACAAATTTTAAATTATAGTTCGGTCTCATCTTCCTTCTCTTTTTTCTCAAGAAAAAAAACCTTTCACTTTCTATTAACTCTCCACATTTTCTGAATAAATTTATGCCATATCAAAGAATTTTTAGAACACACTTTTTTCTTGGAATCTCATCTATCATTATCCATCATTCGGGCTCACACCCTAACACCTATTCTTGTCTGTTTCCTCACAATTATTGTTAAAATAAATCGTTTGCTGGAAGAACTGCGCATGTCAACATAAATATTTAACATCTGCCTCGTCTGGGCCAATCAAAAACATCCATTTACATAATAGAAGTGTTAAGGCCAAGGAATGAAGAGCGTAACTGTAATTAACTATGGAAGTTGTTGCGATGAGTTCCGACATTTTGAAATGGGTTGCATGGAATTTCATGATTTTTGTTTTTAAGTTTTAAATTAATTAAGTTTAGGTTTTTTGAGAACTATCGCTTAGCAAGTTCAATATGAGACTTAAACGAAGGAAATAAGAGGTCGTGGAAAAGTCTTGGAAAAGACAAAAAGTTTGATGAAGCTGTTTTAATAATGGATTTATAAGAGGAAAAAAATTACGAGTTGTTAGGAAAATAGACCTCACACATAGTACGTTTGATGGAAAAGAAATTCCAGGAAAGCTATTTTTATCCAATAAATAAAATAGAGTGTGAAGAGCAAAGCATTTAATAAGATGAGAAAGTATACGGACACATTGCAAAAACACTGAAAGTCTGTAGTATAAAATAAAAATCTACTACTTATTTTGATAAGATTTAACTTTTCGTTTATTTGTAACACTTTTTAACATCTTTCAGGTATTAAATGAGGCCACGTGACACTTTTTGCTTGTTTCATCTCCAGAACTCGAAGAATAATCGAATTTTTTTATACTATTTATTTAAAGATGGTAATTATAAGTTCCTGCATACATAGAAAATATATAGATATATTTAGAGATCCGATAGTCGTAGTTGGAGAATTATAAAAAAACTTTACAAATATATACAGGGTGTTGCCGAAATCGACGGACAAATTCAGAAGGCTGATAGGAAGCATGGGGACGACAAATCAACGTAGAACATGGGGTCCCAAACCACATTTAGTCGGTGAAAATCATGATCAGCAGAACAAGGAGCCAGACGAGAGGCTTGGCCAAACGAATTAGGGGATGTGAAGCACCATGGTAGGGTTGTAATGCCGGACGGTTCCTGCTTCCAACTGAAATCCCTTGTCTACCCGCAGACCCGGCTAGGTGTGTGGGAGAAACTGAATAATCAACAGACATGATTTCACACTAACTACTTTATTGTTACCAAAATATCAATCAGACACAATAACAATCTAATTAAGATAACCGATTAGAGTGTAGAGAGTGAATGTGAGATTCAATAGTACGGGGATAATAATACGAACCCTCTACTGATTCCACGACAGCTTAAACAAGCTCAATATAAACCACGTCGCACACTAATAAGTTAGCTTCTAATTAAACAAGGATCACGATACCTGTAATTTTATGAAGTTGATCCTACACTTGAATCTTTGCAGGAGATCCTTATCTGAATTTGATCACTGTCGATTGATCCACTCTCTGTAATCCTTTTCATGGATAAACTCCAAATGCTCTTAATAATTCCACGATCTTTCACTCTTCAACTAATTAACTAACTCGCCAACTCACTTTATAACTCCTCAAACTCGCGGATACAGAATTTATATAATATACTTCATTTGCATAATCACGCTTCCTTATTCGGCGAAAGCTGGTTGAAATAAATATTTTTCAACCAGAAGAATCCCCAAAGAATTAGTAGAGTCGCGTATAAATCCGTCCCAGGGTTAAAGAGACATATACTTCTCCCGGAAGTACTGTAGGGCGTATTGACCTCTGAGCTTCAGAACGTGTGGTGCACTAGCACATTTTTCTGATTGAACTGTATGCAACATATCCCCGGAGATGGATTGGACGTTGTGGACCTCTTGCTTTGCCTCCATGCTTCCCGGACCTCAATCCCGTGGATTTATTCTTCTAGGAGCACTTGCAATCACTTGCATATGAAACGTTGGTGGCTACAATGAAGGAATGAAGCCTGTACGGATCGTCGTCGCTTCAGCTGACGTCACCAGCACACAGAATTTGTTTGAATGCGTTCGACAGTGTCGGCTGTGTTATGGCATCTTCGAACAATTCCTGTGGCAAGCATTTGTCGTTGAATTTCTGACGTCAAGCTGGGATGTATTGTTCGTATTATAAGTCTGCTTTACATCTGATAAATGCATTTCTTACCTCTTATTCACCTCTTTTCATTCCACTCTTCATAACTGTACTTGTGAATTACACCGACTAAACGTGGTTTACGATTTTATGTACTATGAGGATTTTTCGTCCCCATGCTGCCTACTATCACCACTTTGAATTTATCGGTTGAATTCGGCAACACTCTGTATGTGTGTTCATGTTTGGTTCACAGAAATTTGAATGCTTGAATATTTATTTTCAACTTATACGAATCAGCACCGTTCATTATATCGTTCCGAAATTTTTCAGGGAGCTTCACTTGAATAAAAAAGACGCAAGAATATTCCCACACAAGAGGATTTCAAATTTATATTTACTGAATTTTTTTCTTATTTAAAAAAAATTCATTTTGCTTAAAGAAGAGCTCGTGTGTGTATGTGCAAAATCTCCCAAAAGCCATGTATACAACAAAAATAAATAAATAAATAAAACCACTGCAGAAAATGATTACTGTATTTGGCAACATATTTTGATTCAGAAACGATCAAGTATGACTTTTGCGAAAATCGACAGCCAAAGAGGGATGGGTGTTATTGATAAAAAAAGATAGATTCCATATTTGAACTATTAGAACTACAGATTTCAAATTTCGCAAGCGTGTTTCTTTTGTTGAGTAGTGATCTGCTAAGAACAGGGTTTGTGTAAATCGACTCTCAAATTGTGGGGTTATGAGGCGTAAAAGATAAATAAATACCGTTTTAAAAAAATTCAAGTCCTGTTCATTTTAAATCGAGGCTATGAAAATGTTTTTAAATAAAACCGAAAGCTTAATCTGTGCGTGTTAAGACAGATTATAATAACTTAAAAATATTTATATATAATCATAGATGATCATTAAATACCTAGTGTAGAAATATCATAATAACTATGTAACCCTCTAGTTTCATTCTCGGACCCGGCTAAGGGTGTGGCAAGAAATGAAGGACGACTCGACAGGATATTTTCTAATTATTTATTCAGCACACTAATCAACTCAAACACAAATCAATTAATCAGATTAAATGAGATGCTTCCAGGTAGAGAGCAGGGGTTTTGTAACGAGAGTCGCGTGTTCGGAAAATATTTCTAATAAAATGATCCACCTTTTATGAATCAATATTCTACTTTAATAAATGATTTACACAGTAGCTATATGACCAATTGTCACTTAAATCTCTTTAATAATTTCAATACCAAAACGCGCTATTAATATGACTAATACCTGAACTATAGATAGTCTTCCTATCTTCTACTTCGTAATATTTCCATCTCTTGGTAATTTCAATTAAACATCAATTTTCTTCTATAACTATCTTTTTCTCTATATCTCTTTCTCTTTCTTTCTCTCTCTTCTATCTAACTAACTCACTAGCAAGCAAACCTATACTATATATAACAGACCTAATCTGCATATCCCGGTTTCTTCTTCAGAAAGGGTTGTTGATATTCATACCCCAAAATTTTCTTAAGAGGAAGGGCACGTATAGATCCGTCACAAATAGTACAAAAATATTCTGAATTTTATGGAACTTCCAGATGTTTGGAAATGGTGCCAATGAAAAAGAGCATCGGAATTAATTCTTAATTATTTTACTTTATAGGAATAATGTATGTTGGAGAATATTTGCAGAATATTTTGGATTAAAAATAAATGCTGCAGGAAACTACAATTTAATATTGAACAATTAACATTAAAAATTACTTAATATGTGACTTCTAAAATATTATTTGTAGATTATGCATTTAAACATTTTTAATCTCTATTTCAAATTATTACATTTAATGCATTTTATTTCTCATTTTTTTTAATTTTGAGATAACTATAATTCGGGTTCTAATAATATATAGCGAAAATTCTAAAAAAATCAAATGTTACTTAAATATTTTTTTCATTGATTACTACGTTCCAAATGACGATGAACCACGGAAATTGTGGATGAAATTATAGAGATAAACAGTTTTGGGTAAACTTTATGTATAATTTAAAACAAAAAATTTGTTTACACTGTTAAATTGAAATTACATTGGTAATAGAATCCCGTCTTTTTGCCCATTTCTATCATTACCTGATGAGTTTAACTGGGTTTGGTGTTTGAATATTTTTATCTGTTTTATTTCCAATGGCCAGGGTTACAAAAAAACCATTACACCACAAGAGGGTAGGAACAAAAACAAAAACAGACGAAATAAAAAAGTAGGAAATAAAGTGGCGAGAAAAGTCTTTGGACCTAATAAGTTCCTAGCTTGCCAATAAAGATCCCACAGGGAGGAGCCCTTTAGTGCTGGGCAGCAGCAAACGGGGTCAGCATCCCTGTCCACCCAAATATCACAGAACGTGCAGGAAGGGGCCTGTGGAACATGAATTCGATGAAGATGTCTGAGGAGACTGTCGTGTCCAGTAGCCAGATGGAACTCGGCAACTGCTTTACGACTTGGCCACATGGAAAGATCTTGAAGGTATCCCCTTAAGGCTACTTGCGACAACTTTTTTTAAAAAAAATGGGAATATGGATATTTGTTGTGGTTTTTACATTTGCTTAGTACATTTTAAGAAAAATAGGCTAAAATCAAGAAGATAAAAAGCAATTATTTTTTTAAAAAATGTGTGGAAAAAATGGGTCAAAATGTACAACAAATAACATAAACGGAGCTCGTTTTGTACCAAAAGTTTATGAACAAATTTTCAATTCTGATGTGTTGCTATGTTATTCTTTTTTGAAATGACCCTTCGGATAAGAGATATTTTAATTTTTACAAAAACCAGAGCACTTTGTCTTAGTTATTATATGAAATTGCTTAAAAAAACAGTGATTCTATTCACATAAGGGACTGTAAATTTTATAATAAAGCAGTGATTGATAAATCTGAAGGTTAAAACACTTCTACTATTATACAAAGTATACACAAAAAAATTTACAGTTAATTATTTTCAAAACTTTTTTAAGAATCACTGTCCCCGTTGAGCATTTTCAGAAAAACACATTTCGAGTCAAACTCATTTTAAATTATGACATCTTGCTTAAAGAGTAATGGCATCTGCTTTTAATAAAACACTTGTATTTTTTTTTGTTTTAGTGAACGAAAAATAATAAACTTGGTATTTTTTACAAAGCTAATAAGATGCCCTATAAAATAAAATGATAAAAAAATTGTCAATTTTTGGGTAGTTTGATCTTTAAGATTATATTAGCTATAGTTGTAGATCATTTAGCGCAAAGCGTTACAGGGGTGCACGACGAGGAGGTAGATCTACGTTGCACCTTGTGTTTGAATATTAAACATAAATACTTAACGGGATCATAAAAATAAAATATTTTAAGGGGAAAATGTAGTTTTCTGAGAGTTCTCGAATAAATCATCCGTATGTATAAAAAAAAGATTGGCTCAAGCCATTAACCAAAAAAAAAGTTTTACCAACGACTAACTATTAGGAGATAAAATATTGGGATATTGGATAGAATATTTTTTCTTTGTCTACTACAATAATAATTCGTTCCTTATTTAAACACGAACCATTAAATTAAATGTAATCGCAATTTAATAGCTATTTAATTCATCTTTAATCTTAAACAGTGCCTTTTCATATTTTTATCCAATGATTTACATCATTAACAAATAAGTTTTGAGCCTGATCTCTGTTATAAAGACCTTCACCTTTTTGATATGTCAGTTAATAAGAATAAAGACAAGTAAAATTTTTTTTTATTTCTAGTTTAGAACAGGTAGCTTAAGCGTGAGAGGTCACTATTCTTTATTATTAAATCTTCTAAAGAATATAATTCAAATGTCTTCACGGTGCAATATATATGTAATTTTCTAACTGAAAAATTAAATGCCACTGAGAAGAAAATAATTTTCAATGGAATTTTGCAGCACACAGATTAAAAAAAAATAAAAGAACAACAATGAAATTTCCATAAAAAATAGTTTTTTTTTAAATAGTGAATAAGAACAAATTTTAATATTTTCATATCAGTTTCAAACATTACATCAAAATAATAAAATAATGAAAAACACATATGCCATTTTTAAACAATAAAATGCGAAATCGTTCATACTTATGAAAAACTGTCTTTATCATTTCGCTTATCATCCAGTGAAATGGCTAAATATACACTGTAACAGTTACATTTAAACTCTGCCTTCCCTTGACAAATAACGACAGCCAGGTGGCGCTACTTGTTCTTGGGGGAAAAGAGAACGTTTTTCCTGAGATCTTGTTCCGTCGGACGGTCCCCGAGCCATGGGTACACGTGGAGTCAGGGAAAGGCCTTTCCCTCCTTTTATGTCTCATTCCTACACTATGTATTTTGTGTGTGTGTCTCCTTGTGTTGTGGAACTTTATGAGCATTAAAATATCTTGTTCCTGTAACCATTAAAGGCTGCATTACTTAATCTTTCACAACATGGGGGCATTACAACACTAATTACAAGTACAGTGAAAATCATTTAACATGAAACTGAAGGGACTGAAGTATTTTTTGTGTTAAAAGAATTTCATGTCAAAGGACATTGCAAAAAAAAAACAAACATATACCGTAAAATCCGGTGTATAACGCGCACTTTTAACGCAAAAAAATGAGGTCGAAATGTACGGGTGTGCGTTATACCCAGGAATAAAAATGATAGCTTCAAAAAAAAAAAAAAAAAAAAAAAGACGAGCATAAGAAAAATTAAATTTCTACATAGATCAGAATACAAAATATTTGAAAGAAATGAGATGCCTAATGAAGTTTAAGGGTTCTGATTCTAATAGTATACTAATTTTTCAAAATCCTGGGATATTAATTTGAATACATGACTTAAAAACATACGCGCACTGTACATGCATACTTCTGGTACCTTTGTAAAAAAGGGGGGGGGCGTTATACGGCGAATATACCTAAAAATTAAAAACTGCAGCTTGAAAGTATGGGGGCGCGTTATAAGCTGGTGAGTGATATACGCTGGATTTAACAAAAGTTTATTAAAGTACATTTTATTTACATAGATATGTATATATGCATGTGTATTTAACCAAAAGCAATAAAACAAAAACGTTCACAAGAACTTAATGAAATTTAATACAAAATTTTTCAATTTTTTTAAAAAAAAAACATTTATTACATTTTTGAAAATAATCTGATATTTTTCTTTGCATCGTCTGATATTTTTGTTTGCATTTTGTGATTCATTTCACCATTGGAGAATGTGCTTCAAAATAACCGATGTTCCTCATTTTTAATGACGCGGGAATAGAAGCTGCATTAATCCTTTTCATTTTCGTTGTTCATCTGCATCAATGATATACACTGGTGTGCAAAAATTAAGGACGAAGTCGAAAAATTAGCATATCAGCTGAACGAAGAGGCAGAGCGCACAGAAAGACCAATCAGGAGATTAAGTGAGGTGATGTACGGTAGCACATGCGCAGATATGCAGGTAGACGTAATGGGGGAGTGTCTGAGTAGTAAAGCATGTTGTCGGTGTAAGATTAGTATTTCTGGCAAAGAGATTGCACACCGTATAGCAGTTACAATCACACCGAGTTGCTGCCTCAGCGAGAAATGGCGAATAATCAATCTGTTAGACGACATCTGGATGCTTTTACCCGAGGTCAAATCATTGGGAAGTTGGAGGAAGGTCGCAGTGTGACAAGTGTGGCTGCAGATTTCGGAATTGCTCACAGCATCGTTTCACGACTTTGGAGACAATTTCAAACTACAGGAACAGCTATCCGGGGGTTCAGTAGTGGTCGTCCACGAGGAACCACACCCGCAGATGACCGGTATATTGCCTTACAGGCCAGAAGAAACAGGCGGCAGACAGCGGGAGAAATCGCTAGACACACGACACAGGCGACTGGAATACCGATATCGCGTTTTACCGTGGCTAGAAGACTGCACGGTGGTGGTCTGTTAGCACGACGCCCTGTACGGTGTGTACCTCTAACGCCTGCCCATCGGAGAAGGCGTTCTCTGTGGGGCCGGGAATACCGGAATTGGAGAGACAATGAATGGGAACGAGTACTCTTTACAGATGAAAGCAGATTCAGTCTGAGTAGCGATTCTCATCGCATACTCATCTGGAGAGAGCGGGGAAGCCGCAATCATCCCTCGAACATCATTGAAAGGGACAGGTATGGAGGTGGCGGTGTTCTCGTTTGGGGAGGCATCATGCTTGGTAGTCGTACAGACCTTCACATCTTCGACGCAGGTTCAGTCAACGGGACCCGTTATTGTAACGAGATTCTTCTTCCATATGTGCGTCTTTTTAGAGGCGCTATGGGTCCGCAGTTCCTTTTCATGGACGACAATGCACCATGTCATTGCACAGTAGCTGCCGAACAGCTCTTAGAGAGTGAGGATATTGAACGTATGGATTGGCCGGCACGATCTCCGGATCTCAATCCCATCGAGCATGTATGGGATTTTCTAGGCAGACGCTTGGCAGCTCGTACCTTACTACCAGTAACGATTCCGGAGCTTCGATTGGCGCTGCAAGACGAATGGGCAGCAATGCCTCAACAACTCATTGACACCCTCATTCTCAGCATGGGCAGACGCTGTGAAACCTGCCTAGCAGTCAGGGGAGATCATATCCCCTACTAAAGACCGGATATTTCTTGCTGGACACCCATCACAGGGATGTTTCGGCCTTCAGTCGCATTGCGCTCCATGCTACTTTTTCAATAAAGATTCTTTTTATTCCTCTGATTTCTCTTTTAGTAAGTGTTGCTTACATTACTCATGTCCTTACGTATTGGGGATCTTACGGTATTAAATGTGTTGATTTGGAATGCTTTTGTACAAAGTTATTTTGAAAAAACCGTTTCGTCCTTAATTTTTGCGCACCAGTGTATATAGGGCTTTGAATAAACTCCAAAGTGTCTTTGCCTGCTATAATTGAGACATTATCGTCATCATATACTGCAACGAATTCTTCCGATGATACAATAGGGCAATCCAGTAATACGGGAATTTTCTCAGACATTTTATTAAGTACCGGCTCAGCTCCAATGTTCTCTTCGTATTTTGTTCATTCCCAGAAGAAAAATCTTTTCATGTTAAACGATTTTCATTTCGCGTTAAGAGAAAACTGCATGTAAATACATAGAAGTTTGTCGGGAATGTTGTATTATTTCGTGTTAACCGATATTTCATTTTAAGCGTTTCTGCGTTAAATGTATTGTAGCTATATTCCTTCTTACCAGCCCTCTCTACCAAGTTTGATTTATAATTATGATGACCGAATACGTTGGGAACATTGATTTTGAAAAAGCCTTTAAGGTGTCTTAGTGGTATCTTAGGGTCTGTGAGGGCTGAAAATATAAAGAATATTCAAATACATATAACTCTTTGAAATTAACGTTAAATCATTCGAATCTTTTACACATTATTTATAAAGGAATGGGGCTTCAGAAAAGTGTAGAATGTTGGAAATATAATCCTAATTTTAAAAATTATAAGCATATGAAAATAAGAAATATTTCTACAAGAAATATTAAGTTTTATGTTGTGCATGCTATTTTAAAAAGTAGTACCTTTTTAATTACTAGCAAT
The DNA here is from genome assembly GCA_019973975.1 of Trichonephila clavata. Lineage (NCBI taxonomy): Eukaryota > Metazoa > Arthropoda > Arachnida > Araneae > Nephilidae > Trichonephila > Trichonephila clavata. Next base: position 561,252 of record BMAO01024690.1, read on the forward strand.
AAGTTGATTTATAAAGTTAAATGTACTCTTATTACACCGTAGTAATTTTAAATAAATATAATAATAAATTAAATTTTTTTAAAAATAACAAAAATTACATTTTTAAATTTTAAGAAAAAAATTTCCATATTTTTCAAATATTTTGAAATACAAAAGATACATTATTCTTAAATTGGTAGGGTTTAAAGAGTATGATACTTTTTATAATTCTATAAAGTTTTATACATCAAAGGCTATTATTTTAGTAAAAAGCGTGCGCGACACAAGAATTACTTAATATTTATTGCAGAAATATTTCTTACTTTGATATGCTTTTAATTTTTAAAATTATGATTATATTTCAATCATTTTGTACTTTTTTGAAACCATAATCCTTTGTAAATAATGTTTAAAAGATTCGAATTATTTAATTTAAATTTAAACGAAGTATACCTGTTTGAAAATTGTTTATATTTTCAACCCTCGAGACAAAATCAACACCCCTGAGACTCCATAAATCAATAACTTTTGATATTTATAATGTCACCTGATTTAGATTATACATAAAAAAAATGGCTTTAAGAATATTATTACAAGAAAAAATTATTTAAATACAATTTTTTGACAAAAAAATGAAGAAAAAAAATGACTAACTTTTAAAAGATTCTCAGTATATGATAAATACTTCTGTACAGAGCCTGTAACAGGAATTTTGAAATAAATCATGTAGAAATAGATTTACTCAAATGGGAATACATCTCAGTAGAGAAATTTTAGCATAAAACATAGGACATTTTTTGATTGATAGTACGTTTGAAAATATTGTAAATTTTTTTTATACGTAGGAAAATTATTAGTACAGTAGAACCTGTTTTTGTGCGGTTCATTTTTGTGCGATCTTTTATTTATGCAGTGTTTGAATTTTGCAGTGTTTTTATTTATGCAGTGTTTGGCCCTCTGTAATGTTTTCTATCAGTGTAGATATATACACTTCAAGGCGCTATGTTCATTGGTTATAAACAATCTCTCGGTTATACTCGTTCAACTGCTTTCTCTCAACGCACTTGAATATATTCGGAGATCCAGTTTTCCAACAAATAACAAAAGCACTTTCTTAACATCGGTACAGATCCCAAAATGAGTAAGAAATTTCAAACATAGCTTCGATCATGAATATCTGGTTATCGTGACGTTTAAAAGCAACTGACCAATCGACCTTCGTCGCAAAATCCTATCACTTATTTTATGGTACCAAAAAATAAATCAATCGAAATTGTATCTTCAAGTGACGAAAGCGATTTCGAACTTATTCGTCACAGGAAAATGAACGCTTCGGATTACAATGAGTTGCAGTGAATTATGTTTGTGCATTTTGAAAACTTTTCCATATATACAATGATAAATTAAATGTTTTAAAAATGTTATAAAGAATTTGCGTCCCTTCTTCCCTGTGGCCCTGTTAGAGGTGTGGAAGGAACTAAATGATCATACGACATGATGAGCTACAATTATTTTATTTATCACTTTATTCAACTCAGACACAAATAACACTCTAAATAAGATAACTTTGTCAGTCAGAGAACGGAGGTGAGACAAGATGGAGTGGGGAGAATATATTCAATCATGCAGATCTACCTTTAAGATAACTTTATACAGAGCTTATTAATAAATGGCCACACTAATAATTTAACTCTCTAACTTCTACTTGATTAAAGATCACAGTATCTGAACTCTTGCGGTATTCTTATCCTTACGCTTACTTTAGCACGGCTCCAACAGTTAAACAAGCACTTACTTAATATTCCGACTTCTCGCTTCCTACACTGTTTACGTCTACGTTTCACTGCCGATTTACCACACTTCTCATCTATTCACAATTCACTTCACTTCCCATCTATTCTCACTTCACTAACCTTCAAACTCGCGAATAAAGAATTTATATATTAACTTAATTTGCATAATTCCGCTTTCTGTTTTCGGAAAAAGTTGGTTGAAAAAATGATGGCCCAAAAGAATTCCCCCAGAGGTTAATAGAAGGAACCGTATAGATCTGTCACAATGTTTCTATGTGTAATTTAATTATTTATTTTGTTTGGAAGTACTTTCTCATAAATTTCGTAAATAATTGATGTATTTTATAAGTGCGTTTTTTTTATGCAGTCCCTCTCTACCGCTTAAAAAGAATTTATCTTGTAGGGTCTACAAAGTGGTTTGTTATATGAAAGTATTTATGAAATTTTCGAAAATTTTTTGTGCGGTTTCTTTGTATGCGAACCCTATCTACCGCATAAAAACTGGTATTACTGTAAAAATCGGAAAATTTCGAAAATATGTAATATTTTCTTCAATTTTTTGCCAAAAAAGTAAAGTTAAATAATTTTATATTATATTAATATTTATAAGACAATTTTATACTCATATATAATTCAATTGACACTAAATATAAAAAAAATATTCATTTACATATTTTGTACACATAATTCCGGTTCCGAGAGTAGTTGGAAAACTAAATGGAAAATGCCAGTTTCTTTTCCCTTTTTATTGCCTTATGTTTGGTACCTTGAAAAATATTCATTTTTGGCAAAACGTATTATAATAACAAGTTTTATTTCACGGATTGCATTCCACCACAGATTGATTCAAAAATTATCTCAACATAGCGAGGCTTATTTAACGGAGTTTTATGAGTTCAATTTTGTATTCGATAATTCTCAAATGCCTTCATCATTTCTTTGGTTAAATGCTTAGCGAATAATTTTCCAAATACCAATTTAGTCAGACATACAGAATAGACGTAAAATTTATTCCATAAATTAAACAGAAGTATTCAGGACTGATATTTCTATAATTATAATTATCATTCTCCCAATAACAGTTGCTTCAATAACATATTCAACCAATTTAAGAAAACAATTTCAATTTTGGGAAAAAAATCATTTTATTTTCCTTAAAACTTCTTCAGAGGTAACGAAAAGTTTAAAGAAAAACTGAAAAATAAGAAGTTTTTGTTAAGAAAAAAATCAAGTTTAACTAAATTTTTTTCTCTTTTGTCATGTCAGAAGAGAGAAGTATTTCTCTTTCGAATGTATATTAAATCTTCCAGGCTTCAAAATCCTCACGTTGATGTGCCATAGATATCTAATGAATGTTACGCTGGTATTTTCCCCATGGTTTAAAATCTTCGCCGCCAGCAACCCTCCTACTTCTTCTAGTATGATATCAATTCAAGTCAGTTAAACAAAGCCTTGATACAAACCACCCTATTTCTACGAACTAAAATTAAACTAAAAAAATGCGTTAACATAGTTTACATGCTTCCCCAAACCTTTTATCTGAAATTAACAATTAGTAAGTGTTTTATTTAAAGGAAAAAAACTTGTCTGTGTTCTGAATCGTGATTTTGAAAAAGTGTATAAATCAATAACGTTTTGATACTTAGTGTCACTTGTGAATTACAATACACATATAAAAAATTGTTCTAAGAATATTACTACTGGAAGAACTTACTTAGATTCCAATTTTTGGCAAAAAATGAAGAAAAAATGACATATTTTCAAAACATTCTTTTATGAAAAAATGCTTCTATAATAATAATAATATTTTGTCTTATGTAGTCAGGACTTCTACAACGGGAGCAAACTAAAATTTTTGAAATGCATATATCAGAACTGGATTATTCGCATTTTGTTACATCAGACTAAAGAAATTTTAGCAAAAAAAAAAAAAAAAAAATACCCATTATTATACTTCGGTGGATCGTAACTCTGAAAATAAAGTGAATTTTTCAAAAGATTCTATTCAACGCCAGGATAGAAATCTTAGCTATGTATACAGAAAATATTATTATTCAATTGTTTGCAGAAAAGGGGAATGTTTTAAAAATATATCATTCTTTCTTCATTTCTTGCAAAAAAATTGAATTTAAGTAAGTTTTTCTAGTAGTGATATGCTTAGAACTATTTAGTATATATATTCTGTATTTGTTGTTGCTAATGCCACCTGTCTGACGTAGTCACATCGAGGCCCACGAAATTCATCATGCCATCGGGCTATATTGTACGCCTGTCGTTAGCCGTAGCTTTGAGCACCATGTAGTGAACAGTACGATTTGGGTCGGTTCCATTCCAATTTTGAGAGAGAACACCCTGGGAGTGGTCAGAGGCCTCCCACCTCTCTTCCCCTTCCACCAACCTCACGAGAGGACTTGCGGCTTGACGGCTATTTAGAGTACCCCCGGCTGCTAAGACACTATACATTTACAAACATCCATGCCTTTTCAGGGATTCGAACCCAGGCCCTACGGCATAGCAGTCAGCGTCGCTAACCACTATACTGGATGGGCGACACATATATTCTAATTCAAGTGGCACTAAAAAAAATTATCAAACAAGTAATATAAAAATTCTTTTTTAAATCAATTCTAGCTTAGGTCAAAAAAGAAACATTTTATTTACTTACATTTTATTAAATAGTTATAATTAATATAAATATGTATATACATATTTATGACAGAATCTCAATTTATTAAGTGAGAAAATAGAAAACGATTTTCCTTGCAATTTTCCATTTCTCTTTCTATGTAGGTGTTGGACTATTTTGTTTTTGTTTCTTAAAATTTGTGATTCCTTAAATATAATTACTCTAATAAAATAGTATAATAAAAAATAAATCACTTTCTCAGAAATTAGGCCATCTCAGTTAGGAATCGAACCGACGAGCTTTGGATTAGAAGTCCAACGCGCTATCCATTGGGCTATAGGGACACAACGAGCAATTTTAATTTCTGTATATGCTGTTGGACTACTTCTTTTTTTTGTTACTATTTATTAATTTTTTAATTTAATTATGAATTAATATTTGAAAAAAACTGTATTAACATCAAGTGTCATCCACTACAAGTTTAAAAAAATCTATTTGAACTTGAATGGACGAAAAGAAAGTATTTTATAAGCGATTGAAAATTTGAACAAGACATGTAAATAAATAAATAAATATACACAGGGAGAGTGTGAACTAATAGTAGGAATAGAAAAATTATTCATTCATCATACGCTTTTGCAAGATCATGGTTCTGAAAGTGGTCAGTCACTTTAACTGCAAATAAAAAATAATATAATATAATATTTTTCGATTTAATTACGAAACTATTTTCAAGTTGGAAATTTAAATAAAAATAACAAAATTATGTAAGACTAAATTTCCATTTTCCCAATCCATTACTCCACAGGTTTTCCCCTCTAATCTTTTAACGAACAATACATTTTTTGCGGCAATTAACACGTATCCTCTGCCAATCACTCAATCCAAACTATGTAACAGACACCCCAACGATTCAATCTCGTCCATCTCAACTTCCTAAACCCTAACAGCATTGTAACTCGAATCGTAGAGATTAGACAGCGGTTCATCAAAGAGCCCAATCGAATCTCGGCTCTATTGAATTAAATCTCATCTTCCAATCCATTATCTCGGCTGCAGAGAAGTTCATAATGAAAGTGAGCCAACAGCCTAATTGCCCTAGACCTCAAAAATTCCTCACTTCCTCATGGGACATACACAAAAGGCACCGGAAGTGCGATATGTTTTTGCGAAGGGTGCGCATAGAAGTACGCCAACGCTATCATTTGGGAAATGGGTTAGCAGAGAAATGCTCTTCCGTGTGCCATACAGCAAAAAACAATTAAAACTCGCCTGTAATTTTGTGTTAGAGATTCACCGGGAGCACAAGTTCAACTTTTTGTAATCGTGATTCGTGAGGAGGGTTTGCGCGATTCACGTGTTAACCCACGATTTTGAGATACTTTTGAGCACCGAATGGGAGTTCTCACGAATGTTTTTGCTTTGAAGAGGTTAGGAATTTAAGATGGAGCAGAAATTTGTGTTATGTATTCCATTATGTGTTGGCTTTGTGTTTAGGAGAACTTTTTAAATTGTAATCTTTTGTGGAATGTTAAGTGTCCAAAAGTGATTTTTTTCAAGACAAGTGTTTCCTCGATTATAGTACTTACCTAATAAAGAGCACACAAGTGTAGTTCCATCATACAGTGGCTCTTAAAAGTGTTCGAAGGCTTTCAATTTTCTATAAAATGTCATGTTATCGCCTAATAAAAATTAATATTCGCCCATTAAGAAATCACATATTTGTATTTTTTTCTTGCAACTTTTAATGGAAAACATAATCAATTTTAACCCGTTCAGGACTATGATTACATATATGTGATTACTTCAGGAAACACGGTAATATTTGTGAAATTACGGCCTGTGATCACACCGGTGTGAACTTAATTTGGAACTTATGGAATTTGGAATAATTATAAACTATAAATTTCGGCATATTTTGTTACAGTAATGATTTTATATGAGTTATAAAATGAAGTTAGGTTTAAGAGGAAAAATCGCCGGCTCCTGAATGGGTTAAGGTATTCAAATACTTCATATCTTTATTTTTTAAAAGAAAATTAAGATATGGAGATTTTTTGAGGTTTTTAAATTTGTTTAATACATTTTAAGAAAAATATGCTAAAATTGAGAAGAGAAAAATAAATTATTTTTTTAATGGGAAAAATGGATAAAAATTTACAAAAAAAATTACAAAAATGGGGCCCATTCTGTACCAAAAGTTTATGAACAAATTTTCAATTTTTTTTCAATTTTGATGTGTTGCTATGTTATTCATTTTTGTAATAACTTTCAGGATAAGAGATATTTTAATTTTTACAAAAACTAGGGCACTTTGTTTTAGTTATTATGTGAAAATGCTTAAAAAAACAGTGATTATATTCTCATAAAGGACTGTGAATTTTGTAAGAAAACAGTGATTGATAAATTTGAAGATTAAAACACTTCCACTCATATACAGAACATACAAAAAAATTTCAGTTAATTATTTCCAAAACTGTTTAAGCAATCGCTGTCCCCGTTTGAACATTTTCAAAAAACACATGTCGAGTAAAACGCGTTTTAAAGTATGACATCTTGCTTAAAGTGAGAGAATATTAACGTCGCACTGATTAGCAACACGAGGGCTTTTGGCGACGGTCCGCGTCGTTTTGAACCATGGTCAAGTGACGCGGACGACACCTGAGCTTGCACCCCCTCTCCTAGCTACCACACCAACAGGAGGACGTTTGAGCTATCGGCAGATTTAACGTGCATCTCTCCCCTACACGGCGGATTTTTAGTGGTACTAGGATCGAACTCATGACACGCTAGCCATGATCCGATGCCTAGACCACTCGGCCACCGCACCCACAACATCTTGCTTATAATAATGGCATTTATTTTTACTAAAACACTTGTAGTATTTGTTCTACAGAACGAAAACAATAAATTTGGTATTTTTATATAACTAATAAGGTAGCCTATAAAATAAAATCATAAAATAATTTGTCAATTTTTGCAAAATCCACAATTTTAGGTTTTTTCGGATACCTTATAAGCATTGTATAACCTTTATTTTGAAAAATTAAGAATAAAAAAAATAAAAAAAACTAGAGTAAAAAATTGCGTCACAAAAATGTAGTCCACATAATAGTTTTAACTATAGTATTTTTTTCTTCATTTAGTACGATATCCCTCTAAGAGATCTCTCACAACAACTTTCAATTCACCAATTTAAAAAAAAAAAAAATTTCTGCATTGATGTTCCTCAAAACTTCTGCGATTATTGTTTTGAGTCCACATTTTGTTCTTATCATTATGTCTCCTTATTCCAACTTCAAGTTTTCTCCAAATATATCTATTGGGTTTAAATCAGTGATTGAGGGGGTGTTTTCAGAACTTGGAGACAGTTATAGAGACGCTAGTGGTGTACGTTGAGAGCAGTGTGCTTGGGGCTATTATCTTGAGGAAATAGAAAATCGACTTAACCTTCTTTTTTAAGAGAAGAAGACCCAATAGATACCGATTTTAGCATAAGTGAAATTTTCCTAGCATTGAATATAAAATTAACACATAATTTATTAAAATTCTGAAAAACGTAAGCTGCCGCCCATCCGGTACAGTGGTTAGTGACACTGACTACGGTGCCGTAGGGACTGGGTTCGAATCCCGAAGGAGGCATGGATGTTTGTGTTGTAATCTCTCCTTCTTTCCTTTGTGTTGTAAGCCCCCGTGTGATACACTGTGTGGTACACGAGGTGTATAAATGTTCTCAATAAAAAAATTTTTAAAAAATGTAAGCTCTCTTACAAGGCTTTCAGATAGAATGAAACTTGATGCTGAGGTAATTAATTTTATTGTTGAACAGATGTATACTTTAAGAAGGTAATGTATTGACTAATTCTGTCTTTTAAAAATAAAAATAAATATAATAATGGATTCAATAGAGTTTTTAAATGCTTTTGAATGTCAAAATAGTGTTATCATATTCAATGTTTATTAGAAATTAAAGTATATAAAATCCTAAAAGACAAGAATGATATTTCTTTGACATATTCAGCTCTAAAATTCATACAAATACGCATTTTGTAGAATATTTTTTTAAAATTATGTGTGTGTAATGTTTGAGATTTAAAACTAAAATTTTTCTGCTTATCTTAAAAAAAATAATTTTCATTTTCATTTGATAACAAACATTTTTATACATTAGAATTACGTAGTATTAGCTTATAAGTTTCTAAATATTTACAGAACGCTGAGATATTTTTCTTAAATATATCATTTCTACATTTTCGAATATTAATTTTTAATTTTTTCTTTGAAAAATAGTAATAAACTTCTAAAGGGTTTTCTTTTTTTTCTCTTTTTAGTGCTATTTATAAAATTTGTCGATACAAAAATCACATTTTAAAGTTATAAAACATAAAAAATTATTCTTAGGTTAAATTTTGGTGATAAATTCTGAGTAAATTTAACAAACCTTGGGAATAAATTTTATTTCCTTCACAATAATATTTTTGCCATTGATTAATGCAAATCAATTTTTTTGCACAGTTAAAATCTATCGCAAAAAAAAATTATATAAAAAAATTTAGTCTGAATTTTTTTTTAAAGGAACGTATATTAACACGAAAAAGAACAAATATTTCCCCCGCAAAAATGAATTCTTTTCCCCAAAATTTCAAAAGACAGCATAGCACACATACACACTCAAGGAGGCAAAATTGAATAGACTTGCTCCCGAAAATCAATAACAAAAGACGTCAAACAATATCAGCTCCATATCGAAATCTCCACACAACATAAATCACAGAGAACATACATCAATGATTAATCACTCTCCCATCAAAGTTCAAATCCATCAAACTCTCCAACGCGCGATCGGATCAAAAAACCAATTCCAGCAAAACAATGAAAAGTATATCTCCTCCACGGATGCCTGGCCAATCACCTGACAGAAAGCGATACAATCAATCACTTCCCATAACTCACAGCCCAAACGAGATGACTTGACTTCAACTACAACTACAAATAGCGCATCAACTCACGCGCAGATTAATCCTGTCTACAAACGCATCGTAAATCCAAGGGAATAAAAGAATAAAAAAAAGGGGGGGGGGCTTTATGGAATAAAGAGACGTGATCGTGTGAACTGCATAGAATGGAATCCGATTCGAAAGAAAGAGTAAGCACAACAAAATGCTATTACGCGAACTGTCTTGTGTTGCGTAGGGAACTCAGTATTGGAACGCTCTGAAAACGGGAAAAAAGAACGTCGTTGAAGAAGAGCATTAAGATAAGCCATCGCGCCCAAATACAATGGTCAGTTCATTCGGACGTGGGAGATGGACGGTGGCGAGCAACAATGTGCGTTTATGACATATATTTCGAAGAATGACCATTAAGATGCGAGGATTGGGTGATTTTCGGTATCGCGTTGGTTGCTAGGCTGTAGTGCGGGATAGAAGAGTCTGAGAAAGGGTGAGGTTCGTAAAATCGTGCTCAACAATTTGGAATGCTCCTCCCTTTTTGAAAATAAAAATAGTGTGGGATTTTGGAATGTGTTTTTAAATAAAAAATATTATTTAAATGGTTAATGAAAAAACGAAAAGGTAAATTTCCTTACAGCAATTGCAACCGAATAATCATTTTCTTAATGGAATTATTTATTTTTAATTTTAAAACACAGCTCTCCAAAAATTTTGAAATCTGATAACAGAGAATAAGAAATCAGTAAGACTTTTTAAAAAAATTATTTTTAGACTTTTTTCCGTTTTACCAGCGCAAATCTCGCCAAGCCAAGCAAGTTGGCGGCAACACACAATATACCCCCTTAAAATAGTGTTTTTAAATATTAGTTATCATTGGTTTTTCATCCATTTTTGATATATTATGAAAAATATATTACTGTGATAAAAAAATTTAAAAATAAATAAATAAATAAAAGACCACGATTGTCTTGAAAAGTAGTGGCAAAAGGTTAGCTGCGGGAATATTCCGTTTGACATCTTTTGTATAATTTTTGGCGACATTATCACCTGCGTCGGCGAAACGGAAAAATACCATATTTTAATCATGTAGGGGTGTTATATTTTTTGTTTCTTGCGTATTAAACCGTTGGCCGAATTCTCTAATCGCCAAAACCTGTCATCGTTATTATTATGAATATGTTTGAAAATGTGTGGGGATGGCTTTCGACTATTGGCTGCATTTTGCAGCATTTGGAGACGTTTTGGATTTTAAGAAGCTGGTAGACTGTATGATATGTAAGCACCTTATTTTTTTAATTCTGAAATCAGTTTAGTTTTTCGTAATTCAATATTAAAGGGAAATGAAAAACGTAACAATAAATTTCAGGAAATGTTAAACTTTGTAGAACAGTGATACAAAATGCAACTTAAAATGTCCCTTTTAAAAAAATATTTTAATGTTTAGACACATTTAAAATGTAGAAAAAATAATCAGAATTCTTTTAAAGGAGGCAATTTTTAGGAAAATTATAAATTTTAGAATATAATTCTAAGTTTGTATAATTATAAGTTCAAATAAGGATATATTCTGATTCATATCTTCATTTTTATCTTTTATATTGTCTTTCATATTTACAAAATATTAATTAAAAAAAATTCTTAGTTATTATTTTCCCTAAGAAAATAATAGAAAATTTCCTAAAATTATCTTAAAATAAAATTCTTAGAGCATTTCTGAAATGATAAATTATTTTCTTTTTCTAAATCTTCGGATCCATCTTGTTTTCGTTAGAAATACTTCTAATTAAAAATAATTCTTGATCAAAATTCCGGTTATCTTAAAAGATACAACAAACACTCAAAAACGGTTCAATTTATATATGTCTTTGAAATTATTTCAGAGTTTTAGAATCTATATAACAAAACTATAACCTAATTTTTAGATTCTAAAATTATAGTTACTTTTTAGTGAATATCATAGAATTTCATGCATCATTGTATAAAGATTATATTTGAAGATTGAAAAAGAATTTCTTTCTCTTCTAGAAAAGATCATTAAAAAGTTCTTACGCAAGGAAGATTCTTTTACGCAACGTTAGAACAGTAAATTACTATAGATTACAGTGTTTAAAAAATCTTGTATTGAATAAAAAAATATATATTTTCAATCAGACATAAAAACTTGGTACAATAGGTCATCATTATGAGATGAATATCATATTCATTGTTCTTCTCTTTTAGTTAAATAATAAAAAAATTGCACGTGAAAACATCTTTTCAATGTTAACTATTCCTAATGGAAGAGTTGAGCTGTTCCATTGTCTCTAATGTTTGAAGAAATTTAATAATTAATTTGCAGAAATAGCTATTTATTCTGTGAATGAAGTTATTTTATATTAATTTGCATGAAACAAAAAGATAATAATATCTTTTGAAAATAATTTCTTTGGAGTACATTTCCGGCTAAATGTTCGTGATTTTATCTTTTTGTATTGAGTACTTAGAAAGCATTTATTGAATTCAGCATTTGTAAATTATAAGTTTGAAAGTAATGTTTGCTTCTTTAATAAAAAGAGAAATAAGAAAAATATATTCACTACTTGTGTGAAAGCTAAATTTTTATCAAAAGTACTACTTAATTAATATTAATGTATTACCCATATTTTAGAACAAAATTTTCAACATGAAAATATGCAATGAAATATATGTTTTAAGGTATCCGACTACCCTAAAATTGTGAATTTTGCCAAAAATTTATAAATTTGTTTTATGATTTTATTGTATAGGCTATTTTATTAGCTTTATAAAAATTCCAAGTTTATTATTTTCCGTTCACTAGAACAAAAACTACGAGTGTTTTAGTAAAGGCAGATGCCGTTACTTTACGCAAGATGTCATGCTTTAAAATACGTTTTACTCTAAATGAGTTTTTCCTAAAATGCTCAAACGGGGTCAGCGATTGCTCAAAAAGCTTTCTAAATAATTAACTGAAATTTTTTGTATATATTCTGTATAATAGTAAGAGTTTCTTAACTTTCAGATTTATCAATCTCTGTTTTATTTCAAAATGTACAGTCTCTAATGTTAATATGATCACTGTTTTTTTAAGCAATTTCCTATAATAATAAAGATAAAAAGTGCTCTAGTTTTTGTAAAGATTAAAATATCTCTTATCCTGAGAGTCATTTCAAAAATGAATAACATAGCAACACATCGGAATTGAAAATTTGTTTATAAACGTTTGGTATAGAATGGGCCAAAGGTAATGTTATTTTTTTGTTAGTTTTTACCCGTTTTTTCCCATTTTAGTAATAATAATTTCTTTTTCTCTTCTTAATTTTAGCATATTTTTCTTAAAATGTACTAAGCAAATCTAAAAACTAGAGAAAAAAAATACCCATAACTCCTTTTTAAAAACAAAATAATGTTGTCGTAAGTAGTCGAATACCTTAAACTTCCGGGAAGAGCGGACAACCCAACTGCTTGTACTCATTTCTTAAATTGTAAAAATGTTATTACATATGTAATTTATAGTTCTATTTCTTTCTTTTTTTCGTAAAATTCGTTCTTGGCTCTCCTCTTTAGTTAAATTCATCCCTGAAGCTGCATCGTCCAACACCTCATTGATAAAGTCCTCAGATTTTGATAAACCTGCAGCTCTTGCAGCTTTGTGGAAAGTTGAGCATTTAGTTTCGTTGATTGTTAATAAGTCTTTGTATGAGACAACGTCTTTCTTCTCACGTAACGATAGTTTTTGCGACAGCTTGCAACAATATACTATCGCAACCGTATTGGCGACATTATATGAAACGAAGTACATGGTTGCCAATTCAGCGAGTACGACATATGCGATATCGGGGTTGTCAATTTGGTGAGTTATCTTGAACGTTGGCATTGTTGTGATAGTCCATCATAAATTTCTTACAGCAGCACGAATTTTTTTATATATATATATATAGCAAGAAAATACTACATGCAGCAAACACTAATGTTAAAATCCTCGAAACAGCTTAAAGTAAAATTTTAAGGATGATTGTTCATGCAAGCATGTACACTAGAAATTCAGATATCTATAGATCACTTAAAATTCTCACCTTTGAAAATTTCATTAAGAAACTTGCTACTAAATTTTTTGATTCCTTACTACTTACAAATAATATTTATATTATTAATTTGGAAAATTATGTACCCCTCGATAATACTAAGAGACCAAGGAGAATTCTCCTTGACTCCTACAACCACCCGTAATGTTAAAATTCCTCATTTGCTGGCGGAAAATGATTTTCCAAATTAGTAATTTTTCTTCTTTTAAACTTAATTTCAGTAAACTTGCACCTAAATTTTTAAATTCTACTCTGCACAGACACAGGCAAGATTTTCAGTCTTAAATTTTCACAACTTCAGGGCAGCCTATCTTGTGCCATCTCACTTCACCCTCTCGACCAAGAGCAAAACATGCACTCATCAACTTCAGGACTCATTTTCCTCCACTTGGACTTTGTCTGCAAGCACCACTTAGCCACTCCCCCTTTCCAAGCTCGTTCCACCAATCAGGTAGCTCCCTCTCTACCCAGGACTGCTACTTTCATCAGGCATTAAAAGACTTTATGATATGGGAAGGAGGCTCGATATTCTTTTTCTGCAAATTGTTGTATAAAAATCGGTGTCTTATTAGTTTTATTTTAAAATGTCTACATTCTATGATTTACTGGAAACAGATTCTATATATATTGCATATACTGTCTGCCTTTTAAAAATAACATCGACTCACTCTCGTCTAGTTTTCAATTACTTTACGTTCATCACTAACTTCTATAATCTAACTCCGAACCTCTCTCTCATTTTCGAACCTAAAAGTTAATGCTTAAATATACGACATGATTTACTCAAACCGCATCTTCTTCGGGAGAAAGTTTTCAACTGAACAATATTTAAAGTAATAGATTTTCCCCAAGAGGATTAGCAAGAGGCACGCAAATAGACCCGTTACATGACGATCAAGCATCTCCGAGAATAAAACGGAGTATTTTTTTATAGTCCCTTTTTCTCCTCCAAAAATTTTTTTTTCTCTTTTTTCTTAAACTTTGTAATAATATAATACGATTTTAAAATACGTTCATGAACATAAGAGAAAGCACTTTTTAATGCCTAATTGAAATTTAAGTAAAATTTATACGCGAAACGTTGAAAAATTATTTTAAAAAACGAGAAAAAGAACACTAGATTTTCACTCCAGTAATAAATAAATAAATAAATTTTATTCGGTTCGCTACCCTTTAAAAGAACGAAAGAACTTAATAAAGTTGCAAGTCAAACCACAATCATTATCTTATAATGCATTGTAAGAAAATTCGTTCACTTTAAGGCGCTTCCGTAACCAGAGCTACACCCAAACTTTCCACAACCACTTTTGTTTTCGTTCCGTTGCCAAGAAGCGAAAGCAAAAAGCAGGGTACAAAAAAAGAACAACGACACTAGAGGAGAAAGCAGGAATTCTCTCTGTAAATTAGGATTTGTTTAACATTACGTTCTGAGCACATACCCTGAAGTTGTGTTCCCCAAACGAAAAAGGCGTATATCGTCTGCATTAAAAAAGGTGAATTGGGTCGACGGGCAGGCTGACCCTCTGATCCTTGACCCCTGGTCAGTCTTCTTCCGTTTAGGTCAGGAAGCGCAATTCTAGCGACTGAAAAAAGTGTACGTCTGTCGACTTTGATCCTGATTCCTTAAACGTCGTGTTAAGTTCAATCATAGGATTAAGTAATATTTTTTGTGAAGAATTTTTTACTTCCGCGAGCCAAAGGGAAAAAACAACTCAACTCGAAAATGACGCAGGGGCTAATTGATCCCTCATTATTTCCCGATTAAGGGGTCGCTATTATCTGCGCAACATTAAATGCGTAATGTCGTTCTATTTTGTTGTATATTATCTCATTATATAACTGAGACCGTGATAATGGAGGAAAAATTATGTTGACTTAACACATTTTTGATTTTTTTTTTGTTACAAAAAAAATTCTCTTTTTTTCAATCACATGCATGTATCAAGGTAATCATAATCTCATAATGTGTGACGTATCACGGAGGAGTGGTTAAGGTGTTGGTCAGTTTGATGGGATGATAGATTCAAATCCTAAGCGAATACGTACCGTTTGAGGATTTAGAAGCACTTAAAATTTGTGAATTTCGAAGTCTTCTTAAAAAAATTCCTTTCATCAAAACATGCAAGAGTGAATAATCATAATTGAGATAAGATAAAAATCCTGGAAAAAAAAAGTAATATATTAAATTTTTTTATGATTGCGAATAGAATAATTTATTGCACTCATCCATTTATCGTCAACTTCTGGAATCCTATTGGATAAAAGTTCAATGTAGAAGAATGGTGCAATTTGGCACCATTTTTCTATCTCCATGGTGAAAGGCTTGCACTAATCTAGGACTTTAGTATCAATAGGTATGTTATATTATTAGTTTAATAATTGGAATGTCTCAATTATTCTTTCAATATTTAAACTGGATAGCAAAGCAATTGGAGTTAAGCAGATTGCCATATTTCTTGGTTATGGAAACTGATTTGAGTGCTTTCCAGAGTTGTCGCCAATAGGATCATTGGCGTCATTATCCGATAATATACATTCGCTACAACACATTGAAGGAATAGAATTTGGCACGTTTTTCTACATGTTTGGCTTCATAGTCCCCTATAACCGATAAATATATAAATTGTTATATTGTAGTATTTCTCTTTTACTATTTAGAGACGCTATATTAAGTATTGTACTTTTGTCTATATGAGATATAGAAAAAAATAAAATTGCGTCATAATTATTTTACTCCTTTAATTGCTTCTCATTTTATTTTAAATTCTCAAAAACCATTTGTTCTCATAATCGTAGTCAAAAATTTCATTTTATTAACTTCTTAAAACGTGTTGCCAGAATCTGAATACAAAATAACTTTAAATAGTGAAGATAAGTATCAATAAAAACTGTAATGTTACAACTAAATATTCGTAATATTTGAACATAAAAGGTAAAGATATAAAAACTACAGAGTATTATTAATAATAAACTAGAATATTTATTATAAATAGAAATAGTAACATTTAGCAATATTTATGATGTTAAATATTTAAAATTACATCTGTTGAAGAACATGTATTGATTAATAAAGCCTACAGCTGCGCCATTACAATTTAGCAAATATAACGTAACCAAAAATGTGCATGCAGAACAACGATTGAAAAAAATATTGCTTGACTTATAATATTGCTGTGATAGTATGATTTTGGTATCAATTTATTTTTTCGTTACTAATTTTAGGACCTCTGAGAGCAGGAGTAAGCTTATAAAATAAAATGAATCCCATAAAAAAATATCGCTATCCTTATTGAAAACCAAAGAATTAGTCTTTGTTCAAATAAATCATCACAGTTTTCAATCACGATTTCTTCAAAAAATATTTTATCTATTAAAGCAAAAATAACTACTGTAAAATCCGGCTGATTCACCGTATAAAACGTTTTTACGAAAAAACCTGAAATGAACAAGTGCAATTTTCATATGTTTTGAAGTCAGTATTCGAGGCATTATCCCAGGCTTTTGAAAAAAAAGCATATTTCTGGAACTACAACCCTGTAAGTTCATTACGTATGCCATTCTTATAAACAAGTAATATGAAAAAAGTTTTTAAGTCACTTCCTACTCTCTTTGAATGGATGAATAGAAAGTATTTTATGAACGATTGAAAATTTAAAAATATATTTATAGGGAGATATATATATAGGGAGTATGTCCCTATATATGTATATATATATATATATATATATATATATATATATATAATTTTTTGCCTAATAGTAGTCGGTTGTTCCTTCATATTTCTATGAGATTTTTTATACTTTGGATTTTTTATACTTTGGATTTTTTATACTTAGAATTTTTATACTTTAAATTTATATTTATTTTATTTTGGTCTTTCCTACCGAGTTGCAAAGGGGGAAGGTTGGCGCCTTCAAACTAGTTTAACCCCACTTATTCGGTCCTAAGTCCGAAATTGCATTTTGACTCGCTAGGCTCTTATTTGTATTTCATTAGATTTGATCTTAATTTTTTTTTCTCCCTGTTATGTTCTATATTTTATATAATTTTCTTCCATACATATTTCATGCATTTATGTGGCTGCTTTGTGCCTATTTATGTATGAATTTCTTTAATTATGAGTTTGTTAGGATATTTATATATTTCGGCAATTTTGCTTATAGTAAATTTTGAATTCAGTTTTGGATTCAGAATCTTGTCTATGAATGTTTTTCTTATTTGAAGTTTAATTTTACTTTTTCATTTTCATTGTGTGATGATTTTATTTGTATTGTGTGATGATTTTATTTATATAAAAATATAAAAAAATATATATAAAAATTTATTAAAAATTTATATAAAAATATTTTGCTAACTCTTGATTTTGTGCCTACATATTTGTGGATATGTTAATGTGTAGTATGTGGTTGAATTGGAGTCTACTAAGATGTTGCTCATTGTTAACTTTTTTATCATTGTGATTAGAGGGTTGCTATTAACATTTTATTATGTTCTTTTCAAGATACTTCACCTTTTGAATAACTATGAATATGAAAATTAACAAATTTTATGTGACTGGCAATTTGTCGTACCTTGGTATGGCATTGCTCGGTGGTACAGTATAATGGTATCTGTGCCATCGTCATACACTTACCATACAGTAGAGCCCTTATTTTTCTGATTTGGTATATATTTGGATATGTCTTTTGTGAATTATAGATATGGGCACAAAAATTCTGAGTTAGCATATAAAAAAACTAAAAATTTTTTAGGAAATACAAAAAAATTTGTGAGTTTTTCTGATATTCATGATTCTTTCATTTACCCTTATGATTCTAAACCATATGTTGCTAAGGTTTATAAAACTAGAATTTTTTGGAACTCCAAATATAATAGGAGATTATCTCATATGCCAGAACATAAAATTAATATTTTGAATGGTAGAGATGAAGTTCAAAGAGATAGGTGTTATGGTAATATATCTGAAACTAAACCTTTCAAAGATATCCATTGTCTAAAACTTAAATTCAGGTCTTGCACTGACAAAAGATGCAAGGCTTGTATCATGATTAGTGATGAACAGTTAGATATGAATTCGAGTTATATTTTTTGTAAAACCTTTAATTGTGTTTACAGAATGTTATGTAATGTGTGTAAATTCTCTTACATAGGGCAGACCTCGAATACTATCAATATTAGACTAAATCAACATAGATCTGATTCTAAGAGATTTGAGTGTAACAAAAATCAGAGTAAGGTTGAGATCGGGTACTTTAACAAGCATGGATTTAATAACATAACTGTACACATACTTAAAATAGTGCCAAATACTAAACAGAGATTGTGGTTTGAAAACTTTTGTATAGGTGCATTTAGAACATTTTATCCTTATGGTCTGAATATAATCTGGAATGGCAGAAATATTTTGCCATCATTTAAACAAAAATCTGAAGAGTCATTATTTATTCCGAAATTCGATAAATCTTTTGGTAACAACATTAAAGTTGGAATCTCAAGAATTTCAAGATCTAAGCGTGGAAAGAGAGTTACAAGAAACAGCACTACTCTCAAGAGGTCTATGTTGGAGTTAGCTAATAAATTTGATGATAACTTTAATGCAGGCTTAATTAAATCTTTTATGTTTGGAATGAATAAAACAGAAATTAAAATTATGACAGATATTTTAAGCAGATGTAAGTTTTTGGATTCCCATGGTATGCATATGATTAGAGATCTTAATAATTATCTAGTACAAAAAATGAATATCAAATTAGATGCAGTAGAAAATTACACTACAGAATATTGTACCATGTTATTTATGAATAAATCCTTTAACAAAATTAATTTTTCAGGTATATTTCAGAAATATCAATCCTTTTTTCCTATTAAAAATATTATTATTAAAAAGGCTTTCAAATATAAAGAAACTTGGTAGATTTATTTTCAATTATAATCAAGTTTCGGAGCTCCTATGTCCGGAGCAGTGTAAATGCTATTTGTATTGTGATTATATCGATGAATATCATCAGCACGTTGTCACTGGAGACCTTGGCATTGTAAAAGATGATTTATTGAGAAATTTTATGGAAAAAGGTACTGGCTTTATACTTATGATCACAAAAAATAAATCCAACGTTGTAAAACAAATCACAAGAGATTTGGATACTTTCTACCTTAAAATGGCTATTAAACATGGAATGCCGATAGAAGCATTCAATCAATTTAGATCTCTTGTAGCAATAGAAATTGGAAGTTTGGATTTCAACGTTGAAAATGAAATTATGTATAAAGACCTTAAAGTATCGATAGATAATATTCAAAAGGATTTCGTGATAACTTATGTTGATAAAGTATCTGCTAATTATGCAATAATAATATAAATATTTTTATAGTAAATTATTAAGTGATCATATTTTAAAGAATAATGCATTTCAAAAGTCGATTCACAGCAATAGAGAAGATGATAATCGTCTTTTGGCTTTAAACAAAAGATTAAATATTAATCTCAAAACTATTAAATACCCCAAAATTTTTTTAACACCAAAATTCCACAAAAATCCAATAAAATTCCGTAGTATTACTAATGGGTATAATACATATATAACGAAGTCTGGGAAGATTTTACAATCCCTTCTTCAAAATACTATCGATAGCTTTCAACACACAGCAATAATTAAAAATAGCTTAGAGATTGTTAGAGTCACGAAGGATATGACAGTTTTTTCCATGCACGGCTTTGACTTCGAGGACCTTTTTAATTCTATTGATATAGATGATATGATTAGAGTTTTACATTTAATTTATGATAAATATGATTTGCATAATTCAATGAAAAAAGAAAAATTTGATATCCTGGTTAATCTTATTTTACAAGAAAATTTCATAGCATTTGATCAAAATCTTTTTAAACAGATCAGAGGATTACCTCAGGGTGGTCCTGCCAGTAATAGTTTAGCTAACTTATATTTACATTTTTTTGAAATTGATCATATTTTTGATGAATCTTTCTTATTATACCGTTATATAGATGATGTAATAATTTTTGGTAAAAATAGTGAATTCAAACCAAATATTATGTTCTACCCTGACAATCTCAACCTTCTTAAAACTAATTTTAACTCTAATATGGTTGAATTCCTAGATTTAGACTTGCATCTTATTGACAATAGAGTAGTCTGTAACATTTATGACAAAAGAGATTCTTTTAGTTTCCATGTAATTAAAATTCCTGTATGGAACAGCAATTTGCATCTATCAATTTACAGAAATATTGTTTTGAATTTTTTACTTAGGAATGATAACTTAACTACCAACAAAATAGATAAATTTAATAATATCAAGAAATTCTTCCAATGCTGCTTAGATCATGACTATCCTTTTAACTTCTTAAGAACATATATTTATCACAAATACATTAATCGTCTTGCTATTTCTGATTTCAAAACCACCATTCAACAATAGGATTTCAAAGTCAGCATTTTAGTGGTTTTGCTGTGAAGATTCTGTTTTAACACTCTTCACACAGTTTATTTTTTAAACACCCTTCTTAAAAATCCTATAATATGAAAAAGTTCTACATTTTTAGCAACCAAATTTCTACATTTCTACATTTTGACAACCAACCAATTTTCTACATTTGTGACAACCAACCAAGTTATAGCCTACCAAATTTGAATGTAATCTTTCTTGGCGTCTTCCTTACAAGCTGGTATAAAGGATGCGTTTATGTGCAATTTAGATTTTTATCACAACATATAAAAGCTTTCCATCGGTTTCAAGAGTGTTGGATCTCCTGGAATAAGCTCTGTGAGCAGAAGTTTTAAAATATTTTTGGAAGAATCCTTTTACTGGGTAATTCTTTTGATATTTTTCTGCTTAAACATTTTGGGAGAATTTTTTGCCTAATAGTAGTCGGTTGTTCCTTCATATTTCTATGAGATTTTTTATACTTTGGATTTTTTATACTTTGGATTTTTTATACTTTGGAGTTTTTATACTTAGAATTTTTATACTTTAAATTTATATTTATTTTATTTTGGTCTTTCCTACCGAGTTGCAAAGGGGGAAGGTTGGCGCCTTCAAACTAGTTTAACCCCACTTATTCGGTCCTAAGTCCGAAATTGCATTTTGACTCGCTAGGCTCTTATTTGTATTTCATTAGATTTGATCTTAATTTTTTTTTCCTCCCTGTTATGTTCTATATTTTATATAATTTTCTTCTATATATATATATATATATATATAGGGAAATATGTATATATATATAATATATTATATATATATATATATATATATATATATATATATAGGGAGAGAGTGAACTAATAGAGTAGGAATTTTGAAAAAGAGCATGATTTTGGTCTGCTTTGTTGTAACAATGCACACCCGGTTTGGCTAGTTTTTGCTGAAAAACATGTTTTCAACGCTAACTTTTGTCATTGTCTTAGCAGTTACATTGTTACAACAATGGCGACGAATCTCAGTTGGCGTCGAAAACCGTTAATTAATTTAATTTAATTAATGAATTAATATTTGAAAAAACTGTATTATCATCGTTATTCCCTACAAGTATTAAAAAAAATTATTTTACTTGATTGTGTGTGGATGAATGGAAAGTATTTTATAAACGACTGAAAATTTGAACAAGATAAATATATATAAATAGAAAGAGGGAGAAAGCTAACAGTAGGAATAAAAAAAAACCAGTATTCTGTCTATGTAGAAGATAATTATTTTAATAGTCATGCATTCTTTTTAAGCAATCATTTTTGCAATATAAGTATAACGTGTACCTGGGAATTTTTTGTGTTAAAAGTGCACGTTATATGTCGGATATTACGGTAATTGCCAAAATAAGATTTTTTAAAAACTATTACCAAATGCAGAAAGGAATGCATATTGAAAAATGAAGAGGAAATTGAAAATAATTTTGAAATCAGACGTTTGCTTATACTCGAACGGTGTTGGACATTCGTCAACACAAAGGATTACAACTACAAAAGAGGAAATTTCGAAAAAAACTTGGGAATTTTTTCGGAAGTATCAATAAAGAACTTTCTAGTGCTGGATAACTGATAGTTACATGAAATTTTAATGTTTTTCTACCTCTTTTTCGATGCTCTATTCCCTCAAAAAGATCCATCTTCGTCATATGGGGCAGGGGTGGATGTTTGACATAATTTGATTCTGAGTCAGAGGGAAAGGTAAAATTGACACTTTGAGGAAGTGTATCTAAAACAAATTGTGTTAGATTGGGACATTTTCGAAGGTACTATTTTGAGTTTATAAAGCAAATTCTTACTCAATGATGCACCACCTCCCCTTGTGAAAGATATTTCTACCTTTCCCTATAACAGTTGAGTTTTGATCTACTATTTCGAGAAAATATGAACTATATTAGTATATTGCATTTCGGACACAAAAAAACAAAATTCATGTACAGTGACTCAGGATCATAAATGTTGTGTTAAATCCGGAGAATGACATAAGTTGTAGCTCTTTAAACGCTTACAGAGAGTTCTGAAATAAATTTAGTAAATGTTATTTTACTACTCATTTCTTTTTAAGTAAAGGAAAGCAAATTCTGAGTCTAAGAAAAATATATTCGCGTATTTCATCTTCTATATTGTAATTCTAAGTAATTTTAATGTTAAAAATGAACACATCTTAATAATAAGTAATCATTTATTCGTGTTATTAATGCAGTTAAAAATATAATTGTTCCTTTTGTTTATAAACAAATGATTTCTGAAATTCTTGACTTTGAGAGGCAACGCAAAAGTAAGTTTTAATTTCAGGTTGACGTATTTTTTAAGTGATTGGATAGGGAAAAAAAGTAGCATGCAAAATTAAACCGAATAAAGTAAAGGGCAGTTGACAGTTATTCATATATAAGTCTAAACTGAAGTACCCCTCAGGGGGCTCACCTTCTTTAGCTGAGTACGGGTGTCACAATCCCGAGGTGCCCTAGTGATCTTTTCCTTTTCCCACGGGGTTTGCTTTCTTTGGTAAACATGGGCTTCACGAACCCAGGGTACCCTAGTGATCCTTCTCTATTTTCGACCCTCTTTCTTGTCATTCAATTCATTCATTCTTTCTCTTCCCGTCTAGACAACAGATATTAAAACAAATGTTGGGCACAGTATAGCCGAAATCGGCTCTTGCGCCAATCAACCCCAAAATCACTCACTCACTAAACTGAAGTATTCGAAATTCATTCTGGATATAGCAGCAATACTGGTGGCTCATCTAATTTAAGAAGCACTTCAAATTCAAACTCTTTTCTCGGGGCATCCAACAGTGCCATTATTTTCTTAATTAGAAAGTCGCACAGTTCCCTTCAATACTTTGCATATAAGCATAAGATAGTTGGGGAAATGAACGCAAGTTCGTTGAAAGACATAGAATAAATATAACGGAGTAAAATCTCTTGCATAACTAAAATTAAAAGCGAGCCTCACAGTGCACCTGTCGGATATTAGACATTTTACGGATATGGCTTGATAAACAGGTGTACGTAACTTTTTTTTCAAAGTGGTCGATCCGTTACTCGAAAAAAATGTATAGTAAAAATATACGCGATCTATGTTATGATATATATATATATATATATATATATACAGTCGACTCCCGATAATTCAAACCACTCGCTCGAAGTATATGCTCAGTCCCTAGAAAAACTCTTGGTATTTCGAACTAAAACAATACATTTTGGTACACTCAATATTTTTAAGTAAAATCTGTGGCTGGCCACACTACAACACTCTATAATTCGAAGTTATTTTATAAAACTCTCGACAATTCAAACACTTACTATCATGTGCAGTCCTGTAATAAACAGGTTGGAGCTTACAAGTTTCGCGTTGTGTTGCCTCTGCGTGTCTCCCTTGTAACGTAGCCTCTTTAATGGCCATCTGTCTTCTACGACCCTTTAGTGTTTTCAGCTGCTTCAAGGGAGAAGACACTTTTATAGTTTTCATTCCTATAAGTGGACAATAGACCAGCCGCACCTGTTGTCAGCCATCCACATCTTTCATTTAACACGTGGCCTTGCTACACATGCGTTCAGAAAGGATAGTACACTATTGTGAAGAAGAGATGTGTAGTATTGTGTATGAATGTATTAATTTAATACATAACTTTTAACATCTGTAAAATATTTATGCTGTATAATAAGTACTTTTTAAAAATACTTTAAAATAATTTTACACACATGAACAATTGTTGTTTTATTACATAGTTTCAAATAAAAATGTCTTAGAAAAAAACTTCTCATCGTGTATTTTGGGAATTTTTTCCTACGCTCTTGATAATTTGAACTATTGATAATACGAAGCTTTTCATTGGTCCCTCCAACTTCGAATTATCGAGAGTCCACTGAATCATCTAGTAAAGGCCTCGCTAATAACTTCTGAAGCTTGGATTAAGTTTCAGTCCAAGCTCTTGTCGGATGCTAAATATTGCCATGATTTAATTTTGCCGATAGTACCAAATTGATACTCACGGGATCTTTTACATGTCACATAATCATAAGGCATGCGTTTCTACGATTTTCGCCTGGAGTAAGGCCGAGATCGTACACGCATCCTTGGACTTACGAGGCTCTGCACCCTACCTCTATGCTGCTGAGGCGGCACGTTATATAATGGAGGATTGGATCCACGTAGATCAAAAACTTGGTAGGGTAAAAAAACAAACTATATATTTTTTTTAATTTGAAAAATCGTTTAAAATGTGGTGATAAAACATTGGTAAAAGTTTAAAGTTGTACATTTATATGTATGTACTTGACAAAGGGCTAAACACTCGTTAGAAATGACGAGTTAGAAAAATGAACATCATTCCAAAATGTTTTGCAAATTTTACTTCGGAACTGCAAGAACCACTTGCTTTCAACTAATATTGATGATATTAAGTATCCTGAAGAAAAACATCCATTAACATGGCGTATGTTTACTAACTTTCCAGAAACAATTTTCATTCTGTTTTAATTTTAAATATACGTCAAAAGCGATTGTATTGTGATTATTCAAAAAAAAAATACAACTATATAAGCCATAGGTCTCCAACCTTTTTTGAACCGGCGCCCCGTTTTCTAGTGAATATTTTGATACCACCCCCCTCCCTCTCCAGAGAAATAAAAGCGTACATAATGCATGGTGAAAACACGAATCAAATTTTAATAAAAATATTTTATTACTAATAGAATATATTTTTTGTCATTTAGTTTTTTCTAAAGCCCCCAATTCTTTTTACTTGCAAATCTGAAATAGCAATTGCCACGAATATACAATTTTAAATGCATACAATCAACATAAGGTAACCAGTATTAAAGTTTAATTTTGTTAGTGCATAATCAGCGTATTTTTCAGTCTTTCTTATAGACTATATTTGGTTAATCTTCCCATGCCCTCACATACCTTCTCAAAACCCCGTAACTTATTTTGTGTCTTTTGCTGCCCCCCTGAAAACCTCAAACGCCCACGTCAAACGCCCCTATGATATAAGCTTGTGAAAAATTTCTTCATTTGGTGTGAAAACCTAAGAATAACAACTATTATAAATTTTAAGAAAGCTGTATAATGGCGGTGCAAAATTTGTACCATAATTTAGTCTTTAATTAAGTCAAATAAAAAGCTGTATAACTTTTACATAATTTAAATACAATTTCAACTGAATATCATAAAATATAACTATGCAACTCTCCTACGGAAGAAATAGATACAAGAAATTTATTACTTTAATACTGCCAAAGCTTCACTGCAACTGTATTCATAAACTCTCAACTATATTAAGTCGATTCACTGCTTTCGAGAAATCCTATTTTTAAAAAAGAATATAATTGAATCTTTCTTTCTTTTTTTATATTTAGTATCAATTGAATTAGAATATACAAATAAAATTTTTTATTACAAGAAATAATTATTTAAATGCAATTTTTTGTGAAAAAAAATGAAGGAACAAAAAATGGCATTTTCACAACATTCTCTTTTTTATGGAAAATGCTTCTATATAACATTTTTTTCTTTATTATACATAACTAAGACTTCTATACATAGCCTGAAGTACATAATTTAGAAGTGGATTTATTCACATTTTATTATAGAAGAGTATAGAAATTTTAACAAAAAACACCCGTTATTATTTAAATTGATCATAACACTGAAAATGTGAAATTTTCAAAAATTTTAGCTTAAGCTTTGTGTAGAATCCCTGACTATATATAAACAAAATATTACTATAGAAGCATTCTTAACCTAAAGAAAGAATGTTTTCAAGATATGTCATTTTTTTCCTGATTTTTTTTTTTTTCTAAAATTTTTTATTTAAGTAGTTTCTTCTTGTAATAATATTTTTAAAACAATTTTATATTTATATTCTAATTCAACTGACTCTAAATATTAAATAATTATCAGTTTATACACTTTTTCAAATTCACTTTTCTGAACGTAGTCACCGACAAATTGCGACAATTTAAAAATAGAAATGTAGGGATTTTTTGCGGTTTTTAGATTTATTTACTACATTTTAAGAAAAATATGCTAAAATTAAGAAAAACAGAAGTTATTATTACTCAAATGGGAAAAAACCAGTAAAAATTTACAATTACATAAACGGGGCTCATTTCCTACAAAAAGTCTGTGAACAAATTTTCAATTTTGATGTGTTCCTTTGCTATTAATTTTTGAAATGACCTTTTGGATAAGAGATATTTTAGTTTTTAGAAAAGATAGAGAACTTTATCTTAGTTAACATATGAAACTTCTTAAAAAAACAGTGATTATAATCACATGAGGGACAGTAAATTTTGTAATAAAAGAGTGATTGATAAATCGGAAGGTTAAAACACTTCTACAATTATACAGAATATACACACAAAAAATCAGTTAGTTATTTTCAAAACTTTTTGAGCAATCACTGACTCTATTTCAGCATTTTCAAAAAAACAACAAAAAAAACACATTTTGAGTAAAACGCATTTTAAAGTATGACATATCTTGCTTAAAATAGTGATATCTGCCTTTATTGAAGCATTTACAGTTATTGTTCTAGTGAATGGAAGATAATAAACTTAGTATTTTTATTAAGCTAATAAGATGGCTTATAAAATAAAATCATAAAAAAAATATCAATTTTTGGCAAAATTGACAATTTTAGGGTAGTCGGAAACATTAGCATTAGATATATTATATTTTCTTTGATTTACCCCTATTTATTTCTAACCAGAAATTTAAAAAAAATTCAAATTACCAATGCACAATTCTAAAAATAAAGAGTTTTCCTAATTACAATAAAATGAATTATCACAAATTATATTCTACATCAAATGAAAAATTTCGAACACGCGTCTTTGACAAAGAATAAACTTTCAAGCAGATGTATTATTCTTTTTTTTTTTTTCTTCTTTCGATTCCGACTCGAATTTCCAACAAGTCGGCTTCCAGCAGAGCTTTTATGTGTTCACGTGTTTGTCTATCATTTTCATTCGTGGGTGTTTTAGTTATGAAAATATGCGCGAATAAGCAAGTGCAGCCGATGGTTAAACAGGCTGGGGTAAAGGGCTTCAGTAAATAAGGAAGTTTGCTTATGAAAAACGAAAGGATGGCAGAAATTTTTGCTTCGTTTTAGAGAAGAGTTAACGAACTTTTAAGTAGGAATTCTATTCAAATTTTAAATTACACATACCGGTAAGAAACGAGTTTTTAAACATAGTTTTTCTTTCAAACTTTACATTTTGCCTAACATAGTTTTTTGATACCTTAAATTTTAAGAGCGAAAGGGAACGTTGAGACAAATTGAATTTATTCTATAATTAGTTTTAATAATCTAATGCTACACGGGGGGGGGGGGTGATTTGCTGGTTTCAACATTCAACTGTTTCACGTTGTAAGCAAAGGGAATTATGAGTAAAATTAAATTTTTGAAATAATTAGTTTTAATCAAATAATTTTTTATTAATTACAATTAAATTATCGTATTATCATCCGAAAAAATCGTATACAGAAAATTTCAGCTCAATTGAGAGCTTTAAAATGTGTGAGAAAAGTCTTATCGACACAAGTCGCCAAATTTTGTCGCCAAAAATGATGTCAACGTAGCTGTACAAGCAATTTCTTAAAAAATTAGTTTTAATCAATTGATTTTTATTAATTAAAATTAAATCCTCCTATTATGATAAAAAAAAACGTTTATTCAAAACTTCTGCTCAATTGAGGGCTTTAAATATAAGAAAAAAGCTTTTAAAGTTTTGACCCAAGTAGTCAACATGGCCGCGAAGTCGCTGAAATTGGTTGCCGAAAGTGATACCATCGTTGATGTACCTACCATTCTTTAAAGAATTAGTTTTAATCAATTAATTTTTATAAATAACAATTCAAATTTCATATTGTTATCCAAAACAATCGTGTATAGAAAATTTCAGCTCAATTGAGTGCTTTAAAATGTGAGCAAATAGCTCTTAAAGTTTTGACCCAGATATAGTTACAATGTGAACACAGAAGAAAGCCATTAAAAAAACCCTATTAATTTTGTGTATGTATCGTAATGTTATTGCATTAGACAAAGTCATAATAGCTTTAATTAAATTTTGCCTATTACACATAAATGAAACTTCTATACAGAGCCTGAATCGATATGTTTGAAATTCCGAAAGAAATTTTAACTAAATCATCTGTAACTATCTTGAAAATGGAATTTTTTAAAAATCCTAGTTCAGATCATCTTGAGAAGCCGGTTATATATTATTAAAGCATATTCATAAAAGGAGAATGTTTTGGAAATATGCCATGATCTCTTCACTTTTTGGCAAATAAACCGTATTTAAATAATTTTTTCTTATAATAATATTCTTAAAACAATTTTAAGTGCATAATCTAATTCAACTTTCTTGTAATAATGTTCTTTAAAAAAAAAAAACGGTTTTAAACGTAGATATTTTAAAATTTTGCTAGACGAAATGGAATTTTTTTTTTATTAAGTAACAACACATTACACACATTAGACAATCCATTCTAAATAAATTAATTAATAACTCAAGAAATTTTTTTGAACCAAAAGTGAGTAAAAAGGGAAAACATTTTAAAAAGAACACTTATTACAAACATTTAAATAACACCGTAGCGATTTTTCTAAGGATTTGTAAGAAATACAGCTGGAATATGCCATTGTATTTTCTTAAATAAAGTCAGTTGAAATAAAATAATTATACAGTTAATTTGATAAATGTTACTCTGTCAAATGTAATGCTATATATTCTATTCATAATATTACAAAGAAAATCAATTAAAAACTTCATTAAGTATTTTTTAATTAATATTATTTTCCCTATACAGCGACTGGGTAAAAATTAATTTTTTTATCTATATTTCATTTTGTTCTACACATAAAAAAGGCGGGAATACATAGAATGCATGGATATATCAGTCGATTTCGATTCAATCTATACCGTTGCCATACCGCTTGGGAGAAAGATTATCTAAAAAAATAATACTAATGAGTCGTCTTTTGTTCGATTTTATAAAAACAAATATTCATTCACCGGAAGTATCTAACGCGAAACCATTTTTTCAGCAGACAAAGAAAGTGAAAGTGTTTGACGGGGGAAAGGGAAGGGGTTGTATCGAAGTCCAGTTTATATTGTTTCACTTTTTCATGGTCCACGTGCAAAAAGCACAAAGGGGAAAAGCAAGAAGCTACAGTAGCTGATGACCCAGATGATCTCGTTATTGAAAAAGTGTAACAGAAATCATTTGCTAAGACTCCAGACGTTGCTCGTCTGCGGTTGAAGGTGCAAAAAGGTAAACAAAAAACACAAAAGCTTTGTTGTTTTGTCTAACAAATGAGGTGTTCTTTTTCTTTCCTTATTTTTTATTTCCCTTTGAGATAATCATTTCTTGAATATAATAAATGCGACGTTTCTGATTTCAGACATTTTGCATTTGAGGTTCTATTTAAAATATACAGTGGCTCTCACACAAAAGTGTTCGTACATTTGCAATTTTCTAAAAAAAATTATTGTTTTTGATTAATAAAAATTAATACATCGGAATTGCAATTTTTTAAATAATATTTTAAACTTGTATTTATTGAAATAACATAATCAATTTTTAAAACATACTTGTAGTGTAACTATTATTATTATTAAAAATTAATAACATAAAAAAGCACTGAAAAATTACGCGGCAAAAGTCTTTGTATACTTTAAAAAAAAACTCAGCATAGGTAAAAAATATCATATTTCAATTTCAGAAAATTCAACATTGACAGTAAATTGGTTGGGATGATATCAAGTTCAACAATTTTGGTTTCGTGGGTGTATATTACTTTGGAGAAGAAAAAAAAAAAAAAAAGGTATTCCCTCTAGAATATAGTTGAAACTGTGAAGCATGGACGAGGAAGTATTCTTGTGTGGGGGTGTAAATCGGCTTCAGGATAAGGCAATTTGGTATTTTTTTATGGCTTTAGAATCATAAAATTTAATTAAATATTTTAAAGAACAATTTGAAATTATCCGTCCAAGATTTGGGTATAGAAGACGATTTCATCTTTTAACAAGATAATGACATCGAGCGCACTGCTCTTAAAGTACGTCTCTGGTGTCCCCAAATTCTGAAAAAACCTCCTAAATCACCTGATTTAAACCTAGGAAAAATATTTGGTCTGAATTTGAATTTAAAGTAAAGAAACATGACATATAAAACAAAATGTGAAATGAAAACAATGATTACAGAAGAATAGAAAAGTATCGATACAGAAATTACAAAAAAAAAAAAAAAAAAAAACTGATGGAATCTACACCAAGACGTTTAAAAGTTACTGTGGACGCTGAAAGATATCCTATTACTAAATTAGGAAAGAAATGTAATATTGAAAGCTATGTTGAAATTTCTTTAACTGTAGGAAGACTTTTATAATGTAATTTTTTTAGTAGTTTTTTATTAATAATTTGTATGAATAATAGTTATACTATGTTTTGAAAATTAATTATATTATATCAAGAACAAATTGCATATATTATTAAAAAATTATAATTCGGATGCATTAATTTTTATTATTTGAAAACATTAAATTTTAAAGAGAATTGCTAGTGTAACGAATACTTTTTTGAGAGCTATTGTATGTGTAATATGGTTTTTAGGTAAGAAATCAGCTTTTCAAAAGTTCTAATTTTTGAAATTCTTGCAATATTTTTTTAAAAAATTATGTCGTTAATGCAGGATTAGCATATCGGTAGTAGTTTTTCATTTTTTAAATCTATTTATTTCGTTCAATAATCCCTCAAATAATAAAAATTCTGTGGTAAAAAATAATTATTTATGTTTTAAATACATGATTTATTCTTGGCCTCGCCTAAAGCTTTGTGGACTAAAAAGTTTTTTCCGACCATTTATCAACGGCGGAACATGTATTGTTGTACTATAACTTACATTTTATTAAAATAGAAAATTTTAAGAAGGAGTTGAAACGTTTAGATATTTCCTGGCCAACTGTTTTGTCTTTGTTGGTCAATTGTACTGAAAGCCTTAATGTCTTAAGAAAAATTGCTTACTGTATAGATTTTTAAAGTTTTATTGTGTATTTCCTCCCTTCTTTTTATTTTATATTTGTCTCTTAAATGTATTTTTAATTTTGTTTTAAATTTTATAATGACATTATACCACTTACATCTGTAAGCCTCATGTTATGCAATATGGTGCATGAGGAGTTTTGTAAATAAGTTACTTAAAAAAATAATAAAGGATCAGTCCCAACTTTAGATAATGAGCATTTTAAAAAGTATGATAGAAGCATGAATTCACAAAAAACTGTGCTAGCAAATTGCATAATTTATAGAGAATATTATACATTTAATACCTATTCAAGTTTACTTTAATGTTCAGAAAACACAAATCATCATCTACAATCTGATTATTTAGAAAATAAATTAGAACTCATACGAAATGCAAATTAAATTTTGAAAATGTTATGATAAAAATCTTAAAATCCACCTGGTCAATAAAATCTAGCGAAAGCGAGAGCTTTCCGGTCACGAACTCGTGGCCGGACTGTCCTATGTTCTTGTCCTAGTGCCACTGAAGATCCTCCGTATACAGGGGATGATACATAAAATCTGCCGTGGAAAAGTTTTCAAGTTGGTGTGGTGTGGCAGTTTGAAAAGGTAGGGTCATCTCAGGTGTCGTCCTCGGCACTTGACCAGGCTTCAAAATTACGAGATCCATCACCAATAGCTGTCGTTTTTCTTTATAGGACGAGTTTAATGATCACTCACTCACTCCTAATGATCTAAAACTATATTCAAATCCAAAAATAATTTATATCAATACATTTTTACAAAAATTTTCAAATCGTATAAAATATATTATGGAATATTAAAAAAAAAAAATTCTCATTTACATGTACTCTATCTTTATAATATAAAAAATATTACACAAATTTTTAAAATTAAGAAATAATTTAACTTTTCATTTTTAACGCATTAAGGTTTAAGTAATCGTGAGCAAATTTACATCAAATTATGTATTTCCGTTTTGCTGCCCTGATATTTCTATGGAATTACCTGCCAGGCAGTACATCAATATATCATAGATCGGTTTCTTGTTCCTTTTACTCCGTTTTAAAAATAACTTTCTATCATTTTTTATTCGCTTGTTTTCCTATTTTTTTAAAGAAAAATGCTAAGAAATTCATATTTTCCCCCTGCGTAATACAGCAAAGAGAAAAGGTTCAAAGTTACAGAACTGATTTAACCTCACAATTTATTTCTAAGTCTAAATTTCTTACTTGAGGTATTGGGTTAACCAATTGATTTTTTTACCATCTTAAACTTTTAGAATATCGTAAAATAAAGAGTAATATTCTAAGGGATGACCCATGTCAGTGTGGTAGGGTCGGAAAGAAGATTAGCCACAGTCAAAACAAACTTTGTTTATTATTTATTCTCAGCGAAGATACAAATTTAACAATTCAAACTGAAAAATACATCAATTACTAAATATGTGAAGCAATCGCGGGGTAGACGAGATACTAAGATAATTAATAAATTGGATCACTTCTACGCTTAGACAATACGCTTTCTAATCCAATTTGATCTAATCCAAATTTCACACTTAATTGATCCAATCGTTAATTTTAATATTAATCCATTAAGCAACAAAGTTCTCGTGCCTAGCTCACGCTAATCAATCACTGCTATCCTTATAGCAGTCTAACCTCTCTGTCCCTCTTATGCGTCGTCTTCGAAGGAAGGCTTTCAATAGAATAAATTTTAAAGACCATCCCCCCCTCCCCAAAGAGGACTGTTAGTAAGAAGAGCATTAATAGACCCGTTAAAATACTTTCATTAAAATTTTTTTATCCCTCTAGGTTGAAATGTTTTAGCTATAGGTAATTTATAATTATCGTTTGTAAGTATTGTTTACAGTAATTATTTTCGTAAGGTGTATTACTAATACATATATATCAATTTAAAAGGATTTCTTTTTCTTCAAAAAGTATACGCTACATGTAACATTTTTATTTTCCATTTTCTCACGATATTTTTATTAATATAGATAATGCGGCACACAATAAGAATTTAAAATATTATATACAAATAAATTTAACAACACAATTTAGCTTTAAGCCTGATTTTTTTTTTGAAATGCTGGACACGCATTTTAGATTAAACATATCACAATTGAGATATCGTTCAACCAATAATAATAAGTTCTTTAAAATAAAATTAGGATCAAACTTTAGTTAAGGGGTCTCAAGGGTGTTAACTTTCTCTAGAGGGCTGAAAATATAAACAATATTCAAATATATATAACTCTTTGAAATTAACATTAAACAATTCGAATCTTTTACATGTTATTTATAATAGAGTGGGGCTTCAAAAAATTGTAAAATGTTTGCAATATAATTTTAATTTTAAAAAATATAAGCATATGAAAATAAGAAATATTAATTAAGTTTTACTTTGCAAATGCTATTTTCAAAAGTAATTGCTTTAACTACTAGCAATAAGTTGATTGATAAAGTTAAATGTACCCTTATTACACCGTAGTCATTTTAAATAAATAGAATAATAAATTAATTTTTTTAAAAAAATAAAATAATATATATTTTTAAATTTAAAAATTTTTTTCCAATATTTTTTAAATATTTTGAAATACAAAAGATATATTATTCTTAAATTACTAGGGTTTAAAGAGTATGATATATTTTGTAATTCTATAAAGTTTTATACCGCAAAGGCTACTATTTTAGAAAATAGCGTGCGCGACGCAAGAATTACTTGATATTTATTACAAAATTATTTCTAATTTGCATATGCTTATAATTTTTAAAATTATGATGATATTTCAAACAGTTTTGCCTTTTTTTGAAACAATAATCCTTTGGAAATAATGCGTAAGAAATTCGAATTGCTTAATTTAAATTTAAACGAAGTATACCTGTTTGAAAATTGTTTATATTTCACCCCTCGAGAAAAAATTAACACCTCTGAGACCCCTTAATATTTTATAACTATCGTTTATAAGTATTGTTTACAATACTTATTTTCGTAATGAGTACTATTAGTACATATATTTAAGTTTAAAGGTTAATTTCGTTTTCTTTAAGAACTATACACTGCTTGGAACATTTATATTTTCTCATTTTCCCACGATGTTTTTATTTATATAGAAAACGCGGATATCAGAAATACGCTAAAAGTGTTTAGATATATCTCTGGTCAGGAGGGAGGGGGGGGGAATTCAAAAAGAGGAGTTCATTTTTGTTTCATCTTTATATCTCTATTATGCCTAGAGGGAGAAAGAATGTATGAGAAAGAGCAGAGAACCACACGGAAAGATGCGGATTCCAGATTTATGCTCTGTTAGACAAAAATAAAGTTTTTTTTTAACAAAAAAGGGAAATAAAAGGGGACACACACACAAAAAAGAGGAAATGCAAATTGAGAAAAACCGTGCGAAAGTGAAGCTGAGCGATCAGATTGAAATTGAGAGTAAACGATTTATGTGTGGAACTGAACAAAGAGAAAGATCTTTGGAAAAGATATAATGAACTACAAATGGTTTTTTAGAGTGGATTTTAATATTTGATATGGTTTTATGAAAACGTAAGCGAAAGCAAAAATACAGCTGGGAGTTATTCGTTTTGTAACATATGTTATGGAATTTTTTTATATTAAGGGGAATTTTAAATTAAATTTTAATTTTGTCTCTTTTATAATAAGGGGAATTTAAAATTTTTTAGCTTTTTAGGAATAAAATATTAAAATAATAATTTTAGTTTGACAGAAGTACTTAAAACATTACAAAAATTATAAAATCAATCAGAAACATTCTGTGTAAAACTTTACAAGAAACAGTGTCAGCTCCCAAGAAAGTTATGTCATTAAATATGTATATAATGTCTTGATTTGAGAATAAATTGACTGAATGAACAATGGTAGCTAAAATAATTATTTTAATTGGGGTATATAAAATGTTAAATATTTATATTTTTATCTTTTAACTACACAGTATTACTATTATATAGCGGCTTCGCGCGTGGTATAATTATAAAAGTTCTTTTAATAATAATTAACTTAATTATCATAAAAATCTAAGAAAAAAATAATTTAATCGTCCTGTTTATATTTTTTTCGATTGACCTATCATTTCAAGGGTTATCTAAGTTGAAATATTTTAATAGACCTTTGATGAATATTAACACTTTTTGCACTGAAAATTAGGAACTTTTATCTGATATATTTAAACACTTGAAATAAAAAGAATTAAGAAATCAAGTATTAAGTTTCTCAATAACATTTACGACTAAGAGACAAATGTGATTTAAATTCAAATATGAAGTTTTTAAAATATTGAATAATGTTTAAAACAAAGAAATAATTAAGAACACTGAAAAAATATATTTTGTAATACGTGCAGTAATAATTATTTTAAGATACTTAAATAAGGTACAGAGAAAAAATAATAGGGCATTTGACTACAGGATTGTAATCTACTCGACTGTTTTATTTCACTAAACAATTCCTTACGTGTTTATAAATTAATTTAAATGGTTCACAAATTTTACCTTCCACTTTTGCAGTACTCTTGTAGTCTTTTATTATATAAATAAATGTGTGTATATTCAGATTATTATTTTCCTCTTAACAGGCTCGAAGATTTTGACTAACGTTGAACATTTGACGCTTTGAAGGTGCGCTTGAGTTATCGATGATTGACCTCATAATTCTGAGCCTCAGCTAAATGACGATGAGGACACCTGAAAGGGCGCTTCACTCTCCAAACGTCTGCACCAATCCAACGGGAGGACTTTAAGCCTCTACAGATTTAGCATGCAACAGTTTTCTTACGCAATGAGTCTTCAGTGATCTCAGGAACTGAACCCAAGACTCAATAAAGGGGTTCTCCGAGTCCAAGAAAATGATTATTT
Source organism: Trichonephila clavata (assembly GCA_019973975.1). Lineage (NCBI taxonomy): Eukaryota > Metazoa > Arthropoda > Arachnida > Araneae > Nephilidae > Trichonephila > Trichonephila clavata. Next base: position 598,090 of record BMAO01024690.1, read on the forward strand.
GGCTCCGAGAAATCAGCCTCAAAATCAAGTTTCTTCTGTTACTATTTTGTTTCTCTACCCTGTTGTTAACATACCTAAGCAGTGACAAGGATGCACAAAGAGTGAATACAACTATTGTTGTATCAATGATATCAATAACCGAATCCATTTGAGACATTACGTGAAATATATATTAGCACCACAGTGCTTCTCAAACTTTCAATATTGACGACCCAATTTTGAATCATAATTTTCATCACGTCCCCCCCTCTCCCTATACAATAACAATGTTTTGAATGCAGTCATACTATACTTTGACGCTAAAGCCAGAATACAACTTTAATTATATAAACCATACAAATTATTAAGATAAGTATTAAATTTTGTTTATGACAAGCCCATGGGTGGGACTACTAATTATTAAATTTGTTTTTAATTTTTAGTACTGATAAATTCAAGTATAAAAAAACGTGTTGTGTAGTACTGATCCATTTATATTCTATGGGAGTGAATGTGTGGAATTATTTTCAGTGATTAATCTGAAATCTTGTGTTTTCAATCGGCTGGCGTCTACCCCATGGGGTTTGCGTCTACCACACGAGAAATTCAGTAACAAAATCATACATTTTTTATTTACCCCCTTCGTATGAAATGTTTTTTAATAGCAAGAAAAAAAGGCGTTTGTTAGAATTTGAATGTAAAATAGGATACACATCTTACACATAGAAAGTTCCGTTTTATAATTAATTATATTTTAAGTGATAATGTGTGCAGAGAGAAAGAGAGAGATTTTCTTTCTGCTAATGGGATGCTTTTCTTGTCACGTTGATGCAAATGTATTCATATTAAAACGAATAAATGATAGGTATTTTAACACTCTTTTATAAGCTTCACTTGTATGTAACGAATCTTTCAACTCACTTTTTACCCATTTTAAAAGATCAGGTGAATTCGAAACGTTGCTGACTACTCCAGGACCGATGGCAATACAATAATTTAATAATTTTGTGTCATTGTCCTGATCAGGATCATCAGAATGAACGATTTCATATTTTCAGATCCCATCCTGCATCTGGTGACTCATTCCAGATCCCATTTCCAGATTGGGTGACTAAACGATTAAGTTACAGCTTAGTCCGATTAGCTTTTAGAGGTGTTTTTTTTCAAACTGTTATTTATTGTATTATATATTTATACATATAATTCTTTCCTTGGTGTGTTTTTTTATTTGATAATTGACATTGTTCATTTAGTTTTAAAATTTTTGGTATATATTATTCTCCTTGTTTTATATAATAGTCTTTTGAAAAATGGAATCTTATTTGTACACTAATTTCTCTTCCTTGCAGTCCAATGATATAAACAATGACTGTTGGCTGGCCTTAAAACTATGCTTAACCTTACAATCTTAGTTTCTAAGGCCAGGCGTTTTCTATCATACTTCTAATGTTATATTATTTTTGACTAATAATGATGGTGTCATGAACCATAGAACCGAAAGGGTGCACTGTTTTTCATTCGCGGCGGGACTCAATTTCATGCGAAATTCTAACTTTTCCCCCTCGAAGATACATTCATGCCTTATATAGGATTCGAACCCAAGCCCACTCGATTAGAAGCCGAGTCTCATAACTACCTTACTGGCTGAGCATCTATCTTTGAGTTATACTGTTTTATACTTATGTCTTACTTTCCTTTATTAAGTATATGGAAATATAGTACATGATTATTGATTATTTAAAAATATAACATAGATTTATTTCATTTATATGTTAAGTTTTATATTAAATTATTAATAATTATTATTTACAAAATTTCACCAAAAAAAAAGTTTAGTGAAAAAACTTAAAAAAGAAAAATGTGAAAACACGAAAATTGTTATTTCTTATTTCGTATATTGGATGCTGAAGTGTGTCGAAATGAGGAAGAAGACTCCATCCTTCACCAATACTTTTCTTGACCCTTTACTCCACATCAAAAAAATTAATTACAGAGATGCATGCCAAACGAAAACTAATCAGATTCCCAATTAATCAAGCATCATTATCACTTTGTTCATTAAGAAAAAAATTATAATCATTCCCTCAGAGATGATTTACATCATTAAACAGTCCCCCCCCCCTCAATCCCTCCCAAAAAAAAATTCGAAACACAGTTTCAACCATTCCGGAGTAACCACCATCGTGGTTACGGTTGCAGCAAAAACATCACGCGTTCATTATTTGAAAAAATTAGCTTATTCCGTGACCTCTAGCGGAGTATAATTTAAATTCATTACTACATTGGCGTATCCTTGGCGCAATTGATTAAACGGGGTTAGTTTTGTTAGTTTTTTTTTTTTTTTTTGCCTCCCTCTGTAGCAATGTAACTTATCAACTAACGACCCAAATATTTCCTTCATATGCGCGTGTATATGCATTATTTTCATTATTATTTATTCTTCTTTTGATCCGAGGTTTCACGAGTTCAAGTCGACGGTATGAACTTTGACTTTATGTCAATCACACGCCGAGAGGGAAGAAATTCTCGCAGGTTCTGCTTCAGCAATTGGACAAGAAGGTTCGCGCAGAGTTGGCAAGACCAGGCGATGAGATACCGACTTCCGAACAAGTCAGAAGTAAATAGATTCGAAAAATAAAACAACAAAAGAGTTGAAGGGTAGTATGCAAAGAAACTTCGTATAATGGTTGACGACTTTGCGTTTGGGCGTTGTCTTGAGGAGTTTCAGCGTTTCCCGTCTCTCTCTTCTGACAACTTTATTAACAGAAATGTCAAAAGATTCATCTTCATTAATGCGTTTTTAGTTGGAAGTCTTCAGAAACTTAAAGAGCTATTTCTGTTGATTGGCGTTATGATCTCACTTAAGGTTTCCGTCTATGTCTGGTTTTTATGAATCGTTTATAAGTTTTCGAAAGAAAGCACTTCGTAATTGTTTCAAAAACTGGTGAAAAATGGCAAATACCTTAATAATTCCTTCGGGACCGAAGCAAACAACATTGTCATGATTAACTGCAACCCCATTGGACCAGCAGTCCTTACACCCAAGGCTGTCATTGGCCATGGGAAAGTCATGATAAACTTAGCATTCTGATCTCAGTTTACAAGTTTTTCTTTCGTAAACCACTGCGTTTAAGTGCATTTAAATATTTTTCCTCGTGTTTTTGTATATAATTTTTTCACTTTTAAATATCTTTAAAGTACTTTTAAATTAACAACACCTTAAATAAAAATGGGCAAGTTAATGAAAGTCAAGCTATCTTTCCCTTCATGACAGCCCTGACCGGCAAGGTGCTCCAAAAGAAAATTCAGCTACGATAATTTAGATTAGAATATGAGGGAGTTTATTAACGTCGCTCTATAAATCCACACGAGGGCTATTGGCTTCGTAATTCTGAACCTCGATCAAGTGACGAGAGCGAAACCTGAGCTGGCATCCCCTTCTCCAAATTACCACAACACGCGTACCGGAGGACAGAGTCTCGATACATTTAATCTGCATCGTCACCCTCTACTCAGTGGGTCTTCACTCGTATCAGGACTCGAACCTACGATACTCAAGCCACGAGTTCATGACCATAGCCATTAGGCTACCACGGACACGTGCATTAGGAGATGAACTCAAAAATGCGTTAACCACAGCCAAAATGTCATAATTTTTGGACCACACAATCGAAAACAGGATCGAACTGAATCCCTGCTTTCGATATCTACGCCCCACCAACGTCTCTCTTTATCCCTTTTTTCTTCGAAAGTGAGTGAATATTAACGTCGCATTGTTCAGCTATTTCTGGCGACGGACCTCGTAATCTTGAACCATGGTCAAGTGACGGGGACGACACCTCAGCTGGCACCCTCCTCTCCTAACTACCACACCACACCAATGGGAGGACGTTTGACCTCTCGACAGATTTTACGTGCATCGCTCCCCTACACGGCGGATCCTTAAGGGTACTGGACATGCCAGCCACGATCCGATACCTTGACCACCGTGGCCTTTTTCTTCGAAAGACCTATGTTTATTCGCATTTTTAGAGGGATTGTGGACCTTCACAATGTCAAACTTTGGTAAAAATTGCGATTTTGATTTTTTATACAAATGATATTCCTTATATTTCATTGAATAATTCTGTCAAAGAATTTTGTCATTTTGATTAATAATTACTGAATTATTTTCTTTTGTTTGTTTAACGCAAATAAATCTTTAAAATGTTCTTATTCTAGTTTGTAAATTGTACCTTTTCATTGTTACGTAAAATGTTGCTTACGTTTCATAATACGCCATATCTCTTTGGAATTTTTCACAACTTATGAAAGGTGATATAATTCACAAATTTGTGCATTAGTTTTCTAAAAAAATTAACGAATCATATTTTGTATGGTTTTGAATGGCTTGAATGTGTGATAATTGTTGAAATATTTCATACAGTATAGAACATTTATCTTTTATTCATCAAATTTTATTCTGAATTTAAAATCTATGTACAGATATATTTTCTTGTAGTTCATATTTATATAAAAAAGAAAATTTGTACCTTTCTTAAAAACTAATACTCAAAGAGCATTTTAAAAAATAGTTTTAAAAAATTTAATTTTTTAAAATTTTTTTAATTTATGTATATATATATATTAATTCGGAAATATATATTTAAATTCGGAAATATATATTTAAATATATTTAAATTCGGAAATATATACTTAAATATATTTAAATTCGGAAATATATACTTAAATATATTTAAATTCGGAAATATAATAATCATTTACTATATTGATTCCAATTTCAGCTAATTAAGTCAACAATTTAAGAAGTTCGTTTTAATGATCCGCCGTCCCCTTAAAACAAAGTTTTTAGAAAAGTTCAATTTGAGTTGCCTCTAAAAGGTAATTGGTTTCCTTAGTGCCCTCTTGGAGTGTAAATTAAGAGAATGAGGCGGTAGCTCAAGTGTCATCCTCGTCATTTGACCATAATATTCACAACTGCTAGATTTGTCACCAATGGTCCTTGTGTGTTTCTAAAAAGATTTAAATTCAATCACACGTGATGAATACATCTACAAAATCCCTTTATTTTATAACTAAGGTGACGAGCATTGCGTATCTAACGATATTCCGTCGAATTCTAATTGCACTAAATAATCTTCAGTGAGGATTAATGGAACTTCTGAACATCTATAATGAAAAAACCAAAGTTCCTAAGGGGCTCAAGTGTAGTATGGGGGGGGGCTTTGGATTTGGCGATTTTATATAGAGATCATGGTGAGGAGACGAATTCATTCAGGCTTCCGGACACCTATCGCTAAGTGAAGTAGCTTGGTAATCCATTTTGGTCACCAAAAAAATTCGCATCGCCAAGGCCCCCCCCCCTACTACACTTAAACCACCCTAAGATAGTTATGAAAACGGAAGTTCCAGTTTGGTCAAAATTCTCGCAATGGTGTCGATTCTTCCCCAGAGGGCGCTGCGATCGTTTGTCGATTATTACGTGATTACAAATAAACAAGAACTGTTAATCGTTTCTGATCTGTTTCTTTCTGTGTGCAAACTTAAAATTCTTTGAAATTCGAAATACTCAGAAAGTATTTCAGACTGTTTTTAAAACTTTACATATTGTCGCCGTTTTTGATAAAAATAAAATATTGAAAATGTGAAATAATGGTATTTACGTATTATCGCCACCTATTGGCGACATTATATGAAACTAAGTTCATGATTGCCATTTCAGCGCATACGACACATACGAAATCGGAGTCACCAACCTTTTGAGTCATCTTGAGCGTTGGCGATTGTTGTGATAGTACGCAAGTACCGAAATAATTAAAATGTACTCGCATTTCAGTCGAAATGTCTTTTGGAACATCGTTTAATTTCGGTGACACTTAAGATTTATTCCTTCTCTGAAAAATTCTTTAGGTAGATGGTGGCTCTAAAAAACACAGTTTTGTGGGAATAGAATTTGGCTTTAATGTCCTTATGTTGGTGAAAGGCTGATACAAAAAAAACATGCTTTTTCAAAATGATCGGAGCATACTGATGAAAAGTTAGATAGTTTGAAGTTTGTTCAACCTGTTTTGTATCTATTTTTTAAATAAATATGGATTCTTCAGTGGAAACCGTAAAAACTTTTCGCCCTACAGTCATTATGGCAATTTAATACGCTACAGTATTTCATTTTGTTGCATTGAAGTAAATGAAAATGCCGCCAAAATACTCAGTCAAATTAAACACGAACGAAACGCGTGGATAATTGTTGAGTGTACTATCATGTGATTATGATATGAGATGGTGAATCGAGTCCAAAATGCGAGATTTTTCACTAATAATTTGCATAACTTCATAAGTTTGCTACAGTGATAAAAGCTTCCGGGTGCTTATTTCTGTCCACCTTGCTCACCATAAATAATACGCGTTGCAATTTTTGAACCACGCTCGAAATATGAGTTGCTACCCCACTATTTGCATTCATTTCATGGTGCGGAGGTCTTCACCAAAGGACCCATTTCCTATTGGGAGCGAGTGACGTCTCAACGGTCAAGCAGTTTTGCGTGGACAGTGATGGGTGCTGATGTTCTAAGGGAAGTCAACCTCTGACCTCCCTTGATCTCGCCGACAGTAAGGTGACCGGTGCAGTTCCACGCCAGCCGCCAGCTTCAAAGTACATCGCGCGAAGGGGAACTTGGATCAATAGTAGAATGGTTTTCCCAAATACGTCCTAACAGAAGTGACTCTATATCACGTGGCACTTTCGTTTGCGGGACATATTCCTCCTTGAAAGAGACTCTCGAATCGCTAGAAAAGACTCACAGATACCAGCACTGATACACAGAGGCATTGATACAAGCTTCTGTATTTCAACAGCCTTACCAGCACCTGCGCCCCAGCATTTCCCAGATCATTTTAACGTCGCCTTCATCGAGAAAAAATCCACGGTCTTAGCAGTGAACTCAGCAGCGCTGCCCTTAATAGAACCCGGAAACGCCAACTGGAAGATTTTGAGCCCCGACAGAAAAGAGGAATCACCTTTCTAAGCAATGCGTCTTTCGCGGAATGAGGACTCGAACAAAACTTCAATTTAAGCTAAATACAAAATGGTCTACAAAACAGATGCATCTCTGTGAGTGAGTGCTTATTAACGTTGCACTGTGAAGCAATACGAGGGCTATTTTAGGATCTCGTAAGTTCGAAGTATGATCAAATGACGAATACGACACCTGAGTTGGCAACCCACACTCCTAACTGCATCACTACGCCAACGGGAAGACTTTGACCCACGACATATTTAACTTGCATTAGCTCCTCTACAGAGTGGGCTTTCAATGGTACTAGGGCTCAAACGATAACTAGCCTACTACGAGTTTTTGATCATAATCGGAAGTGAACACCGCAGCCACCAGATGCATCTTTGATGCTGTCTGCAGTAAAATTATTTTTTCGCAAAACCAGCCCCATATTTCAATAAGTTCGAGTTTAAAAAAACTAAAAACCACCCTTTTATAGTTAATCGAACTAAGTTATGACCTAATCTTTTAGTCGCCAAATTTAGAAATTGGTTCTCAAATGAGTAGCCAGATGCGGAATGGGATCTGAAAATGGGAAATCGTTAACCTTGATGATACTGATAAGGAAAATGGAGTAAATGATTAAATTATCGTATTGCCATCGGTCCTGGATAAGTGAGCAAAATTTCGAATTAATCTGACCATTTAAAGTGGTTAAAAATTGAGTTCAGAGATTCCGTTACATACAAGTGAAGCTTATAAAAGGGTGTTAAAAGGAAGCAAGTTTTTACTTCACTCAATATAGAGCTTAATCACTTTCCTTTAACAATTCTCAAAGTTTTGGCGTCAGAAGTGGCCATCGAATCGTGACCAGAAGGTCATGAGTTCGAGCCTAGTACCGCTAATGTTCTGCAGAGTAAGCCGATGCACATTAAATATGTCGAGGCTCAAACGTCCTCCCGTCGGTATGATACGGAAGTTGGGAAACGGGATGCTAGTTCAGGTGTGGTCCTCATCGCTCGACCATGCTTCAAAATTACGATGTCCGTCATCAAAAGCCCTCGAGTAGCTAGACACAATGCGACGTTAATATTAACTCACTCATTCACTTGGCGTCAGAAAAAAAATAGAGAGAAAAGGGGGGGGGGATATATACAACCTTTGAAGGGCTGGAGGGAAACTGGCCATTGTTTGCTCAACAGTAAGAAAAATGCGTAAAATGTTATGAATTAATAAATTAGAGAGTTGGGTGTGCCAACTTAGATTTGGTCTTCATCATTAGTCTACGTCAAAATTGAGACTCATTAATTGTGTTAAGAAGACTTTAGTGCGAGATTGAAATAATAAGTCGAAAAACGCTTAAGAGACATAGAAAGGAAACTGTACGTCAGAAAATAAAATATTTTGAATGATTAAAAGGGAGACTAGCCTTTGTCAATCCACATCCTTTTATGACCCAATCAATCAATCACTTTAACATCATTATACAAGATGGCGCTAGCACGTTCGACCATGATAAGTGAGTGATTTTGGGGTTTATTGGCGCAAGAGCCGATTTCGGCTATTCTGCGCCAAACATTTGTTTTAACATCTGTGGTCTAGACGGGAAGAGAAAGAAAGAATGAATTGAATGACAAGAAAGAGGGTCGAAAATAGAGAAGGATCACTAGGGTACCCCGGGTTCGTGAAGCCCGTGTTTACCAAAGATAGTAAGCCCCGTGGGAAAAGGAAAAGATCACGAGGGCACCCGGGATTGTGACACCCGTACTCACCTAAAGAAGGTGAGCCCCCTGAGGGGTCGACCATGATAAACATTCGAGAAATACTTTAGAGTATATTTAAAATAGTGTTTCATCTAATGCAAATTGAACCCAAAGAAGTTTTTATCTTTTTCATCAAGGCTCAACTTTTTCTACAGGTAAGGGGATTTATGTTTACATTTTATGCTAGCTATCTAAGTGATGAATGTACAAAATTTCTTCTTTCGTGACAACCCAAAATTCGCAGTTTGGGTGAAAATTTTCGAGATTTCTTTTATGTTTTTATTTTATAGCCCATGCATTAACATTCCAAAACCTTCTATTTTTATTTCTACGATATTTAGAAGCAAATATATAGCATAATTAGTAAACCGGAAATGAGTTTACAGAACCGGTAGTAGATCCCTACACAAAATATTTTTAAGATATTGAATTGAAATTTTCAGAACATGTTTTATTAAGTTCTATTTGTGTTATGAATCAAAATCTAATCTCTGTGTATATATTTATGTACTTTATTGCTTTTTTACGAAAAAATATCACTAAATTTTTAAAAAAATCGTGTTTTGCATAAAATTTGGCATATTTAATAAAACTTTCGAAAGTTTTACAAATCTTTTAATTCCTAACACACATAAAGATTCATTCATGTACTGTATAAATATTATTTGAATACATTTATTATAATTTTGTGTAACTGCAATTTTTATCAAAATTTCACTAAATATGACAAATGTTATAATGTATAAAACTCGTTAGAAAACAGCAAAATGTTTAAAAAATGTCCAAATTAGTTAAACATGAAGCTAAAGAGATCTTGACCTATAAATATACGAGTTTAAAAAAATGTACAATTAGTAGAAAATTTTTATACTGTATTAAAATTTTTAAAGGCATTTTCGGAGAAACTATGTTTTTCAATGTTTTGCTTTCATGGTGAAGTTCACTATAAGATTTCTTTTTAAGATGTTGAATTGAAATTTTCAGAAAATGTTTTATTTAGTGTTATCTTCATTATAGACTACGATCTAATCTCTGTGCATATATTTATGTATTTTATTGCACTTTTTGTGAGAAAATAAGTTTTATAAAAAATTGAGTTCGTGCATAAAAAATGACATTTCAAAATTTTTCAAAAGTATTACAAATCATATAGCTCTAAGCAATCATAATGATATTATTTATGTACTGTATAAATATTGTTCGAATATATTAATTAGAATTTTCAAGACAAGGTTTTCCGTAACTGCAATATTTCACTCAAAATTCCAAATGTACCCAAAACTATTTTTAATTTTGGGGAAATTGTACTTGAGTTCCAAGTTTTATGCTCCATTCCAAATTAAAAAAAAAAGTGTTAATTTAGTTGAAAATTTATATAGTTCAAAAAAGAGCTCAGAAGATTATTACATACCTTAAAATGTTTTCAGCATAAGATCTTTAAATTTCTTCTGAAGAAATGAGAAAGATCACACTTAAAGCTTTCAAAAGAAGCGTTATTTTATGGATTAACTGTGCGACGTTCGAAACCGTTTTAAAGAAAGAGTAAAAATGGATATTTTTTTAACGTTTAGTGTCGGTTATAATAGAATATATATATTTGATTTACTAATATTATTACAAGAAAGAATTATTTAAATGCAATTTTTTGGAGAGAAATAAAGAAAAAGTGACATATTTTCGAGAAATTCTCTTTTATTAAAAATGCTTCTGTGTGATAATAGTAATTTGCCTTTAAATACAGCTAAGACGTCTGTACAGAAATTGAACTAAAATTTTTGAAATATATAATTTAGAAATAGATTTATTCACAATTTTATTGTATCCGAGTAGAGAAATTTTAACAAAAAATTTCGTTATTTTCAACTTTGAAAATAATGTGAATTTTTCAAAATCTTCACTACAGCCCCGATATAGAAGTCCTAGCTATACGTATATAGACAAAATATCAATGCAGATTCATTTTTCTTCAAAGAATGTTTTGAAAATGTCATTCGATGTTCACTTTTTTCACCAGAAATTGCATTTAAATAGTCTTTTTCTTGTGATAAAATCTTTAAAAGAATTTTATAGGTATATTTTTATTCAACTGATAGTAAATATCAAAAATATTTTTCATTTATACGCTTTTTCAAACGTAGCTTTAAAAGCACATTCAGCATATGTTTAAATTCCTTCTGAAAAACTGAACAAGATAAGATATTACACATACATAAGAAGCACTATCTGATGGTTTTTTACTTTCCGGGTTACTTTCTATGTTTCTTTCTTACAATTACACTAATTAAGATGAAGAATTTTTTTTCAACGCAATTCCACAAACTCGTGTCTGAATAACAATTAAAAATATATTTCATTTGTATGTTCTAAGCGACTAATTTTTACCTGTAAACATTTATCCTTTCATACCTTTTAATGACCTTTTACAAGTCGCCCGAGGTAACCCCAAACAGACAAAACCCAAAGAAAAGACGGGTTTACGAAAGAAAAGAGAAAATGAATATGACCCTAATTATAATCGAATAAAAGAGTGCTACAGAAATACACAAATCCAATATTGGTGGCTTCCTCAAAGCTTCTATTCACCACCCCAGGCGTATTGTACCATTCCAAATAAACACATAAAAATATCTTGTTTACTCGTCCGAAAACAACGTGAAAACCTTTTGGAATCCAGCCAAAAGAAATCAAACCCGGTATTAGCGGTTTCGTCTGCATCATTTTTAAGGGGAGGGGGATGATTGTAATGTTATTATTATTGGGTTACGATGTAATTTGTTTGAGTTCATGCATCGAAAGAGGGGGGGGGGGGAAGAATGCGATTCGAAATATCCCAGGTTCGCCTTGACCCATGGTTTGGGGGAAACAGCCACCTTTTTTTACGATAGTTCACGATGTTTACGAGAACCAGTTAAAGATTCGATGTTAAGAGAAATTTGAATACTTCTGAAGATTAACCTGGTAACGGGTTTTTTTGGGAAGTCCATGCTGGAAAACAGTTAGGGCATCCGTAAGGCACGTCTTTCTTTGCCTAGTCTCATCCACCCAAGCGATATTGTGGTCAGCACCCTTGGTTTTACCACCCGCTAGACTGGAGTTCGAGTTTTTAAATTGTGTTCTTGAATTTGATAGGCAACATTGGTTGTTCTCGTTGAAAATGTCACTTTTCAAGTGCTGTCATTTCTAAACTTCGAAAAGAGCATTGGAATAACGCTAAGAATATTGATGTTCTCTAAAGGGAGTAAAAAAATTAAATTTTTTGAAATTTGAATGCACCATCCAAAGGTGAAAGCTTCTTTAACTTCATCAAATGCATGCCATGTTTGTAATATAAAGGAATAAAGAAATTTTACGTAATAGCTTGTAAACGCGATTCACAGACAATTTGAATCATAAAGATATCTGGCTAGAGAATCGGAAATGCGATTTTGAAATAGCTTAAGCAAATTCTTTTTATTATATTTAGTGGTCACTTGAATTGGAATGTACATAAGAAATTGTTTGAAGAATATTATGGAGTAAAAAATTAGTTAAGAAAAATTTTGTTTTTTTGACCAAAAAAAAAAAAATACACTTTCAAAGCATTCTCCATTTATTAAAAATGCCTCGATATTATTTTGTTTGTATTTTTGTGTGCTTTGCTACAAAACTCCCGTTATCTTGCGTAATTTTAATTCAAAATTAACGAACTCTTTTGCATGCTCAATATTTAAATAATAGTAAACAAATTCATGAAATTTTGCTTTTTTGTTTTAAAAAAAACTTTACATCATATTTTAATAAACCAGGATAGAGAAATTTGAACAAAAAACGCCGGTTATTATTTCAGTTGAAAGTAACTCAGAAAATGTAAATTTTTAAAAAAATCCTAGTTTTTTAGACTCTGTAGAAAAAGTTTTATTATAGAAATATTTTCATTAAATAGAAATGTTTTAAAAATGTCGTTCTTTTTCCATTTTTTGCCAAAAATATATTTAAATAGTTTTTTATTGTAATAATCTTAAGAGACATATATTTTAAATTAAAGTGATTCTAAATATCAAAAGAATTATTTATGTATACGCTTTTTCAAAAAAAAAAAGGTACCAAACGTTGTTACCATAAATTTATAGTTCGAGAGTTTGTAGTGCTCTGTGAATTCTGCAAAAATTTTCAAATTCGCAATTGCAGTAAAAGAAAATAGATACCGCGTAATATATATATAAAATTTCTGAGCTAAGCTTATTAAATAATACTCCCTGAAAAATTCAGTTACCTTTTGAAAGATAAAATACCCAGATACAGCTACAAAAAGCAACTAAACCCAGTGTTTTTCTTCAAGTTGTATATTTACAAGGCATTTTTTTTAGTGATGATCGGTACTAAAATAAACACGAGTCTAGCAAAAAAAAAACATGATAATGACTTTCTCATTTATTCTTTCCAATATTGCTAAGATCTGCGGATATTATAAAAATTGGGTCTCGAATTAAGTATAAGAATTTCGCAATGGACACACATAATCGAGCTCAACGACATGTGTAGAATCTTAAATTTCTAGATCAGTGCTTCTCAAACTGTGGGGCGCCCCTCTAGGGGTTGGTCTAGGCATTGGATCATGGCTAGCGTGTCTTGAATTCGATCCCAGTACCACTGAAGACCCGCCGTGTAGGGGTGCGATGCACGTTGAATCTGTCGAGAGCTCAAACGTCCTCCCGTTGGTGTGGTGTGGTACTTAGGAGAGGGGGTGCCAGCTCAGGTGTCGTCCGCGTCACTTGACTATGGATCAAAATTACGCGGACCGTCCCCATAAGCCCTCGTGTAGCTGAACAGTGGGACGGTAATATTCACTCACTCACTCGCCCCTCTGGGGGGGGGGCGTGATAATCTTACGAGGGGGGGCGAGCATATTGAAAAGTCTAAAACAAAAGATTATTTTTTAAGAAAATATAAATTTACTGAAAGTAAACAAACGCGAAAACGTTCTGACATAAAATAAATACACATTTACACTGATATAATACACTTATACATTGAGAACAATTTTAATAGTTACCAGTGACCCCCATGGGCTTGTCATCTATGAAATTATATAAAAAAATTAACTTATCTTAAAAATTTGTACTGTTTATAATTAATGATCAAAAGTTACGCAATTCGTTCCCAAATGCCGCCGTTTTCCATATAAGCTCGCGTGTGTGATGAATGGGGGGGGGGGAGAAGAAAAGGAATAAGTAATCAAATCCTCTGAAAAAGAAAATCCTGTGCAAACACTGTCAAGGTACTTTTATGACATTCCAAAGCCTTGGGAATAATTTTATAGGTAACATTCCACAGAAAATATTGTACTTCAGAAAGACGTATATATACGTCCAGGGCAATTAACATTTTGGCTGAGCGCGACGTATATATACGTCAGTGGCACTTAACAGGTTAGGTTAAAGTTGTATTGTAGTTTTAGCGTCAAAGTATAGTATTGAATTCATTACATTATTATTGCACGGGGGGGGGAGCGCAATAAAAATTAAGATTGAATATTGGATCGCCAATATTAAGTTGGAGAAGCACTGATCTAGATGTTAGTCGATCCAATGGAATAACAAACAACAAAATTAAGAATTTTTTTTGCCGATCTTGTGTTATATAATCATGTTATTTTTTACTTGTAAGCGGAAAATATCTCTATATCCGCAAATTAAAAGTAAATTTTATTTATTATTGCTTTTATTAACTTTATACTGAATTACTACTAAAAACCAAGTGGAGACCTCGCAGGAAATAGCAGCAGTTGGCGATATTCCATGTAGAGAGCGATGTTCGACATCCCATTCCTTCAATGAACTTTTAATTTATTAATTGTTCTCATTTGATTATTTTTATTGAAAATACCGTAAAATGCGGCGTATAAAGCACACCGACGTATAACGCGCGTCTATACTTTGAAGTCGTATTTTTAAAATTTTTAAGTAGATTCGCTGTATAATGCACACCTCCTTTTTTACGAAGAAACCTGAAATGGTGCCTGTGTAATGCTGCCATGTTTTGCAGTCATTTATTTAAGGAATTATCCCAAACTTTTGAAAAAATGGTATACTTCTATAACTGTAACCCTTTAAGGTATCCAACTACCCTCAAATTGGGAATTTTGCCAAAAATTGACAATTTTTTTTATTGTATTTTATAGGCCATTTTATTAGCTTTATAAAAATATCGTTTATTATTTTCCGCTCACTAGAACAAAAACTACAAGTGTTTCAGTAAAATAAAATGTCATTACATTAAGCAAAATGTCATACTTTAAAAAGTTATGCTTGAAATGTTTTTTTTTTTTTTTTGAAAATGTTCAAACAGGGCCAGGAATTGCTCAAAATGTTTTGAAAATAATCAACTGAAATGTTTTGCATTCTGTATAATAGTAGAGGTGTTTTAACCTTTAGATTTATCAAGCACTGTTTTATTACAAAATTTATAGTCCCTTATGTGAATAAAACCACTGTTTTTTAACACTAAATATACCATAACCGGTCAAAAGACCGTCTTTGAACTTTTTTTATAGAAAATGCGTTTATTCGCTTATCGCTTTTGCTCCTTTGAATTCATGACTTTTTCTTTTAATTATATAAGGTTAATATTAGATTATTTCTTAATTTTTATATTTTTTATTTTGGGCAATATATGTCTTTTATACTGTTAACTGGGTCATTGACTGGGAGAATAATTTATTCCCTTTATAAGTTTATCGTTTCGGAAATTATGATGTACAGGCGTATTCAACATATTGTATTCAATGATTTGCACATTTCTACATATACTGTTGCGTAGTTAGTTCAATCAAAATAACTGTGAATTAAAATTTCAAGACAGTGCCTAAAATTTTAGATTGGAAGTAGAATTTTGTAAGAAAAGATAACAAAAACGGAAAGTATTGGTTCGTAGCTTATATTTTACTTCGATAGCTTTATTCCATTACTAATAAATGTTTCTTTGTACTCATAAGAATGTCAAAACTATCGAGACAGTGCTGGTTCTTAGAAGATATAAATACTATAGGGTGGTGAGTTTTGGGAAATTGATGAGGATGAATATTCTGAAAATGAAGTTATACTGGTTGCAAATGATAATGATCTATTAAACAATGAATTTGAATATACTGCTGACGATGAAAAGGAAAATATTGTGAATATAAGTCGTAGATGAAAAAGAATGAGATTACTATCAAGTTTTGATAAAGAGATAGAAAAGAAATGAACAGCATATTACAATTGATGGATTTGTTTGGATAAAAATACGAATATATGTGATATACCTGGAAGATTTCTATTTCATAGCACTTTCAGGCAACAAGGAAGATATGTCCAACATGATATGCAAAACGTCATATTATGAATGGCAAAACTAGGACTATATTTCTGTGGATAATTGATCCCTGTATTATGAACCATATCAAAAAACTCTCATTGAAAGAAGTAAAGAGAGTGTTAGGAACCGATTTCAGTTTATCTCAAGAAAAATTGGACATAACTGATCGAATGGCGAGGAAATATACCACAAAATCAAAGTCTTGCAATTGGCCTCTCCAAGTATTTTTTAATATCATTGATTTAGTTTGGATTTTGTACTAGAAAATGACAGGAGAAAATACCTTGAGTCAAGATTTTTTACTCCGGTTAGCAGTAGAACTTGCCACCGTCTTTCAATAAACTCACGAACAATGAAAAAAAAAAAAAAGAACAAATTTAGAAGGAACATTGCCTAAATGTACTACTGATTCTTATCAACGCAAGACGTGTTGAACAGCATATTGTAACGATAATAAAACCATTAAAATTTGTTCTAAATGTGAAAATATGTTTGCGGAAAATGCACAATGGAGACACCCAGTATATGTAAAAAAAATGCGATGAACAATGAATTAAGAACTTTTATTCTTTATTTTTATAATTGGAATCGACAATATACTTTTTTGTATAACTACAATGAAGTTACTTTTGGGAAGCGTATAGGAATCAATCTGGAAAAATAAAGACCAGTCTTTTGACCTGCTATGGTAGAAAAAGGGGTGTATTAAGGGTTGGTATGTTTAGTTTTAAGCAATTTCATATAATAACTAAGATAAAGTGCTCTAGTTTTTGCAAAAATTAAAATATCTCTTATCCTAAGAGTCATTTCAAAAAAGAATAACAGCAACGCATCAGAATTGAAAAAATGGAAATTTGTTCATAAACATTTGGTATAGAAAATGGATTCCGTTTATTTTAATTTTTGTAAGTTTTTAAGCATTTTTTCCCCTTTTAGTAATAGTAATTTTTTTCTTTTTAATTTTAGCATATTTTTCTTAAAATATCTAAACACATCTAAAAACAACAACAACAAAAAATCCTCATATCTCCATTTTTTTTTTAAAAAAAGATGTCACAAGTAGTCGGATTTCTTAAGGAATGTCATTTTTTTTTAAAAAAAGCAATATTTTGATTTATGTCAGTCTAATTTTTTTATACTTATCTCTTTTTTTTTTATCTTGAAAGCAATCATTTTATACGGGGCGCATAATGCGCATCCGTAAATTTCGATCTCATTTTTTATGTGAAAAATGCGCATTATGCTCCGGATATTTAGCGCAACTGAACCATTTAACATTTTGCCCCCTGATTATACTTACTGAAGGACTACCTAATTCTTTTATTTAACTTTAATGAAACATTAACGCAACTTAACGTAATCCAACCCGTTTTGAAATGAATAAAAGGTCATGAATTTTTTGTTTGTTTGAAAGCTTAGTAATCTTTAATAATAGCTTTGCCGACTTCGTTTTCAATAAGAGAGAAATGCATGAAATGCTCTCACATACGGTATAATTATAAACAAAACATTAAAGTAATCTATTCACACTCGGTGATAGTATATGGTTTCTATTGACAGTAAATGCTCATAGCTTCACAGAAGTCAAAACAATTATTTGCACGGTTCATCCTATGGTATGATTTAATCAGTCAGAAGTATTCAATTCCATCTCAAAGTAATTGACATTTTAAGCATATCCTATCTTTAAATGTGGTTTTTGTTTTCAAATGCTCAGTTTTTTTGACGCAAAATTAAATTCCAATATAGAAAGCAGTCCATTAAGAAATGAAAACTAAGATTGTGATGAATGGATTTTTTTAAAAGAGTTTCTGCATTTATAGCTCAATATACTCTAAATATTGAATAAAATTGTTTGTTGAAAGATGAAATGAAAACGGTAATAGAATTAGATGGCGAAAAATGAAAATTTATAGAATTTTAGACAGCGTACTAGTAAAACTAAATTTTGATTTGGGTCATAATGAATATAAGTTTAAGTCTGATGCTGAAAAATAAAAGAAACTTGATAGGGTTTTTCATTTAGAAAAAGAAATTGTTATGATAATGCAGAAATCTATAATTTACCTGATTTAAAAATAAACCATATTTTTTACTTGCTCGTTTCACTTTGAAATTATTTTTCTCTTATAAAATATGTTCCTTTCTTCATAATCAAATGGATTTCTATTTTTAATCACTAAAATAATATATATATATATATAGATTATTTCTGTATCTTTAGAAAACAATATGATTGTTGTATTTGCTTTATCACCACACAATTTTGTGAATATTTATGTGGTATGTTGTCATATATCCATGAAACGGCTCCTCTTTGATTTTTATAAATTTATTTTAAAATACTAACAAAAAAACTTTTGATTATAATAAACTTCTTGTTTATCATAGAAGTAAAAATCAAATTTAAATGCGAGCATTGAAACTTTTATTCGGTGCAACAATAACTCGAAGTCCACCACAGGATCTTCTAAACTTTTCCTCTCTGCCGTGGTAGCCTAGTGGTTATGGTCACAAACTCGTGGCCGGAGTGTCACTGGTTCGTGTCCTGGTGATACTAAAGACACACCATGCAGGAGGGCTGATGCAAGTTAAATTTGCCATACCCCAAAGTACTCCCGCTGTTAAAGTGCGGAAGTTTGGAGAGGACGGCACGAGTTCAGGTGTCACCCTGGTCAGTTGGTTCAAAATTACGAGGTTCTTTGCCAATGACTTTCGTTTTTGCTGCCTTAAAAGGTGACGTTAATAAACATTCGCTCTCATCATCACGTGTTTTTCTGCACTCTTTCCTTCTTTAATTTCTCTCGATCACCCATTAGAGTTGAGTGGAAGGTTTGGTAATGTATCATTATTAAATCTGAAAAAAATGAAGGTATTAGGGTTTATAACAGCGTTTGGTGAAGATATCCTTAAAAACTAAATTTTGAAAGGCATTAGGGAAAAAATTTAACGCGGTAAAGAATATTTGAAGAAGACAAGAATATTACTTTTTAAACTCCAAGAAACAACTATAAAAGGTTTTTTTTTTGTAAATATATATGCAATTTTAGTTCTTTTCTTATCTGAAATATATTACTAGGATTTTTTTCTTTGACAATGTGGGGGAGAGTTATCTCCCTTTTCTCAGTTTAAAAATTTTTTGGATAAATTACCCCCCCCCCCAAAGGAATAATAAAAGCTTAATATAAAAACATACTAGATAATTGTGATCTAATCCATTTTGTTTAAAAAAATTAATTTTTACATCCTAAAATTCTAATAGTTCTATCATTTTTCATTATGCATACGGATTTTTGAATATTGTAGTATATTTTTGACTTGTTATCAAACAAACATTCCCCCCCCCCTTTTTTGTTTATAGGAATAGGTATATACGTTTCAAAATATATTTTTAAAATTATAACTTAATTACTATTTTTATCATTATCTGAATTTGTAAATATCAATAGGATCTTATATTGAAGCGATTAAACTAAAATTCTGCAAAATATTTTATGAATAATTCTTATTACACTAAGGATTATAATTTTTATCAGATTGCAGTAAACTATTGAATTTTTTCTCTCCCACATCCTTAGCTATCTAATAGAAATGGAATTTCTTGCAAAAGTCGCAATAGATTGATGAATATCTTACATGTTTTGACGTGAGTGAAGAAAGTACCAATTTCAATTAAGAAATAGCCAATACCACTCGTTATTGAAAGAGAAAAGTTGAACACATTTTTTCTTATCCAATGAGTTTTCTGCAGGAAGTCATTTTGAAAGCTTTATTGGTACGTTGCAAAAGAATTCCAAAATAATTTTCAACATTTTAAAAGTACTTCTGCTCCCAATTTTAAGTGCTATTTGCTGTCTGGCTTTAAAAGGTATCACGTTACGCGTTTCAAAATCCTTTACAACACTTCTAGAAACAAACCCCTTACCCCAAATCTAAAAATTATATCCATTAACGTAGGAAGTGTTAAAATGAAACGATATTGAAGCAATGCGCGTGCCTTATCACGCAAAGAGTTTTCATTCAATTCCATATCAAATTCTATGGTGAAAACCCTTCTGTGTTGAAACGAAATCGAACTTTCCTTTGTAGCAGAGAAAGGTATAAATTTTCGTGCTTTTACCACAAGTGTCAAAGAATTTCCTACCAGCCCACAAATTTGCAATTAAGCCCCGTAGAAGGCCCCTGACTTGTCATAAGTTTAAATCAGTGACGTGGGAGACATTTTCGGGCTTAACAGAAATTGTCTGAAACAAAGAAAGTGAAGGGATGACCCCAGACGATAACCTTTTTGCGACAGACGACATTTAAGGGTGGGAAGTAACTGGGCTAATAGGGAATGTGTGTGTTAGAGCCATAAAAATATCTATGTAGGATGTGTGTGGTTTCGGTTTTTTAATGGAATTCTTTCAGAAAAAAAAAAGAATGGAATGAAGAACTAAAAAAAAAATGTGTGATACCAATAGCAATAAAACTGTAAAATTGTAAAGGTGTCAAACATTTGTGTGTGTGTCAAACATATTTTCTTTAAAAAGAAATTTGATGATTGAATTGAGAGATGAAATGCGGCTTTTATATATATTGAATGTGAAAAAAAGCATCTGTCGTCAAATAAATGGAGTGGATCAAATTAGAGGCATAAAAGGAAAAAAAATCTTTAAAATGTCTTTTAGATTAAATAAAAGCTAACATTTTTTAAAAATAAACAGATTTTTTAAAAATTTCTTTACTCTTTTAATTGAAATTTGTTGGAATTGAAATCGTATTTTTAATAATAAGTTTATATATATATACATATATATATATATACAAATTTTTTAAAAAAAAATAAATAATAAGAGCAGGATTGAAAATTTTAAAGAAGAGTTTCATATTTTGAAAACTCTGATTCAATTTATAATCTCTTTAATCTTCAATAGCATTTTTCTCGGTACACCAAATAAAATGTATAAGACGACGTATCGTAAAAAATTTGTTGGAAAACCGTTCGAATGGAAAAGATAACAACCTTATTCAAGATTAAATAATAAAATCTGAATAAATATATTTTATTCCCTTCAGTGAACAGTATTTAAAATTGAATAGAATTTTAAAAAACTTGACAATTTTCTTAATTATTGTTCTTTTCCTGAAACTTTTATGTGAGATTTTTACATTAATTTACAGTTATATTCGTGTAACAAAATATATAATAATTTCATAAACAAAAATCATTTATACAAAAAAATCTCCCAAATACAATAGTTAAGATTTTTACCGTTCGTGATCGTTACTCCAGCAGAAAATAAATTTTCAAGTATTTATATACAGTCAACTCTCGCTAATTAAAACCTTCGATAATACGAGCCTCTCGATAATTAGAATTATAGGCTCACTCCCTAGAAAAACTCTTGATATTTCGAACTAAAACAATGCGTTTTGGTACCCTCACTTTCGAAGTAAAATTGTACCAGAATACAACACGCGATAATTCGAAGTGATCTAATAAAACTCTCGATAATTAAAACACTAACTATCATGTAGCAAACAGGTTGGAACTTTTGTGTTGTATCGTTTCTGCTTGTCTCCCTTGTAAAGTAGCCCTTTTGATGGCCATCGGAATTGACTCCGATAATTCTGACCGAATTTAAAGTGTCAGTAAACAAACTACGCAACTTTTTCGTTCAAAATCATGTTGATGCGGGCGTTTTTCAAGCTTCATTTATTAAAGAAAAATCTATTGACAATGAATTAGATTGATTTGGTCAGTTTGTTTCCAAGTGAGGGGGTGTATACGTGCTCTTTTGTTGAGTTTTGTTGATGTAGAAACCAGGATGGCATGCGATGCAGAAGACTGGGGATTTCAAATGCTAAATGGTGACGAGATTGTGACTTCCGTGCAAGAAGAATCCGACCCTGTCGACGATGAAGCCGAGGACAACAGCAACAACGAAAGTAGCAAGGGTCCATCAAATGCTGACGCGTTTCTGCGTTACAGACAGCTATGGAGTGGTAGGAACAACGATCAGAGTGCTGTCCGACTCAACTACTGCTTCTCAAGAGAATCAGAGACCTTGCACTGAAAAAACGAAGGTGTACAATGGTACAGGGTAAAATAACTGATTATTTTCCACAATCAAGGTAAAATTGCGACATTTTGCTTTTTCTTCAAGCACGTTTCTCGCATGTGATGATTTTCAATATTTGTATAGTGTCCAGTATCATACTGCATGGATCGCATTCGGTTTTCGGTTATCCGAACGGTGTCCGGTCCCAATTGATTCGGGTGGCCGAGTGGTCTAGGCATCGGATCATGGCTAGCGTGTCATGAGTTCTATCCTAGTACCACTAAAGATCCGCCGTGTAGTGGAGCGATGCACGTTAAATCTGTCGAGAGCTCAAACTTTCTCCCGTTGGTGTGGTAGTTAGGAGAGGGGGGTGCCAGCTCAGGTGTCGTCCGCGTCACTTGATCATGGTTCAAAATTAAGCGGACCGTCCCCAAAAGCCCTCGTGTTGCTAATCAGTGCGACGTTAATATTCTCTCACTCCCAATTGATTCGGATAAACGATGTTCTACTGTACTCGAAAGTCTATGGGTTTTAGCAAATTGACGAAACATCGCGAATCTGCGAGACAGCTTTTAGATGCGAATTTGTGACGTCATCTATGTAGAGGAGACTCCTTTTTATCGGATTTTTAATGCGGTTACAGTATTTTTGTCAACTGAATAATGTAGTTATTAGATCTCCGTCTATTTCAAATGTGTTTTATTTAAATACAGTATATAATTCTAAATTTTCGGAAACTTATTTGTCGATGTGCTTATACGGAAAAAGAATGTGTTGGATCTCATTTTCTAAAATGTGCGGAAGCGATGAGAGTATGTAACGATATATTTTTTGATTTGGCGATGTTTTTTAATTTTTCGAAATCGAATTGACGGTATAATACGCAAGTACCCAAAATAGTTAAAGTAATCATTTTACATATACAATTTCAAAACAAATATTTATTATTGACAGTTCTTGATACTTAGATAACAATGGATTGTGTGTGTGTGATATTCCATTGGCAATTTTAAAATAATTAATCACACTATATCAACGAAAATTAAAGATTTTTTTCAGAAAAAAAAAATTAAACCATTTAGAAAGTATCTGTAGATTGCGAGTTCTCTATCCGTATTCCAGATCAGAGGTCGCCAACCCTTAGAGCTCAGTGGAACACTAAATGTAAAATTTTATATTTGATGGACCACTTATATGATTGATCACTATACAGAGGACCTCTCATATAATTGACCACTATAACTATATTGTCATCTTTTTAGATTTCTACTTAAATTTCCATCCAACTTCACAAAAAACATGAATAAACTTGCAATGCTAAGTAATATCCACAAATTATTAAAAAATAACTTGTTTTTAAATATTTTGAAATTTTGATGTATTCCCGGGAATCCCGGAAATGACAATTACACTGCCGGAAGTTTAAAAAACCGGAAAATCAGAAACCCTAGTCCCACGGCAAGTGACGTAACGGAGAATATTAAGACCCCCTGCAAAGTCAGGACTTGGGCCCCAAGCCAGATCTTACAAAGGATTGCTCAACCATAAAATAACGAGGGCTTTGGGTCCCCTAAAATCCTGCCCTCCCATTAACGATGCGGGGGTGTACGTTACGCCACTTTTGACTATGAAATTGTAACCGTAAGAGAAGCATTCCTAAATCTGGAGTTTTTTCTTCAAGGAAAATGGAATAATGCTAATTTTAAAACAAAGTTGAATCTGAAGGAGTCAAATTTCATTTACTTACGTACTTAATAATCTTTTCTTGTAATTTTACACTTCCTGCTGCTTTTTTTTGGAAATGTAGTTTTTAAATGGTTTAATCCAGTGGAGTAACAGAGAATATTAGCCCCCTCCCCTGCAAAGTCGGATTTTCGGCCCCAAGAATCTTACAAAGGATTGCAAAACCATGGGCTTTGGGCCCCCTTGGGATCCTGGCCCCCGTAATTCGGGGGATACGCCACTGCTCACGACTCCATTTGGTGTCACAACCCCTAGTTTAAGAAACACTTTTCTAGATCATAGCATCATTTAATCCTCATTTTGGAAAATAATTCATGATTTTATCAGTTTAAATATTAGGGCCCTCTCTGCAAAGTTGGATTTTTGGCCCCAAGAACCTTACAAAGAATTGCAAAACCATAGGCTTTGGGCCCCCTTGGAATCCTGCCCCCCCCCTAATGCGGGGGTTACGCCACTGCTCACGACCCCATTTGGTGTCACAGCCCCTAGCTTCAGAAACACTGATCTAGGTCATAGCAACACTTAATCCTCAATTTGGAAAAGGATTCATGATTTTATCAGTTTAAAAATTTCTAAGCCCCCTCGCTGTTAGCAGAAATTTAAAAGTTTTAACAATGCAATAAGTTTTCCATCATTTGTACCAAACGCAATTTTTCTTTTTAACTACGATTTAAAACAGTTAAAGACTTAACCATTAACTGATGTCGAAACTTGTAGAACACAAGCACGAACTTAATCATAAGTTAAATCTTTAATGCAAACTTTCGTTTAACCAGTTTTATAACAAACAAATGATTTTCTCGAGCTCCACCATTGACTTTAATGCGTAAATCAGTAGCAAGTTAATTTCTCACACACACAAAGACATTTTTTTTTTCGAATCAATTTTGTGCAGGTCAAAAAAATGAAGTGCTTCAAGAACTCTCCGGGGTCGCACTTGTCTTTGCATGAATTATTGTTGAGGAAAATACATAAAATAAATGTTCCAACCTAAAGCAAAGATCGGAAGGAGAAAAAAATTGTTAAGAGTTGGAGATGCTGGGTTAATGGATCCCCTGTGGCTCTTTGGTGTCAATGAAATGTAAAATTTCATTCCGTTGTTCGTTTTGGAAGAGGGAAAGGTTAAAAACAAGTTAGAGAGTTCTTAAGTATTTAATTTTTCGAGACTGTCGGAAATAACTTAGCACTGTTATGTAATGTGTATTGTGTTGTATGGCATTGGCAAATTACATGTGATGGACCACACGTAAACGCAATGAAACATCCACAGCAACAAATAGTTTTTTTTTGTAAGGTATAATTGGTACTTAACAAAACCTAACGATGCATTTTCTTTTTTTTTTGTTGAGGAAAGGAATAATACCACTTACTTTTTTTCCCAACAAGATTCCTAAATGATGACTTAATTCTTCTAGAAAAAGAAGCGGGTTACTCAAAATTAAAACTTCTTCGAATACCGTTGTATACTTATACATTTAAATCAAACCTAACCAAATTACAGTAGAACGTCGTTTATCCGAACGTTTATTATCCGGAGAGTCAAATATCCGAACTAGTTTTTTTTGTCATTTACGTGAACTGTATATGAATACGTTTTCGAACAGTGCAACGCTCAACAGTTGTTTCACGTGAGGCCAAAAGTGACATGAAAACCCAATGTGAAGGATATTTGGGTGATTTGGTAAACATCTTCGTGGAATATTAGGTCAGTTTGTTTCCAAATGAGGGGGTGTATACGAGCCCGTTGTTGAGTTGTGAACTGCTATGGTTTTGAATTCAAAACGGAAGCGCAACGACTTGAACATACAGACAAAACTTGAAATATTGAACCGTTTCGCGAAGGGAGAAAGTGGAGCGATGCAAGAAGACTGAGTTTCAAATGCTAAATGATGACGAGATTGTGACTTCTGTGCAAGAAAAACCCGACCCTGTTGACGATGAAACGGATGAAGACGAGGACAACAACAACGAAAGTAGCAAAGATTCAACAAATGCTGACACGTTTTTTGCGTTAGAGACAGCTATGGAGTAGTGTGAACAATATAGTGCTGTCCTACTCAACTACTGCTGCTGTTCAAGAGAATCAGAGACCTTTCAGTGAAAAACGAAAGTGTACAATGGTACAGCGAAAATAAGTGATTATTTTCCACAATAAAGGTAAAATAAAGACATTTTGCATCTATTTTGCTTATTCTTCAAGCCCGTTTCCCATATGTGATGATTTTCATTATTCGTATAGTGTCCGGTTTCCTATACTGCATGGATCGCATTCGGTTTTCAGTTATCCAAGCAATCACGTATCCGAACAGTGTACGGTCCCAATTGATTCGGATAAACGACGTTCTACTGTAATAAAATTTTTGTATGAACTGGTGACTAATAATAAAATAACTTTTTTAATGAAATTGAAACACAAATTGAAGCTTATTGGTAGCTATGCCACTGAATGAACGAATACTTTCAACAACATAATTCGTTGAATTTACACGTTCCGTTTGTTGTTGCGAGCGTAACATATGCAACTCATCTTCATTTTTATTTTGCACAATTATGGTCTCCAAGGAAGTCCAAGACAAATTCCTTATGTTAAAATTTCTGAGGAATTCAGAAATATTTCATTTAGTTCAACGATTTATGTACCGTTCTGCGATTTCTTCTAATACAGCTAGCAAGTCAACTTTTGTAACATTTTTAAACATTGATCATATATAAACAACGTTCAAGGAAAAAATTAATTTCACTGTTACTAGTTAAGAAATCTGGTTCTTGACGGAGAGCGGCAGCTTGATAACCAACTTTGAAATATTCTTGTAATTAATACTAGAATCCCTCTTTTGATTTCCTACGTAGGAATATTTTTTTCCAATTGTTTTCGCTTCTCTCATTCACTCGCTAAAGTTGAATGGAAGTGGGCTGCATGACAGTATTATTCAAAGAAAGGAAATAAAATTTCACTAAAAAAAAGTGCGCGTGCAATTTTTACTTAAAAATGGAAAACTCTCAAAAAGTTTTCAATTTAAAACTAAGATAGGGTCGACGATCCGAGCACGATTTCCGACTAGAGTCGAGAAAAACAGAGTTACCGTAACGCACCGGAATTTGACACTTCCCTTAAATTCACTCCTCAGCAAAACGCGCCTAAAGAAATTATTGCATATAATTTTTTGAAGTAATGTAATGCATATTTTTGATTTATATACTAGCAATATATACATACAACTTTAAATCGAGCAATTAATACCAACTTGCTCATTTTTCAAAGGCAATTGATTCAATATGTTAAGCTTTTTGGAAGTTGTATATTAAATAAAGGATAAATAATCTGTTTTTTCGTAAGTTGAGATTGATTTAATATTTTTTTATTATTCTTCGACTTCATTTTATAAAAGGATGAGGTAACCAACTCGTGGTATTATTTTTGTCGAGCTCAAGAGCTACTGAAGACCCGTGGGGTAGAGGGGCTGTTGCATATGTGCATGTTTGGATAGAGAGGCTCTAACTCAGGTGTCGTTATAATGGCTTGATCAAGGTTCTCTCTCTTAGGTTTCTTATTCCTGTGCTGCTTCAAAGTGTGATATTCACAATTTTTTTCAATTCTTACTATTAGTTCACTCTCCCTATATATATATACATATAGGGAGTTCAGAAATTTAATTTCAAATTTTCTTGTTAATTTTTAAACTTGTAGTAGATGAGACTTGATGTGAATAAAGATTTTCAAGTATTAATTCAATAATAAAATTTTTTAAAACAATTAATTAATAGAAACAAACCAAAATAATAACCCAACAGCATATATAGAAAGAAAAATCATTCAATTTGCGTTCATGTAGAGCAATGGGTAGCGCGTTGGACTTCTGATCCAAAGGTCGTGGGTTCGAATCCCACCTGGAATGGCCTAATGTCTGAGAAGGTGACTTCTTTTTTACTATACTATTTTATCGGAATAATTAAAGTTAATGAGATTAAATAGTAACAAACAAAAAATAATAATCCAACGCCATGTATAGACCATATATAGGAAGGGAAATGGAAAATTGCAAGGAAAATCGCTTTCTATTTTGTCACTTAATATTGTGATTCTGTCATATGTATATACATATTTATATTGATTGTAACTATTTAATAAAAAAAAATTTAAATAAAATATTTCTTTGTTGACCTAAGTAGGAATTGACTTAATTTTTTTTAATATTACTTGTTTTAAAACAAATTGAACTATTTTTTTATTTATACAACATTTGTAAGGAGTACTGGGATCAAATTCATCGAAATAAATAACCTAATATTACTTAATTTATAGTTCATACATTTTACTTAGATTTATTTCAAAAATTAAATAAATCTTTTGCTAAGCAAGTTTTTGTGATTATTTAAATTGACTGAAACGGTTTTCAAAGCAATTACTAAATTTAACCTAGGAAACTTCTCTGTATCTTCTAATTATGCTTAAAGAGTTCTGTAAAATAGTGGTAAAGAATCTTTATCATTAAAGATATCGTGATCAATCTTTACTTAGAAAAAAACTCTGTAAAATGATGATTTGATGTTTACTAAAACTTTTTTACAAGAAGTAATTAAAAATTAGTATAAAATTGTTAAAAAAAGTAAACATTAATAAAATCAGTCAATTAATGCGCTCGTAGACAAAACGTGAATGAAACTGTACTTGTTACACTAGTGTAGCAAGGTGTCCACGAACAATTACAGTTCAATTCAGCCTTTTATTCAACTGAAAAATATTTGATTAAAAAAACTAAAACTAAAATGAAAACCAAATAACTAAACCAAAAAACAATAACATCCCTCGTTAGAATAACAAACATAACCACTATATTTTAAAACTTTTAGTAGTTTCAAATGTACTTTTAAAAAAATATTTAACTATTTTTATGCTTAATGCTTGTGTAATTACACCTTCAAAAACTAAATCATTCACATCAGTTTATTATCACCGGATACGAACTAAATTTGTGAAGGTTTTACATTTCAATATTTTGCTAATCGTTCCAAATTTAACTTATGTTTTAGAACTAAAAACGAAGCCTATTTTACTAATAATTGAAGCAAGAAAAGCTTATTATGATTTTCACAGTGTTCATGTATTTTTTTTACCAAACTAAACTATTTTCTTGACTTGTTAAAGCGATTACCCAGAGAAATACTTTTGATCCCATTTTAATTGCCAAATATAAAGCATTTCAACATTTAATAAATACTTCAATCCTTACAAATCTTAACAATTATATTTGTTCAGGGAGCAAATAAATATTCCCTTGTTTCAAAAATCTATTTTTCACATTCGAGGAATGGCAACACGTGGTTCTTTTCTATCTGTTCGAAACAATCCTTATCCTTTTTTGTGCTGTATGCTAAAAGAAAGAACATTGACCATTAAGGCAAGAAAAAAGGTACAACTTCCCAAGGTTCCAAGCAATTTGAAGCTGGAGGGGTGGACAATCAGCGAGGAAGAACAATCGTCCTTAATATCAGACATTAATTCCGCCGCGGTTACAAAGAATCCCTTTCATTGGAGGCGCTGTTGGAATGTGTGTTGAATAGCTGGAGGAATCATTAGTTAGAGCCAGTTCGTCCCACTTTAACTCTTAAGCTTGATTGTATTTGCCAAAGGATATCCGAAGCTTCGAAATTAAACGGTCTAAAGGATTCGGCTTAATTTTTTGGGGTTATATTCCATTATTCTATGGTTTTGGATTTTGTTCGGTTGAGTAATGTATTTTCTGTGAGAAAGATTGAAAAGATACTCTCTCCAACAGAATAGTTCAAGTTCATATATAAGAGTCTGATGAAATTGAATGTTAGTCTTTCCCTTCACTGATGAAGCGACAAATGTTTGTTTAAAAAAGGCGAGATTTTCTTTTATATTTGACAAAAATAAATGAATAAATAAAATTCAAGAAAGGAAATATATTTTTAGTATTTTTGAGGATCATTTGATGAAAATGAACACATTCGAATTAGTTCCGAAACACGTTTCGGTTGACCTTGTTGCGACATTTTTTTCGTGTTCCTGCCTTGCAATCTAGATGATTCCAAAAAATCTATTTTGAAATGAAGGGAATTTGAAAAACAAAACCCTTTTTTACAAACTTCACATGAAAAAAAATATTTAATTTTAATACATATAAAAAAAACTGTCATTCAATTTACTCATTCATTGTCAGGTAACAATAGAGTCCCAAGACTTTATTTTAAGGAAAATTTTTGCAAAATATAATATTAAGATACTGAAATAATATTGTAATAACGGGGATTTACAGTAAATTTTATTCAGGAAAAAAACACTATGTACGAGATAACTCGTAGCAAGCGTCGCTGAATAAGATTTGTGTGCCGAGTGTCACGAGTTATCTCGGAGTGCTTATTTTTTTTTAATAAAAATCAATATTCAATGAAATTTTCTTCTCATTTAGTTTATTTTTACTATCTCGTCATATAAGTTCATATGGAGACAGTTATAAATACAGATGTGTAATGATCCTCGTTAGGAAAATACTAGTATTAGAGTCCCCTGCGAAGTCAAGTTTTGGGCCCCGAACTGGATCTTATAAATGGTTCGTGCTTGTAGTCAGTCAGGCATTGGGTCCCCTAGAATCCAGGTACCCCCCGCAACGCGGGGGTTGAAAGGGTGCACGTTACGCCACTGCCCCTGACCGTAGCACAAAATTACGAGGGTTTGGTAGCAGTAGCTCGTGTTGCTTCAGTGGGCCATGTTAATAAGCAATTACACACACAAAAAATTCCAAAGGTAAGTTCCTAATACAGTCTAATCTCGATAATTCAAACTTTTGATAATACGAACCTCTCGATAATTCGAAGTATATTCTCAGTCCTTAGACAAACTCTTGATATTTCGAACTAAAACAATGCGTTTAGGTCCACTCACTATTTCGAAGTTAAATCTATGACTTCCCAGACTACAATACGCAATAATTCGAAGTTATCTTCTAAAACTCTCGACAATTCGAACACTCTTTATCATGTACAGTCCTGTAGCAAACAGGTTGGAGGATTACAAATTTTGTGTTATTATGTTTGCGTGTCTCCCCTATAACGAACATTTGCCTGCTACTCCTTTTTAGTGTTTTTCGGTTCATCAGGCGAAAATACTCTTTTATTACTTCCCTTCTTCAAGTGGACGATACACCAACCGCACATGTTGTCAGCCGTCCATATCTTTCGCTTAACACGGGGCCTTGCTATATATGTGTTCAGAAAGGATGGTGCACTAGTGTGAAGAAGAGATATGTAGGATTGTGTATGAATGCATTCTTTTGAAACAGGACTTTTAATTACTGTAAAATATTTATATGGTATATGTGATTTTTAATAATTACTTTAAAATAATTTTATGCTTGTGTACAATTGTTGTTTTATTACATAGTTTCAAATTTAAAGGTGTTAGAAAAAGATATTCTCTTGGAGTATTTTGGGAGTTTTTTTCCCCCTACCCTCTCGATAATTCGAAGTTTTTCATTGGTCCCTCCAACTTCGAATTATCGAGAGTCGAATGTATTAAACTTTTGCAATTCCTACTGTGCACAGTGCTTTCTGACTCACTTGAATCAAATTCTTTTTCACCCCAACAACCATTAATTTTCAATTGTTTTAAATTTATAAAATTTAAATCATGATCACCTTTAATATTAATCAAATTTTTAGATAATTGTGTAAGAATGTTACTTGACTTCCTGTTTTGCCTCCTTGTTCCGTAAGTACATTAGTTTTCTGGGATGAGTACAGTTGACCTTAACTGTTATTTTTCCACAACTAGTCATGAGGCAATCAAGTTAACTCCATTTAGCATTTCAGAAATAAGAATGTAGGATAGAAGAATTGATTCGCAAAAGATGTACGAACTGTTATAAGGAGAAAATAAGCATTAATTATAGCTAAAAACCGTTAGAAGTGTCGTTGAAATCTGGCAAAACCCGGAAGTAGGAAGTTCTGATCGCACACCTTGACCCTTTGGCTCTTTTTCTCATCCTTTATGAGTTAATTAAAAAGAGTTTTAATAGGTGATGGGGTATTCTAGAACCTCTCAAAGTTGATTTAGGTTAGTAAATCTTTTTGTGCAGCTCTTTTTGAATTTGATATGGCTCATTTCTTGTACATTTGCCAAAGTAGTCATTATATGTTTAGTCATGATTTTATTTAATTATTTGAAAAATGATAGCGTAAATTTAGTGTTTAGTCATGCGTGAAGTATTTCTAAAGAACAGTTATTCAAAAGATGGGTTTTTTAAAGGAAAAATTGACTCTGATGAGCAGGAATTTGAAGTGAAATAAAAAGTTTGAAGATATCCGACTGCGTGCGGAGTCGTGATTTTGAGCGTAAAAGTGAATTAATTTTTTTAATATTAAGTGTCCCTTGAATTGGAATATAACTATAAAAGTCTTTTAAGAATAATAATACAAGAAAAAAATATTTACATGCAAATTTTTTTTTTTGGAAGACAATTGAAAAAGAATGGCATATTTTGCAAACATTCTTATTTTTGGAAAAAATGTTTTTTTTTTTAAATAATATTTTGTATATGTATAGCTGAGACTTCTAGACTGTGGTTGAACTACAAATTTTTTAATTGTACAATTTAGAAGTGGATTTTTTTAAAAAAAAAATATTATATTTTATTATATATCAAAATAGAGAAAATTTAACAGAAAACCGTTATTGTTTCAATTGATCGTAAATCTGAAAATAATGAGAATTTTTCAAACTCGAAATTAATGTTCTATAGAGAAGTATTAACTATATATTGGCACAAAATATTATCATTATGGAAGCTTCTCTTCATAAAAGGAGAATGTTTTGAAAATATGTCATTCTTAATTTTTTTTTTTTTTTTTTTGCCAAAAAATGTTGACTTTTTAATACTTATTCTTAAAATAATTTTAATTATATATTCTATTCTAGATTGTACTAAATATTAAGATTTTTTTTTATTTATACCCGTTTTGCCAAAATCACAGTTCCGAACGCAGTTGGATACTTTGAAGCATTTGTTCCACCGTTCATGTCTGCTTTCACCAATGATGAACTTTTTTTTTTCAGAATTGCATTATAATTATGAAAAAAAGTTCTAAAATGATTTTCGAAAGGACTCTATTCATCTGACGTCATAATCACGTGATGGTGGGCTGAACAAATAGCCACGTGTTGGATTCGACTGAGTATTTTGGCGGCATTTTCGGATTTGCATCTGCTATCATATAACAAAATGAAATCCTTCCTTTCCTTTAACTTAAAAAAACAAATAATTTATATATTTTTATATGCATTACTGATAGCTTTATAAATATTTTTTTAAAATTTCACATTAATATCTCTTTATTTTTATTGCAAAATTACAATTTGTAAATTCTCGGAACATCTATCACTAAATTATGTTGCTGGGCAATCGATTCTTATGGCCAAAAACACCTATCACTAATTTAAGTTGCTTGGCGATCGATTCCAGTCGCCAAAAAAATTGACATCTTTAATGGCTCCCGGTTCTATACTTTAACACCTAATTTTGAAGGATTTTTTTTAATTGAATGATCTATAATTTATTGAAAAACAATCTGGCTGACAAACTAACTACTAGGCCGAAAAGAAGACAAAAACACAAGACACGAGGTCAAAGAACAGAAGTATAAACTAAGCTTAAATCTAATACTGTAAACTCTAAAACTATGTAAACATTTAATAAATTTACAAAAAGCAAAAGGCTAGAAAATGTGTTAAAAATATTTAGAGTACTAAAAAAATTTAAAGAATATAAAATAATAATGTAAGCAAATTCGAAAGTTACCGCACAACCCCACAAGTGTAATACGATCAACTGTTGTTGTTTACTTGTCCGCACGTTGATTATCATGTGATGTTCAAACGATCGTAGCGCCCTCTAGTGATGAATCGATCCCATTGATTCAAAGTAAAAAATGCACGTAAAAATTTCAACATATTTTTTATCTATCTATTGAAATAACTTAATATGCAAGAAATAATTATTCAAAATTTTATGATTATTTCTATGCTCGCCATTTTTGTTTCTAGAGTTTCGAAGTTTTTCTTGATATTTTTTACAGCGGAACGATTTCAATGAATTGTCATTATTCTGTATATTTCACATTTTGTTTCCATGGTAATGCAAATTATACAAAAAGTTTGCATAAAATTAAATCCGTGAAAAAGATGAGTGAATTATATATCATAAATTTTTCCTTCTAAGCTCGCAAAACCTTACATTACAAAATAAATTTGATTAACAATTTCTTTCACATTTTAACTTAGATTAAAAGTGCGATCATTCTAATTTGACCTATATTTTATGGTTATAACGTTTAATTTGTAAATAATAAATGTGTTTATAGTTTAATTATTTACTATCAAATGGAGGATATTTAATAATTGCATTGATGATAAATTATTCGTAATTGTAAAAACGTTCATGTTTCGCTCAACGCTGGTTATTCCTGTTTTTAAGTCATTAAGAGAAAAGTTAAGATGAACATTCGCTGAATTAAAACTGCTCAGATAAAAATCCCGATTTGATTGTTATTAAAATATAAAATTAAAATGTACAATTATAGGGTGTTTAAGCATTTAATGTAGTTTATAAACAAATAATAACTTACTACATTTGGATGGAAAGTAGAGAAAAATACATCGTTATGGAAAACGCTCTAAGGTTTTGTAACAGCAAAATTTATGATGAGATTTTGTCTAAAATTACTCAAGGGTATAACATGCAGACGGTTTTACATCAAAATGTAAACTAGTTCTAAAGAACATTAATCTTGCTCTAAGTGAGACGCGGTTAAACTATTATTTACTTCTTTGCTCGAACCTGCTTTGGTGACAAGCTAGCTAGTTATAAAATATATATATATATAAAACATGAATTGAGATTGAAAATTCTAGAAAATTAAATAGCAATATTTTCTTTTTACATGGTCTTTGAATGAAGTTTTACAGTTTATTATTAGAGCAACAAAAAAAAAGTTAGCAAGGTTTTCCTTTGCATTTTTTTAGGAAACCTGTTTTTCGTATAAATGAAAATACAATTTATTTGATTATAAATATTTCGCATAAAAAGAAGCAGAGTTATTTACGTTTTTCATATAAACATATTAAATATTTTTATACTTAAGCTATATAGCTTAAGGCTTTATAAATATAGTGAACTTTTAATATTAACCATGCCACATTTATATTTGCTTTTAAATAATTTATAGAAAGGATTATACTTGTTTAAGAACATATTAGTTTGCATTAAATAATTGCTACAAAGGTTTTAAAAACATTTAATTATATATGTCATTTCCATAAATATTTAAATTAAAGTGCAATTATTTTAAACTATAAAATCACATTAGAGAAAATTCAATAACGATAAAGAATCCATTATCTTTTACGCCACAAAACCTTTCTCTCTCATTTTCGAATTTTATTTCTTCGAATTTCCTTTTATCGCGCTCATAAAAGTTAAGCGTGACCCATTTGAAATATTTCCACACAATAAAAAACTCCCAAATACACGTTACATTCTACAATTTCTCTAACCGAAACGTTTCATGTAACACCAGAAAAGAATTCCACTGCAATGATATCGAATGCTTCCACTCTTTATTAAGCCGCCATTTTGAATAAAAAAATAAAGAAGGCAATTCCATTGTTTCTTCCACAGATTCTGGCAACGGTCGACACAAAGCGTCATTGTTTAGAAGTATTCCCAAAGGTACAAATAAGTGGAATGCCTGTGAAATTGTTCATTTAAAACGCGAAGAGAGAAAAGATACAACAAAGGTAATTTTGAAGATCCTTGGATCTAATACCAGGCACACTATTGCGTAACGCTGATGGGTATTTTCCTCCGACCTTCTGTGATCTTAAATAAAGTTTCCCAACAATAAGGTTCGTTTTTCAACTAAAAAAACACACCAACGACGAGAGGAGTTGAAGAATAGTGGAATCACCTTGCCTGTTAATAGAGAGCTTAGTTTTAACGATGATGATTAATTTTGTATGCGTATTACATTTTGGCTTGTTGATAAACACGTCCGAAAATAAAAAGACACTCAGAATTCAAATTGAATTCATTTCGAGTAAAATCTGTCATTCATTTATTTGCGAACAGCTAAATATATAATACTTGTTTTCTGAAAAAAATATAAAGAATCATTTATATAGATGATGGTAAATCTTTCGTGGATAATTATAACCGTATTATTATTATTGGTATAACTAACCTAGGAAATGCCTTTCTGAACCAATTTTGTTAATCGAAACTTCTATTAATCAAAATAATTTCCTGTAGATTTTTAATTTTATTTTCTAAGGAAATGCATTCAATTTGTTTTGGTGTTTGTCAAACATTTGAAACGTAAATTTTATTCTTCAATATTGATTATCATACAGTTAATTATGCAAGTAATAATAAAAATATTACGTAATATACGCATTTATTGCATAATATTTGACCATTGGTATTTTTTATAAAAAAAAACATGCTATTAATTACAATCATTATAATTAACTTTTAAATGATTATAAATATTTAAATCATAAATAACAATAAAATCATCGTAAAAATAAATGCATTGCAACGGTAAAATATGTATAAAATAAAAAAAAAATTCTTTCCAACATTCAAAATATATTTATTAGCCTATCCAGCAACTAAAAACATTTTCCAAATTTTAAGAGATCTTAACGTGAAACATGTTTAACTTCCGAAGTATTTTAAAAGCAATGGAAATAATAATTAGAGGATTATATATATAATAATTAAAAGGTAACAGCATATTTTTTCACTGCAATATCCAACATTTTGCACAAAACCACCCAAGATGATTGCCAAATTTAAAAGAAATACTTTGAAAATAATTTTTAGAATATAAATGTCGACATGAAAATAGTCATAAAATTATGATTAAGATTTTACACCCATTCTTCATTTGAATATATAAATGGATAGTTTGAGGTTTATGTAAAATAATAGGAAAGAAAATATTTAATTTTAAGTTTTACTTGAATTCGATAAGCATTTAAAGATAAATTTTTCCTTGCTGTAATTTGAAATCCGTTACTTGTTAAAGCAAGCAAAAACAGTGATACAAATACTTCTCAAACCTTTTATTTGATGTATCGGATACTAAAATTGTAAAATATTTTATAGACATTTATATTCTTTATAATCATGATTTTGATAATTTATTCTAAACAGTTTGAATAAGGCACAAATACATGAAGAAAAGGATAAGAACTTCGCAATATTTTACAACTTTTATACAAAAATGAAAATAAGATGAAAAAATTATTGATAAGAAAAAGCTAAATTGGAAAGGAAGAATATGTATAGATGCATCAAATTAAGAAACTCCGGATAAAGCATTTAAAGAAAATTTTTTTACTTGTTGCCATTTAAAAACTAGAAATTGCTAAATAAAATTGCTGTTATTTAAATAAAAATCATATTACAATACAAAAAAATGTTAAGATATTTTCACATTAAAAAGGCCTCTAGGAAATTTAAATCTGGATATGCTATACTCTCTAGCCTGGATACTAAGTAACAATATTGAATCTTTGAGAGATTTTTTTGTAGATTAAAAAAAAAATTTATTTGCTTTTTCAGATAATTTTTTGAGACTCTAAATAGACTCCTTGTGTGCCACCAAATATAACACAAGGTTTACAAACGTAAGTCAATACTCTATCAATAATGGTAGGAAGTTTCAAGTAGATGGATACAGGCACAAATGGGAATCAATAGGGAAAAGAAACAATAATGAGAATGCAAATACAAAAAAAGAACGTGGAAAGCCACGCAGCAGAAGTGAAACTTCTTTGGCGACGTTGGCCGTAAATGCAGGAATAGATCTAATTATATTAAACTGCTGAGGGAACTTACTTTAATCAAATATAATTCGAACTTCATTTATTGTATGAAAATATTTTTATTCAATTTTCTGCATCATCATTTTCCAAAAAAGACACAATAGGTGTGTGGTAACTGAAGTAGGATATAAAAATCCTCTATTGTAGTCAATCAAGAAAATGTGAGAAAACTGCCTCAATCGGGGTTCCGTATATTGTTTTTCCTTCTCCAGAATCAGTATTTATTGTCAAATCCAGTGTCCGTTTCAAGAATTCAATGAGTGGCTTTGCTTCTTCTGAAGCAAAATTAACATTAAAGTCTCCAGTTAAGGTAATCGGCTTTTGATCATCATCGGGTCCAATGATTGCAACAGTCTCTGATGTGTACAACACTAAAACTTTATGGGTAAAAGATGATAAAAGCTGTGACAGAACTACTTGGTGATATATAGACTTTCGACTGGACTGGCTGCTAGTTTTCCTTTTTCTTTTCTTTCACGAAACTCCTTTCTTCTTTTTGCATATGTTCCAGGCATTCTGACTAGAATCAATTTTAATGCAATGGAAATGAAAATTTGTAATATAAACTTAATGCGTCACTAACAGAAGTCACTGTGTTTATTTACAAGACGCTATCCGTCGTGATTCTAGCGCGAACGTTAGTGACATTTACACAATGCCCCAGACACTCCCCGCCATATAATGGTAATATTTTGAGGCCGTTTATTCATTGAAAACGGCACGTTTATTACATAAAAACTGCGAAAATACGCCTCGCGAGCTCGTTAGGAGTAGCAAGGGTACCCACTTAATATCTCCAATACCTAAGTACCTTTCGTCCGAAGCAGCAAAAGGTCCCAACTCCATACCTCTGATGCAATTTCCCCTTAGTAATTGTCCAACTTTTTCATGGATATGACACAAGTCACGTGGTGTCCCCACTCTTTTCCTCCCTGCTGGCCATCTCCTCACCATGGTGACGATTCGGGGGATGGGGGGGGGATCACTACTTCCGTTCGCTTTTTCACCTTAACGCAAAACTGGACAAATTTCCCATTCACTTTCGCGCCTAAAGAAGTTTCAATTCAATAAATACAGAACAAAATACAAGATTCCTCGCATGAAAAAGGAGAGATTCAGTAATTAAAATTATACATTGGGGAAGGTTTGGAAGCATGATCATAATAAGATTTTCAAAATATAAATACATAAAGCATACACACAAATACATTTGTACATATATACTCATTTTTGCACAAGCAAATATATATATAATATATATATATATACGTATATACCGTAAATGCTAGCAAACACGCAAAATTTGCAATCTAAA
The DNA here is from genome assembly GCA_019973975.1 of Trichonephila clavata. Taxonomy (NCBI): domain Eukaryota; kingdom Metazoa; phylum Arthropoda; class Arachnida; order Araneae; family Nephilidae; genus Trichonephila; species Trichonephila clavata. The sequence continues at coordinate 637,173 of BMAO01024690.1, forward strand.
TAATATGGGGGAAAATATTATAAATGCAAGCACAGAACGATGTAAAAGATGATTTGCTCTGAACGAAGGCAGAGATAGGAGGAGGCCACGCTATTTTGTTCTTTTGTAGGCAATTCATGATGTCTTTTGGAACTGAATTTAGTATAAGCAAATATCAGATGCTTGACCTGCTGGACTGTGTCACTAGAGCAAGAACGCTGGTCAGTAGGCGACAAACTGAAGTGTCCGAAATAGGCTTTAAAAGTTCCATGCCCATTTAGAAACTGTGTAAGTTCAAAATTAGGTTGTGAAAGTGTTTAGTCTTTACGTCTCTGAATAGATGAAATAAATGCCTTAGTGAAGTGCGTGCGCATTATTCGATACTTGTGATATAAGTTATTCTACTCGGAAACAATTTTTTCCTTAAAAACATTCTTATGATGTGATTTTGGAATGCTCACATGAATCAAATCGCTTATTCTTCAGATATTGAAAGATAAATTTAGGATGGATTGTGAAATTATGATCCTAAGTGTGTTTCATCCAAACATTTTTGTTGAGGAACCAAGTTATTTCTTAATAAATAGATTTAATTCTTTGTATTCATTTGAGATCATGAACTTTAATGAATTTTAAGACATAGCAATTTCTTTCACGTATTATTTTGAATGATTGGTCAATAATATAATTAGAATTTTTTTGAATTTTTCATAATGTAAGAATACACATATAAGTTTGTATTAGTGAGAAATGTTATCCTTTTTACAACATTGAACATGTATTAAAAATTCCTACTTATATTTTTGAACATGTTCAGTGATTGCATACAACAAAAAAATAAATTGAAATGCATTATGGACAGTCATAAATAATTTCCAATGCAGCTAAGCAGAATCTCTTGTTCTTATCAGGTCTTCTGAAAAATAATTTCTAAAATTCAAGTTAAATTACCTCCCGTAAACCCTCCCCCAAGGTGAATTTCCACGAAAAGCACTTTGGGTCAATTTCTACTCAACAAAATAAACCAGCTTGTTAAATTTTAAATCTAACAGTTCAAAAACGGAAACTTTTTTTTATCGATAAGTCCCTTTGAGGGTGGATTTTCGTAATACCCGTTCTTAGCGGATTCTAGTTCAACAAAAGAAATATGCATACCAAATTTCATCATTGTAGATCTAGTAGCTCGAAAACGGAAATTTTCTTTTATAAATATACTTTAGTAACTGCGCAATCCCCTATTGGAGACGATATCCGTAAAACCTATTTTCAGCTGATCTCTACTTCGCGAAAGAAACATGCCTATCATATTTCAAGTCTGCAGGTAACACTTAAGAAAATCGGAGATTTTTTTATTCTATAACGCCTTTAAGCCCTCGCTGCGCCCCTTGCGGATCGACTTTAGCTAAATTCATTCTTAGTGGATATCTACTTCATTCAGAAACATTGCTACCGTATTTGAAGTCTACAGATATCATAGTTCAAAAACAGGAAAATATTTTTCTATAACCATCCTTAAGTCACCGCAACGCCCCTCAGGGATCAATTTTTACAAAACCCCTTTTGCACCGGATCTGTACTCCATGAAAGAAACATGCCAACCAAAATTTCAAGTCTGTACGTCTAATACCTCAAAAACGGGAATATTTATCAATAACGCCCCGTAAGCCCTCGCAACGCCCCTTGGAGATCGATTTTCGCAAAATCCGTTCTAAGTGGCTCTCTAGTCTATTAAAGAACACGCCTGCCAAATTTCAAGTCTGTGGGTCTAATAGTTTTGGAGATATCGTGTGAACGAGTGAGTCGTTTTTTCCGTTTATATATACAGATAGAGAGATTTTCGTATTCAATTTGCAGTTATATATTTCATTTAAAATTAATCTAGTGAAAAGGTCAAATTTCATACGAAAAATTTGCTTAAACCTTTTACTAACCACCATTTCGTTGATTAAAAAATGTATTTACTGGAGTATTGGGAAAAACAATGACGTGCGACACTTGAATATGATTATATAACTTTGATTTCATGTAAATGTATAAGAATTTTCACCTTCGTGTTAAAAACACAGACATAATCAATTATTTTACTGATGTTTACTTTCCAGAAACAGGGTGTTATTTATTCAGAAGCGATAATCACTTTTGTTTAGTAACTGCCAGTTTTTGTAATGGTCGTGTCATGATGAAGTTTCATCTAATTTTCCTTAAATAAATAGTAATGATGTTGACCTTAATTTTTCTAGAAATTTTTTGCTAAGATTTAATCATCTAATAAATATGAAGTCAACAATTATTCAGAATATTGTTTTCAGAAGAAGAAAAAACACTACAAAATTGGTCAGATTTATTTTCATTTCTTGTTTAATGAAATTCTTCAAAGATTTCAGTGCTGAAATGTGGGTAAACCTTTCTAAAAATAATATATATATTATATCAAAATAATTTAAATCTTTTGGTTTAAAACATTTTAAATCATGAGTGTAGTTGGAGTAGGAGGAGAAACAAATTAACTGCATTTTGAAAAAAATGAAATTTTTTTTGAATCTTTAAATTTTTTTGTTTAATATTCTAAAAATAATTTTTTCCGTAATATTCGATGGGTATTACAGAATTTCTTTCACTGAATTTGTCAAAGATAGATAAAAAAATTCACTTTTTATCTTTTTGTTTTCCTTATTCCTTCTATCAAATACTGTTAACTGATAAGTTTCTCAAAATATTATTAATAAAAATCTCTAATAATTCAAAAATAGGTAATTTAATAATAATTTATAGAAATTTTTAATATAGAATTTAGAATAATTTTTGATAGAATATTTCGAATGATTTTAGATAGCTGTTTGACAGTTTTGCCAATGATTTTAAATATTAAGATTTGATAAGAAAAAAAAACGTTAACTTTATGAAAACCTCATGATTTGATGAAGAATTTAAACTGTAGATCAAATCACCTCTGTAAAATAAAAATAATTCAAGTGTCAGAAAAGTTAATCACATAATTTTGTTCGAATTAATTCTTGAAACAGCTATAAGCTACCGATTCTACTAATGTCTAAATTATTATATATATATATAAATGTATGTTTATATATATGACTTCTCTTCACTCCAACACCTTTCAAGTGATCCCTTTGAAAATTGGCATGTATATGTATTTTTTTGTGGGGAAGATTTTTGTGCTATCCTCTTTGTTGCGCCTTCGCACCAGGTGACGCTACAGCATATCAAATTTTGCACCGTTCAATCAATCGCCAAGTACCCAACATGGTTGCCAAAAGTGATACCAACTTGGCTCTATCGCCAACATTTCGCTATGTTTCCATTGAATTGCCATTATAATGTAAGGAACGGCGTTGCTTGCAAATATTATAGTTTAACATAAAATAAATACAACAGAAAGTAATATTAACGTATTACACATCCAGATATAAATTATACTTACAATATTTTAAGCATTCATTACACAACATTTGTAACAAAGTGTTACTTTTGCTGAGTAGATATCAGCTTTGGAATGTCTTTTCAAAAATCAGCC